>OY987311.1:12258451-12858451 GCA_963920655.1 Geranium rotundifolium | reverse complement strand
TATAAACGATATCACCTATTTTATTTTTTATAAATAATAAATAATAAATATGAGTATATGTATATTTAATCATGTATTTATCATAAAATGTGTTAGCTTGCCATCTTTTTTCAATCTTTCTAAATTTGTCATACTTTTATTTTTATTAACCGGCTGATGTATTTTCGAGCTCCTAATTTCACAACCTTAACAACAATATATATAAAGAATCCATATTAATCCAAAGGCATGTATGATGTAGAGACGGTAAATAAGGTAGTAAAGGCACGACACGTTCACGTCACTCTTGGAATTTTTATTTATTATTTTACGTAATTAATTAAGGGGTAATTACAGATCAGTACAACCACCGAAACTTCATTTCAGAATCAGTACCCCAAGTTTGAAATTCTTTTTCTCGGTCCCCCTAGTTTAAAACGTTAACACTTTAATCCAAATTCAGTTAAATCTAACAAAAATATTGTTCATATATTTTTATACCCAAAATGCCCCCGGATAATTTAGGCAGAGTATAATTATTTTGAAGTGTGAAATTACCATTTTACCCCTCATTTGCATGACAAAGTTCACTTAGGTTCAAAGGTAAATTAGTATTTTTGAAGAAAAAAATAAAAGTAAATGCAAGTGAAATGACTATAGTACCTCCTTCTTCAACCTTCCATCTCTCACTCTCCACTCTCTGGTTCTCTCATTCTCTACTCTCTGGTTCAACAAATATAAATCCAAATTACAGTTCATCTAATTTTTACTAGAAAAAAATTGCAGTTCAAAATTGCAGTTATCTTAAAATCAAAATTGCAGTTATCTCATCTTCAATCCCAAGCTCATCACTCCTTCCTCCTCTTTCGTTCGATTCCCCTCCTCCACCACTCGGTGTCGCCCTACTCCGCCGAAGCGCACTCTTTAACTCCAGACCCGCCGCCTTTAGACCCATTGCCGGCTGCATCATCATCAACAAACCTGATACAAATCTGGATCGGTAGAGGCCCCTGGAGCAGAGCCCGTCGACGGTGGCACCGGAGTCGGATTGTGCTCGGTGATCGATGACCTCTCCACCGACCCCAAATCGACGACCTCCAATCGACCGAATCGACCCCAATCGACAGCTGAATCGACGACCTCCAATTGAGATGTGATATGAGTTTGATGAAGTTTATTGGGCGCTCGTGCTTGACGATCTCGCCGACGCAGCTGACATCGGTGGTGCCGGAGATGTTGTCAGAGTAGATGACGCCGATGCGGAGGTCGTTCTGGAGAAAGGAGTGCATCATCACGAGGTGCTCAAAAATCTGGAGGAGAAGGACGACGCTGGGGAGCAGGTTCGGGGGAGGGGAAGATTGGGAGCTCCACGACTTCGCTTGATTTGGTGGTGGAGCACCGGAGGGGGAGAGTAGGACGGAGGATATGGTTTGAAGGAGGTAGGAGAATGGGAGAGTGACGGCGGAAGACAATTTTAGAGGAGGGTAGAGAAATATGGTAGGGTAGTGTGTGTAATTGGGGTTAAATGAGAGGGGTATAATTGGAGTTTCATAGTTTATTTTAAAAGTATTAGTTATTTTATTTGTTTAGTTGAAAAGATAATCTTACTCTCAATTTATTGAGTAAATTAATGATGATTTATTTAGAGGTAAAAAGGTAATTTCATAATTACCACAAAGATTATATAAGATTGAAAATAATATACTGAGGGACACTTATTTTATAGGGACGAAAGCGTCATTATGACGTTCTTTCAAACCCATAACTTCTCCTAAATTATATTGTGATTCTATTTGTATATACGATATCACCTATTTTATTTTTTATAAATAATAAATAATAAATACGAATATATGTTTATTCAATCGTGTATTTATCATAAAATGCGTCTTCCCGTCATCTTTCCTTAATCCTTCTAAATTTGTCATATTTTTCTTTTTATTAACCGGCCTATATATTTTCGAACATCTAATTTCACAACCTTAACAACAATATATATAAATAATGCATATTAATCCGAAGGCATGTATGACGTAGAGACGGTAAATAAGATGGTGAAGGCACGACACGTTCACGTCACTCTTGGAAATTTTATTTATTATGTTATCATGTAATAAATTAATTGATCACTTGCCAACTGTATTCTCGTAAAGTCTTGGTCTTCTATTTAATGGTTCTCACTTTCAGTTTCATTTGCACGTTGTGGATTTCAGATATATTATTGTATTGATTTAAATATAACTGGGACACCTATTCTAATTAAAGAGTAAGATCCAAAATGTAAGAAAAATGCACTTCAATAGACTCTGCGACAGAGAGTTCCCACATTTTATCTCTTTATTATTTACAATTTATATCCCGTCTACCAAATTTTTGTAATATGATTAAAATAATGTGTAGAAGCTCCGGAATTTTTACAAGTAGGATAGAGTCACGAACAATCGAACATACATGATTATTACACAATACTTGAAACAATATTATTTGGTGTTTACAATTTTTTGGTCCATCTATTCCATGTCGGATCGGACACGCAAAGCCGGCGGTCGGAAGCGGCTCTCGAAGCAGCATGCGTTCGATGATTACGAGGTTCTCCCTTCGGTGGCCGACCCTGCGCCTCCTAATAACTTTTTGTTCGTACACACGGGCACAAGAGTTGTTGTCGGCGGCGCACGTACGAGTGGGCTCAGAGGGTTTGAGGAGTATGGCAACAACGCCTCCATTCCGGTCTCGTGCTGTGGTGATGTCGTACTATGCTGTTCGGTGGAAGAATTTGATAGTATTGACCGTCGCTCGTGCTTCGACTTCGTCTCTCATGTGTTCGGATCGGCCGTTCGTTTCTTCAAAACCTTGTTCTAGTTTCGGATCTTCCGTTGTCATCGTTGCGAACTGAGATCGAGTATGCTATTAGATATAGTGAATGTTATTATTTATGTGTAATCTCTTCTTATGACAAAAACTTGAAATATGTCAAATTCTGACATTGGTAAAGGAGAAATTCCCCAAAATCATGCTTATCATAAAAGTGATTATTTGATATCACATTATTGTGATAAAAATTAAAAATAGCAAAAATACTCTTAGCATCAAAAACTTAAACCAACATCAAATACGGGAGGATATCATGTCACTGGGACAAACACACCAGAACTGGAACAAACACATAACAAACACATCTAAGCTGGGACGGGTATGTTAGATCTAGGACGAACGTGCAGACTTGTGATGAGCACGTCGAAACTAAGAATATGTCATTGTCTTTTCATGACATGACCCTATGAGCGGCCCAATGATTTTTGAGGTTAAAGCAAAAATTATTAACAAGACTTTTTGTTCCAAAAAAATATTGATTTGAACATTTAATTTTTTATGCTTGACCTAAGTTTTGAGGCATTTATAATTATATTTAAAACCCTATTTGTTTAGGTAGGTTCAAAACAAGTACTTTATTTACTTTATGAACGAATGAACTTTACATAGCTCGCGTCCTCCTCAAACTTCCGAGTTTTGTCCAAGGAGACATGTGGTGTGTCAACAGACCATATATAGACGGGGCATGCCCTCTCTAATTTTAGTAGCTATGTAAGGGGTCCTCTCAAGTACATGTGGCTGTGTCATCTTCAAATAATCAAGCAAGAAAACCTCAAAATGACCCAAAAACATAAGAAAGACATCTAAAACACTACAAACACACCAAAAGTTAAGCCTAATAGAGAATTAGCATATTAAAATACCTCAAGATACATTCAATCAGCAGGCACACTTAAGCTTTTTTTGTGCCCCGAGAAAGTTGAAATTCGGATTTAAAACAGTTAGACAAGATGTGAAAAATAATGTCGAGAACAATATTAAAACAATGTTCTAAACAAACTTGTCTGCAAACAGATTCGGACAAACACAAAAAACACAAGGCAGTAAAACAGAAACAAGTAAACAGCGACACATAAGATTGTTTACCCAGTTCGGTGCAATCTCGCCTACGTCTGGGGCCCTCGGCCTAGTGGAAAGATTTTACTATTATGGAACTGTTGCTACGTTTAAGTGTTGGCATAATTTTTTAGCGCAAAAGTAAGAAGTCAGTGCAACATGTTACATGACATGTGGAGCGACTAGTTACGATCAAGATTAGGGAAAATCTGAAGCTTTCCTATTTCGACGACGCTTGGAGCGAAAGAAGAAAGACGGCACGAAGACTTGAAGCGCAAGAGAATGACGTCGACAAACCAGGCGACTTCCAGCTGTCAGCAACACGTCAGCAATAGGCAGCAACTCTACTTGCCTGATTTAGTCAGGAAGTCCGAACAGGCAAGACGACTTCCAACTGTCATTAAAGGCGGCAACGACTTGCCTAATTTATTCAGGAAGTCTGAAACTTCCTATTCCTAATCCGGGAAGGATTAGGAATGTGAGCTGCTATAAAAAGCCTTGGGCTTTCCCATTAGCAATCATCCGTTCTCGTTCTAAAGTTGCAAGATTTCTCAGAGCTCTTAACCGTGCACCATTGGCGTGTTGAGAGGCTGATTAGATTTGCTAGAACGGCTTTGCTCCGATCAAACATCAAGTCGTGAAGATTGAGTGTTTGGATCGGTTAGGGTTCTTGTGTTCGTGATTGAAGATTCACAAATCCTTCAAAGAAGACTACGACACCGAGCATAGGCGTTTGCTCGAAGGGTGGAATTGAGAGGATCTCAAAGATAGGGGGAGAGGCCCTTGATCGAGGTTGTTCACGGTGAGATCTATAGTAGCTTAGGACAATAGCTTGTGTGATAGCTAGTTGGTGCTTGAAGTTGTACTATTGACTACCTTATAGTGAAAACCTTTCCACTGGCAAAGTGCCCCCAGACGTAGGTGCGGAGTTACTGAACTGGGTAATCATCTCTGGTGTCATTATCATTGCTTGTTTGTTATTTACCACAGTCTGCAATTTAGGCAAGTAGTCGATACACAAGTTACGACTTTGTGTTCGACTTCTTGACGCGGCTACGATTCAGAATTTCAATTGGTATTAGAGGAGGCACCTTATCTCTTAGGTGATTTTCCTACAAAATTCTAATTAGCCAATATGGATTCAAAGGAAGGAGGATCTGTCAATCGACCACCAGTGCTCGACGGAACAAACTATGGGTACTGGAAAGCACGAATGTGTGCCTTTTTGAAGTCTCTCGACAGCAAAACCTGGAAGGCTGTCATTAATGGATGGGAGGAACCTCACTATGCTGATGCTCAAGGAAATCAAACCAGCATCAAACCAGAAAAAGAGTGGAGCGCGGAAGAAGATGAAGCCGCCCTAGGTAATTCTTCTCGGCATAGCATGCCATCTGCGTTTCAAACTCTATTAGATGGATGTAAAGAGTGCCTTCCTTAATGGAAATCTCAACGAAGAAGTCTATGTGGCTCAACCAAAGGGATTCGAAGACCATGACCCTCCTCGTCATGTCTACAAACTAAAGAAAGCCCTCTACGGCCTCAAACAAGCTCCACGAGCATGATATGAACGTCTTACCCAATTCCTAGTACAAAATGGCTATATTCGAGGGGGAGTAGACAAAACTCTCTTTGTGAAGAAGGAAGGAAGGGACATCATGATCGCTCAAATATATGTCGACGACATTGTATTTGGAGGAAAGTCAGACAAGATGGTGGAACGTTTCGTACAACATATGCAGTCTGAATTCGAGATGAGTATGGTCGGTGAGCTCACATACTTCCTAGGCTTCTAGATCAAACAAATGACAGATGGAATATTTATCTCCCAAAGCAAATATGCAAAGAACATTGTGAAGAAGTTCGGGTTAGAAAAGGTCTCTCACAAAAGAACTCCTATTGCCACACATGTCAAATGCACAAAGGACGAGATGGGAGAACCATTTGATCAAAGCCTTTATCGACGCATAATAGGAAGTCTTCTCTATGTAACAGCAAGTTGACCCGACATCGCTTAATCCGTGAGAGTCTGTGCTCGATATCAAGTCAATCCAAAAGTCAGTTACTTAGCTCATGCCAAGAGGATCATAAGGTACATCTCGGGAACCTCTGAATTGGGTTTGCTATATTCCTTTGATACCTCTCCTACTCTTGTTGGATTTTGTGATGCTGACTGGGCGGGAAGCACACCAGATCGATGAAGTACCTCTGGAGGTTGTTTCTACCTGGGGAACAATCGTGTATCTTGGTTCAGCAAAAAGCAAAATTATATTGCTTTGTCTACTACTGAGTCCGAATATATTGCAGCCGGAAGTAGCTGTACTCAGCTTCTTTGGATGAAACAAATGTTGACAGAGTATGGAGTCAAGCAAGAAGTCATGACTTTGTTCTGTGACAACATCAGTGCAATCAATATCTCGAAAAACCAGTGCAACACAGCAAAACAAAGCATATTGATATCAGACATCACTTTATTCGAGAGCTTGTAGAAGACAAGAAGATAAAGCTCGAGTACCTACCCACTGAGAAACAAGTCGCTGACATCTTTACAAAAACATTAGATGCTAACAGATTTGAAAGTCTAAGGTCATCCCTTGGACTTTGCTGTCTGGAGTAACCAGAAGTCAAGACAGAAGAGAGGGAGCTTTTAGTTGATTTTTACTTTCTCTCTATCAGGACCAACCAGGGTCCATAAAATCAAGCTGGGCCCAAATTTCATTATCAAAAGTCCAGTTGGAATTTTTTTTTAAAATTCAAAAAAAGGGGAATGATTGAAAAACTGACGACGAACCAATCGGCTCTCAACCCCCTTCAACTTCCGCAGAAAAAGCCTGCACATCCCCTTCACCTTCCCAAAACCGCTAGAGGACCACGAAAAAGCAAAAACAAATCTGCAAACAATAGCAGTTGTTCTTTCTCTCAAAATCAAATCCGATCAAGTCCTATGTCAAATAGTTGGTACCCGAAGTGGACGCATACCATCTACCTCCAAGACGCTACGAGCAAAGATGAGGGAAAAAGTGATTGCCAAGAAGTTGTCGGCCTCCAAATCAAAAACGAACAAATACGGAGTGAAGATTCGTGGAAGAAATCTCTCGGGGGAAGGTTCGGCGAAATCTCAGGATGCACCAATGGAGGCGATTACCTCCACTGTAGAAAAGGACAAATCTGCTAACCTAGAAGAGGAAGGCTCTCACACTTCGCAGACGCTCCCACAAGATACTCCTACTACCCCTTCTGTAGTAAACCCTGTAGACAAAGAGGTGTTTGAAGAGGCTCAAGGAACTCTAGCCCCTGAGATCTATAGTGCCGTCTGTGGAGATAAATCTAGCCCCCAAAAATCTGCACCTGCGCCAGAGAAGTCCCCACCAAAAGAAGCCTTGCGGAAAGCCGACAGTCCACTTGTTGCCAGGACAGTGATCCAAGGAGGAATAAAGATACTGAAGTTATCCCAGAAGTTGCTCAACCTGTAGAGAATAGTGTCAATATAGAAGAAGGAGATACAGCAGAGACCATGGAAGAAGAAGTTGTGCCTAAAAGGCTTGAGAGAAGGAAGCTACCAACAAGAAGGTTGGTCGATGAAGAAGAAGAACCCCAAGTACCAAGGAGATTAACCCCAAAAAGAAAAACCACAGAGAAAGGAGGAGCATCGGCTTCTAAACAACCGAAGAAGTCTAGAAGGAAGTCATTGACTTCTGTAGCAACCTCTGCTCCAGAAGAAGATGAGTCTGAAGAAGAAGAAACCCGTGTTATACTACCACAGGTCAAAAAGTCAATGGGAGGGCTGAAACTCCCCAAAAATGTTCCTAAGGCTCCGACAGATAATGTCTCATTCCACTCTGTAGACAACGCGGTCAAATGGCAGTATGTGCAACATCTACCCGGAGAGAGAGCTCTCCACAGAAGCTCAGTGGATGAACACAATTGTGGAACTTCTCCGAAGCTCAGGCCTGACCAATACAGTCATGAACATTGGGCCATTCTACCCAGCGCTAGTCAAAGAGTTCATTGTCAACATCTCAAGCGAGTTTAATGACCCGGAAGATGCGGAGTACAGGAAAGTATTTGTTCGGGGGGAATGCTTCGAAATATCTGCCACAACTATCAATGCTTATCTAGGCAGAGAGGACCCAGAAGTCACTCCAGAAGTCCCGCACTTGAACAAAGTGGCGGTTGAGATCACTGGAGGACGGAAGAAGGTCTGACCCTTCAAGGACACCATTGCGGTTGCTGAGCTTACTGCCAAATACTCAATTCTGTACCGCATTGGCTTGGAAAATTGGGCGCCTTCCACTCACGGGTCGAGCATCAAAACTGAATTAGCAAAGCAAATATACCAAATAGGCATGCAATCTTCTCTTGATTTTGGCTCATATATCATTGAACACCTTGTCAAACATGCCAAATCATGCGCTGTCAAGCTACCTATTGGGTTTCCATCATTGATCACTGGTCTTCTTCTCCAACAATATCCTCACATTGTTCGAGAGACGAATGTTCCTGGAAAGAAGCCACTGCCCCCTCACTATCAGCCTCAAAAACTTCGAAGGCAAGCATATGAGGGATCTCGCTCCTCCCATGGCCAAAGCATCAGAAGCTGGTTCCAGCTCCCGACCTTCAGGACCACTTAGCACCAGGATGGAGGAAGAGTTGGTGGAGATGATCAATGACTTGGAGAAGTCAATTGCTGTTCTAACGACCCGCAAAGCTGCCTGTGAAGCTCTTCTCAATGACCTCCGCTCTGCTCCTGCTTAAGATGATGTTGATAACTCCACCTCATTTTAAATATCTCTCTGATTTATTCTGAAAACTTGTTCCAAACACACTCTTAAATTCTCGGGGAATGTCCGAGTTAATTTCCTGCACATTATGACACTTGTTTTTATTTTGGGATATTTTGTTCATGTTTGAGCTGACTTATTTGCTCATGTTTGAGCTAGTTTATACCCTGCTGTTAGTCGAATTTCATTGTATGATTGCCTTTGGCAATATTGTTAGACAAACAGGGGGAGATAGATAGGCTATGCCAGAAGTTACGCCATAAGTCGCACCAGAAATTGCGCACAGAAGTCGCCGCTCCAGAAGACAAATTAGAAGCCACACCAGAAGTCGCATCGCTTGCCGTGCGTAACTGCCACAAGATGACGATGGACTTAAAACAGGTGTTTGGTCGCATCGCTTGATGTGCGTAACTGCCACAAGATGACGATGTACCTAAAAATGTGTTTGCCTAAAAAATTGCCAAAGCGGGAGATTGTTGCTACGTTTAAGTGTTGGCATAATTTTTAAGCGCAAAAGTAAGAAGTCAGTGCAACATGTTACATGACATGTGGAGCGACTAGTTACGATCCAGATTAGGAAAGATCTGAAGCTTTCCTATTTCGACGACGCTTGGAGCGAAAGAAGAAAGACGACACGAAGACTTGAAGCACAAGAGAATGACGTCGACAAACCAGGCGACTTCCAGCTGTCAGCAACACGTCAGCAATAGGCGGCAACTCTACTTGCCTGATTTAGTCAGGAAGTCCGAACAGGCAAGACGACTTCCAGCTGTCATTAAAGGCGGCAACGACTTGCCTAATTTATTCAGGAAGTCTGAAACTTCCTATTCCTAATCCGGGAAGGATTAGGAATGTGAGCTGCTATAAAAAGCCTTGGGCTTCCCCATTAGCAATCATCCGTTCTAGTTCTAAAATTACAAGATTTCTCAGAGCTCTTAACCGTGCACCATTGGCGTGTTGAGAGGCTGATTAGATTTGCTAGAACGGCTTTGCTCCGATCAAACATCAAGTCATGAAGATTGAGTGTTTGGATCGATTAGGGTTCTTGTGTTTGTGATTGAAGATTCACAAATCCTTCAAAGAAGACTACGACACCGAGCATAGGCATTTGCTCGAAGGGTGGAATTGAGAGGATCTCAAAGATAGGGGGAGAGTCCCTTGATCGAGGTTGTTCACGGTGAGATCTATAGTAGCTTAGGACAATAGCTTGTGTGATAGCTAGTTGGTGCTTGAAGTTGTACTATTGACTACCTTATAGTGAAAACCTTTCCACTGGCAAAGTGCCCCCAAACGTAGGTGCGGAGTCACCGAACTGGGTAATCATCTCTGGTGTCATTATCATTGCTTGTTTGTTATTCACCACATTCGGCAATTTAGGCAAGTAGTCGATACACAAGTTACGACTTTGTGTTCGACTTCTTGACGCGGCTACGATTCATAATTTCAGGAACAAGTCAAAACATACAAGGTGATTATCACACAAACCACTACTTTATGCTACTCTTCCTAGTGCAAATTTATCTCAGGGACTCCCCCTTAATCCAAGCCTCCAACTTGATTCCACTGTATGAGCCTCGCACTGCCCGGATGTTAAAAAGTCGATGTTATACTTCTTGTACGGGAACCTTCAATCACGTCTTCACAGAAAACCCTCAATCACTCACACTTGATCTTTCGATTATGGTAGTGATACACAATCGTCCTTCGGCGAACACACAGCCTCTCAGCCCGCCAGTCCTGCACGTCTAAGAGTTCTATGTATTCACCGAAGAAACTACAAGGAATCGCCCTAGGATCTCTCAAGGAATTACGCTCTCGTGGTCTCCTTTTACACACGCACCTGCTAAGGGTGGAGCCTTTGGCTTTTATAGCAGCTGCAAATAAACCTCAAACCAATTAGGGTTTCCTTAACCTAATTGATTTCGGTCTCCTTATTCCCTTAAGCCGATATCTTTGCAGAGTCTCTATCACGGCAGAAATATATTTAGCATTATGACTCACACAAGACTTCTCTAAAGTCTTGTACACGCAACAGATCCTCCAGTGTTCCAATCGCAATTTGTTTCCTGTTTTAAGGAAATTTTCCTCTAGTGCGATCCACAAATGTCACGCAAGATGTTGAGACTAAACGCTTGACATCTTTCCTAGCCAGATGCTCGACATCTTTCGTATCGCCAGAGTTTCCTTTCTTCTTTTCTTGCCTTGATGGAATTTCCTTTCTTTAGTATCTTTCCAAGTGCCAGAGTTTCTTTTCTTCCTTTCTTGCCTTAATGTAATTTCCATTCTTCAGTTTTAGTCGGTCACGCCTGAAGTTTCCTTTCTTTATGCCGGCGAATATATTGCCAAATTTTATTCAAGCGAGACTTCTTTGGAAAATACGGCAACTCATCTAAACTTGCCTAAATACATGTCTTACTAGAAGTTGTAACATTTCGTCCGACATCTTTCGTTCTTGCACTAAAAAATACAGCCAAGACGAAACGTAACAACAATCTCCCCATTTGGCTATTTTTTTGGCAAGCACATAACTTCTTCTGGCGAGCACTTCAATCTTGTTTTTCATTTGTCTTTCATCTAGTCTTGCGCAGTTCTTCACCAAATTTTCTCCCCTGATTGCCTAAAAAAGTAGCCATAGTCGACTACCATTTAGGCATACATCAATAATTACCGAGGGGCAGGATAGATCCATATCAACAAAATAAGGCTTAGCAGCCATATACCTGAATGGGCTAATGCCCCAAATAAAATCACAAAAATAATAACTCGTCCATGCGAGTCACAATTTGAATCAGAGTTACACATCACAAAATAAAAGAGTATTTTTGAAATAAACTTAAGCAGGCACATCACTACGTGGCGCTCTTTCATCACTGGAACTGGTGTTTTCTTTTTCCTCCTCTGTAGTAGAAGCAGGCATGCTGGCAAGTATTCCCTCACAAATCTTCTTCCGTGCCCCTAGGGTCTGGATCACTTGTTGCAAGTTGGCAATGTCCTTGTTGATCGTGGTGATCTCACTTGTCAGCTCAATGGTGATATCGTTGTGGAATGCAACAGATATGGGACCAATGTCTACAGTATTACTAGAATTTTCTCCAGTTATTTTCACATTCTTCTTGACAGTGGTCTCAACATTTGGCTTGACCATCTGCTCAACATTCTTCCTGACAATATCCAGAGTGTGGTTGCTCTCAAAGAGCTTGTGGCTGATCACAATTGCTTCTGGTTTCTTTCCTATCTTATCAGTGCTCTTCAAGATGGATGGAGAAGAAGACCAGATGTGAGAGAAATAAACCCTATGGGGCGTTTGACAGCTTAGGATTTGGAAGATCAGAATTGTCAACTCAGCCTTGACAAGAGAACCATTTGAAGAAGGCGCCCAATCAGCTAGTCCAATTCGGTATAGTACGGAGTACTTTGATATTAGATTTGATGTCACAATGGAACCTTTGGATGGCCACACATTGTTCTTGTTTCCAGTGATTGCTTTTGCTACAACATCCAAGTGAGGAACAGGATTGGGTTGCACCATTTTTTCTCCCCATATAGACATTAATAATGTCAGAGGAGATGTTAAAACATTGTCCTCTAACATAAACCTTCCCAAATTCCAGATCCTCCGGAGTATCAAAAACAAAGGGTAGATTTACCACAAATTCCTTAACCAGCAGAAGATAGTGGTTACCTATATCTGTTACAGTCTTGAACAGCTCGACCTTCCTTAGTAGATTCATGATCACTTTTAGATTGAGAGCTTCAGCTGACAACTCTTTTTCAGGGAAGACCTCTCGATGATACACAAACTTCCATCTGTTGGCTCCTTCCACATAATAGAATGACACATTGTCTATAGGTACTCCGGGGAAAGTTTTGGCCAGTTTCTAGCCAGCAACCGACTTGATATCCTTGGCACTTGTGAATAGTGCTACATCCTCTTCTTCTTCACCTTCCTCATCCACGAGCTTCCTCATTCTCTCCGACTTCCTTCTCCTTACCCATTAACTTTTTAACTACTCCTGTTTTAGGAGGATCAACATTCTCCAAGAGTGCTTCTGATAGATTGTTATTTCTAGAGTTATCCGCAATATTAGAAATAGTAGATGGAACTATACTTACTTCTACACCGATTGGGCTCACATCGGTCTTTGGAGAAAGAGAGATTGAAGGAGAGAGATAACTAGAGACTCCTTCTAAGAGAGGATCTTCGCGAGCATCCAGAGCAACTTCCTCTGTCTGAGAGGGGTCATTGACAGTTAGGGCAACATTCTTGTCTCGAGCAGGTCTGGTAAGATCAGACATTGAGAATGCGACACTTCCCAATCGAGTCTTCCTTTTGAAACTTGGGAATAGAGGGACAGGGGGAGCCTCAGCCAATCCACCTTCGGCCCGACCATCGGCGGTTTTTGCTGCTGCCAAACCTTGAAATCGCACTCCATGGCGATTTACTTCTCCTGTGTAGTTCGTGTCTTCCCTCTCGATAAGTTTTGCACGAGGTCCTTTGCTGACCGTCTTCTTTCCGCCGGACTTCTTGTTTGGAGTGCTCCTTGTTTTCACCATTGTTGCAGGAAATTGTTGAGCGATTTGAAAACCCTCGCGTTGAGAGAGAAATCGAGAGCAATAGCACTAATGGAAATTTCTGTTAGACAGGCAGTATAATAAAAAAATATTCAAATGTTGTCACCTTTGGGCGGGTCTCGATCTCTTAGGGCCCATACCGAATCAGTTGAGATTATGGCGTTTCAGAGGGGGTACCAACTTACAACTGCCCCTTAAACGGTTGCTAGATCAATGATTAATAGGATATAGCCCAAGTGACACTTTCAGGCTCTTAATCCGGCTTAAATCCAAAGTTTTTGTGGAAGAATCAACGAGTAGCTTTTCGGTAAGGGTATTCTCCAGAGCTATCTTCTTGTCTTTCACTGGTTCCTGAATAAAGTTCTTCTTAAGTTCAATATCACCGCCATTTGGGAAGAACAATGCCAATACATCTTTCTTAACATATTACTTGACAACAAGGGGAACCTTTTGAGAGATATTTCCAGTTTTGTCTAGCTTCTTTTCAAAAATCCACTTTGTACCTGTGGAACTGAGATTATCTGGGTTGGATGTTGACTATCAAGCATCATTTTTCTCAAATCCATCATGAGACGAAACAGAACTTACACACCATCTCTTTCTTAGGACTACCTTTACATCTTCTGGTTGATCCTATGCCACGAGCTTTGTCACAAACTTTGTTGCTAACACCGTTAAAGATCACATTCAGTGCTTGGGAATTTTCAAGGGCTGCCTCATCTTCAGCATCAGTCCATTCTGATTCCGGTTTAGGACCTGTAATATTTCCCTAAGCATCTTTACGGCATGGGGCGCTCCATCCGTTTATCACAGCCTTCCATGCCTTGTTGTCAATAGACTTCAAGAAGGCGCACATACGGGCTTTTCAATATCCATAGTTACTCCCATCGAGAATGGGTGGACGATTGACAGATCCTCCTTCTCTTATGTTCTCTATCTCAGGGACTCCCCTTGAATCCAAGCCTCCAACTTGATTCCACTGTACGAGCCTCGCACTGCTCGGATGTTAATAAGTCGATGTTATGCTTCTTGTACGTGAACCTTCAATCACGCCTTCACATAAAACCCTCAATTACTCACACTTGATCTTTCGATTCTAGTAGTGATACACAATCGTCCTTCGGGGAACACACAGCCTCTCAGCCTGCCAGTCCTGCACGTCTAAGAGTTCTATGTATTCACCGAAGAAACTACAAGGAGTCGCCCTAGGATCTCTCAAGGAATTGCGCTCTCAGGGTCTCCTTTTACACGCGCACCTCCTAAGGGTGGAGCCTTTGGCTTTTATAGCAGCTGCAAATAACCCTCGAACCAATTAGGGTTTCCTTAACATAATTGATTTCGGTTTCCTTATTCCCTTACGCCGATATCGTTGCAGAGTCTCAATCACGGTAAGAATATATTCAACATTATGACTCACACAAGACTTCCCTAAAGTCTTGTACACGCTGGAGATCCTCCAGTCTTCCAATTGCAATTGGTTTCCTGTTTTAATGAAACTGTCCTCTGGTGCGATCCACAAATGTCACGCAAGATGTTGAGACTAAACGCTTGACATCTTTCTTGGCCAGATGCTCGACATCTTTCGTATCGCTAGAGTTTCCTTTCTTCTTTTCTTGCCTTGATGGAATTTCCTTTCTTCAGTATCTTTCCCGGTGCCAGAGTTTCCTTTCTTGTTTTCTTGACTTGATGGAATTTCTTTTCTTCAACCTTAGTCTGTCACGCCTGAAGTTTTCTTTCTGTACGTTGGTGAATATATTGCCAATTTGATTCCAGCGAAGCTTCCTTGGCAAATACGACAACTCATCTAAACTTGCCTAAATACACGCCGAAAGATGTCTTACCAGAAGTTGTAACATTACGTCCGAAATCTTTCGTTCTTGCACTAAAAAATACAACCAACACGAAACGTAACAATAAAAGTTAATAAACAAAATCACCCAAACAAGAAGGCACAGATTCAAATTCCGAGAGTCGCCTTAATAGGAGTTCAAATTCACTTGGACATCTTCATAGGAACACCTAGTTGTTGAGGTCACGAAGACAACAAATGTTGAAGTCACGGGGAGGATAAAAAAGTCAGAGAAGAATTTCATCACAAGAACTAATGAGTTGGAGGGATGCGTGTCACTTGTCGAGGAAGAAGAGAACAACAAGAAGAAGCAATGGAGTCTAGAAACAGGGCTAATCCTTAATTTTCCCCATGTTTCTTACTTTTATTTCTCCTCTTTTCTTTTCTTTTCTTTTTCTTCTCTTGTTTCTTTTCTTTTTGTTGATGTATGTAGTTAGCTTTTGTTTCTTCCTTAAGAGTTTTTGTTTGATTCTTAATAAAATCTCTCTATTAGCTGGAAAAAAAATTATCTACACACAAATTCATAAGAAATATTTTTAACTTTGAAAGGTAAAATTGTCATTTTGATATAAAACATAGAAAATGCAACAAATCGCAATGTCGAGGTTAGAAATTGCAACAAAATTCATATGAAAAATAGGAATTGCAAAGTTGGTATAATAAAATAAACCGATAGTTTCTGCTATTTTCCCCAATTTTGCTAGGCGTTCGCCAAATTTTCAAATTTATGCTTGATTTTCATTTTTTCTTTAGTCTTAGGCTTTCTTGTGCACACAACTTGTTTGATGATTTGTCTCGTAGAGTGGATTCTGGGAAATTTTGGATATTACATGTTCCAAGATAGTTTAAAATTCCTACTCAATAATTGTGTAATTGAACTTTTCCCTTGACATTACGCGGATGCTTATTCTCCTCAATGCTATTATTTAACTGATTCTTGATTCCATGAGTTTTGAAAAATTGAATTGTGTTTTGTGTGGATTTTTAGTCAAAAACCCTTCTATCTTTAGCTTGAGCTTGATAATTCTAGACACCTAGATTAGCGTTAGTTTTTGTTTTTTTTCTTTTGAAATCACACAGTTGCTACGATTAGTGTTGGCATATTTTTTTAGCGCAATGTCAAGATGTCAGCCAACATGTTGCAACACATTTGGTGTGACATACCGCGCGCAGGATCAGAAAAGTTTTCGATTTTTCCAGTTTGTTTTTTCAAAAACGTGGGACAAAGGGAAAATGAGTTAATACAAGATCAAGCAACGTCCAGCTGGAAGAATACACGTCAGCAAGGCCAATTAAGGCAGCAATTCCAACTTGTCAACTTGCCAATAATGCAAGGTGGCAAAGGAATTCCTATTTGGAATTATATTTCCTATTTGGAGTTGAAGATCAATTAGGCATGTAGAATTGCTATAAAAGCAGGTGCAACCCCCATAGCAATTCACGCTTCTCTGTGCTTAATTTCAGAGCTCTTAACCGTGCAAGGTTGGCGGATTGAGAGACTGGATCTTTAGAAGAACGGTGTCGATAACACACATCAAAACGTGAGGGTTTGAGTGTGTGATTTGTGGATATTTGTTCGTGATTGAAGACTCACAAAAAAGATTGTCGAAGACAACGCAACCGAGCATTGGCTTGCTCGAAGGGTGGAATTGAGACGTTCTCAAAGACAGGGGGAGTCCCTAGTCGAGGTTGTTCACGGTGAGATCTCTAGTAGCTTAGGACAATAGATTGTGTGATAGCTAGTTGATGCTTGAAGTTGTACTATTGACTACCAAATAGTAAAAACCTTTCCACTGGCAGAGTGCCCCCACACGTAAGTGCGGAGTCACCGAACTGGGTAAACATATTGTGTGTCTTCTGTTTACAGTTCCGTTATTTACTATCCATTATCTGTGATTAGACAAGTTGTCGAACCAATTGTCACAACATTGTGCTCGACATTTTATTCTTTCTACGAATTAGAATTTCAATTGGCATCAGATGAGGCACCTTATCTTCTAGGTGATTTCCTGCAAAGATTCTGAGTAGCTGATATGGAGTCAAAGGAAAGAGGATTGATCAATCGACCACCCGTGCTTGACAGAACAAACTATGGATATTGGAAAGCTGGCATGTGCGCCTTCATAAAATCACTCGATAGCAAAACATGAAAGGTAGTAATCAATGCAAGGGAGGATCCCCAATATTTTGATGGATCAGGCAATATTATTGGTCCCAAACCCAAGAAAGAGTGGAGCCCCCATAGAAGATGAGGCAACCCTATGTAACTCTCGTGCACTCAACGTTATATTAAACAGAGTTGATAAGAATGTCATCAGGCTGATCAACACATGCACAAGTGCCAAAGTAGTCTGTGATACTCTTGTTGTGGCCTATGACAGAACCTCTAAGGTACGTGAGCAAAAATTACAATACCTCGCCACTAATTTAGAAGCTCTCACAATGAATGAGGATGAAACTATAGCCGAGTTCAACGTACGGATTAGGGACCTAGCCAATGAATCTTTTTCTCTTGGAAAACCCATGACTGACGAAGACATTGTCAGAAAAACCCTAAGGACATTAAGCTCTAGGTTCAAGATGAAGATCACTGCCATAGAGGAATGTCATGATCTAAAACTCTTGAAATTTGATGAACTCATGGGATCTCTCATGACCTACGAGCCCTCCCTTCCTACCTTAGAGAAGAAACACAAAAGCGTGGCCTTCAAGCGCTTAACTCATTATCAGAAAAAATAGGTGTTCTCCGAATCTGATAGAGAAGTCGATGAAATAATTGCTATGCTAGCCAAGAACTACAACAGAGTTATGAGAAGATTCAATCAGACGGCGAGGAACAATGTCTCTCAGGATGTCAGAAACAAACCCCAACAAAAGTTTCAGAAATTTGAGAACACTAATGGTAGACGAGGAGAAAGAGCAGAAAAAGGGGAGTAGTGTTTCGAATGTGAAGGCTTTGGACATGTGGAGAAAGAATGTCCCAACTACCTCAAGAAGTAGAAGAAGGGATTTATCACAATCTGACGAGAAAATAGAAGATAGCAACACATAACAGACAAGTAACTATGTAGTCTTCACTGCATCTACATCCACTGAACCCTTGAAGAAACTCGCCTCGGATGATGAACTGTCTGATGAGACTCTTAATAATGCATACAATGAGTGGTATGTCAAGTTTCTTGAAGACTCTCAAGTTCTCGAGAAACAGGATGCTCTCATTCTCTCTCTCAACGAGGACAAGACAAGACTTCTTGAAACTATCATTGACCTCAAACATGAGATTGCTCATCTGAAAGAGGAACTAGAGCTGATGACCAAGTCAGTCAAAATGATGAATCCAAGTACTGACACCTTGGATCAAATTATGTCCATCGGAAAGTCAGCACACAACATGGAAGGACTTGCATATTCAAAGGGAGTCTCAACATCTAAAACCACTTTCGTCTCTCCTAAGGCCACCACCATCATGGCAAGTCAAAGAATAAAAAGCACAACTGGATCTGCCATCACTGTGGACGGAAAAGGCATATTCGACCATTCTGCTACCGCCTCTATAGGAAAAGCTCTGTCAAACAAAGAACTACTAAAAGGAAGTTTCAGCCTCAACAAGTCTGGAAAGAGAAAAAGTTACAACCTCAACCTCAACAAGAATGGCGAGTAAAAGAGGTACAACATCAAGCTCATATTGCATACACCACTCTAAAGGCCTCTACCAGCAATGATTAGTATTTTGATAATAGATCGTCTCAACATATGACTGGTAACCACTCATTCTTGACTACCATAATTCATTGTTCAAATTGCTTTGTCACCTTTGATGATGGTGTGAAGCCCAAGGTCTTGGGAAAGGGCAAGCTAAACTACCCTAGCTCACCTTGTTCAAAGGAGGCATTATTAGTTGAAGGACTCACTGCCAATCTTATTAGCACCGACCACCTATGTGATATGGACCTATGTGTCAACTTCACTCTTGACAAATGTGTGGTTGTGAATAAGCATCAGGAAAAACTTATGAAAGGTCTCAGGTCATGATACAATTGTTACCTATGATCCTCTACCCCAGCTTCTGGAACCACCAAGTGTTATGGTTTGGAGAATTGTCCAAACCATGATTACAAATTAACGTCTAAATTAACGGCCCATGAGGTCACCTAGCCGGCCCAACAAGGGTCCATATTAGGCCCAATAAGCCCAAGTGGCCGGCCACCTTGGTGGGTCCAAGGGTGGGGGCCACACACCATGCTTAGTTGGTGATTGTTGATTAAGAGGTGAGTGATTTAAGGGGTATGGGTAATGACTTGCCTTTAACCCGTGCTTTCATCATTTGTCACTTTAGTAACCCATGCTTGTGAGTTGATGAAGTAGACAAATATCAAAAAAAAATTACTCACAACTCTTTTTCTCTCTCCAAGGCCGGTCTCTCTCCTCTCTTCTTGCTCTCTTGTTCTTCACATAATTGTTCTAGTAGACTTTTAGTGAAGGATCTTGAAGATCATCCTCTTGGTGTGGACTTGCTCTAGAGAAAAAGATCACATAGTTCTTCTTTCTTGATTCAACAAAGACTAAAAGGTAATTTTCTTGTGGAATAGATTTTGCCTTCAAGAGTTAATGGTTCATGTTCTTGGACAAGGTTTGGAGTTGCTTTTGTTTTTTCTTCCGCTATCTCGATGATCTTGAACGCTCCAAAACCCTACACATAGTAGGCGAACTAGCCTACTTTCTAGAATTCTAGATCACACAGATGGATGATGGCATCTTTATATCTCAAAGCAAGTATGCCAAGAACATTGTGAAGAAGTTTGGCAAGGAGAAATCTTCCCACAAGAGAACTTTGATTGGTACACATGTAAATCTCACTAAGGATGATCAAAGTAAACGTGTATATCAAAATCTCTATAGAAGCATCATTGGAAGCATATTCTATCTCACTGCAAGTCGACCTGACATAGTTTTCTCAGTAGGAATCTGTGCTCGCTATCAAGTCAATCCAAAGACAAGTCACATAGCTTAAGCAAAAAGAATTATAAGGTACATATCAGGAACAACTGAGCTAGGTCTACTATATTCTTTTGATATATCATCTACACTTGTTGGATATTGTGATGTTGATGTGGTAGAGAGCACACCTGATAGAAAAAGCACATATAGTGGATGCTTTTATCTTGGGAACAATCTTGTCGCTTGGCTCAACAAGAAACAAAATTGTATAGTCTTATCTACTGCTGAGTCCGAATACATTGCCACTGGAAGTAGTTTCCCTCAACTCCTATGGATGAAGCAGATGCTTGCTGAGTATGGTGTCAAACAAGATGTCATGACATTGTTATATGGCAACATCAATACCATCAACATCAAGAAGAATGCAGTTCAACACAGCAGGACCAAACACATTGATGAAAGACATCACTTCATTCGAATTTTAGTAGAAGAAATGAAGATTAAACTGGAATACATCCACACTGAGAAACAACTCGCAGATATTTTCATGAAGGCGTTGGATGCAAATGGTTTGAAAGTCTAAGGTCATTCCTTGGACTTTGTTGCTTTGAGTAAAAATTTATCAAGGAAAAGAGAGAGAGATTTGTTGATTTGTTTTCCTCTCTCTCTCTCTGAAAGACCATCTAGGGTCCACAAAATTAAATCGGCCCCCACTTTATCCAAGCCCGTTTCAGTCTTGTTCCAAAAACTTAAAAAAATCAAAAAGGGAAACAAGATCTTTTGTTTTTTCATCTACTGAAGAGACTTTTAACCAATCATATGTCCGAACCTATCGGTTATCTGCAACTGAAAAATCAAGCGTCTCTGCGTTTCACCCTATTTCCTCGGCCTCTACGTCACTTTCCCCAAAACTAGGGTTTACATTCAGGCAACTTGTTCGGTGAAGGATTTACAGTCGCTCGAGCAGAGCATGACGAAGTTGCACCTGAGGAACTTATGAATTTGACACCCAATGTTGAAGACGGTGTCACTGAAGCATATGAGTTCCGAGATGAAGAAGCCGAAGCCGAAGCCGAAGAGATTCTTCCCAAAACTTTATCTACTCTTGATGAGTCTCCGCTCGATGTTCCAACATCCTTAGTGACTTCCGCTGACGCTGAGGAGCTAAGTCATAATGTTGAGACGGATACGCCTCAAAACGAGGAGACTATGATTCTGAAAAAGATTATGGCTGAGAAGAGAGAAAGTAAGAGAATGTTGAGAGATGGGCTCAATAAGAAGATCAGTGTGCTCAAGAAGACTATTGAGACCCTCTTTCTCAGAAAATTTGTATGTACAGATCTTGTTCGTACTGATGTGTATGCTTCTACTTCTCCAGGAAATAAAGCTGAAGAAAATGAAGTTGGTGAGGGGAACAAAAATGGTAACTCTAAGGGAGGTGACTCTTCCTAATCTGTTTCCCAAATCTCATGGTTCATGATCTACAAGCTTTGTTGCACGAAGAGGAAGTTGTGATTCCTATCGAGGAAAAAAACAAGAAGAAGAAGATGGTTGTTGTGCCCATTGTTGATGTATCATTTACTTCTAAAGAGAAAGGAGAACCAGAAGAGAAAGAAGAAGATTTTGTGGCGCCCTTTGCTCATGAAAACAAGAAATCAGTGGGAGGCCAGAAGCCAGCGAAGAATGTTTTCCTAAATATGAAGATCGACTGCGATTAGGAATCTGGAGGATCTTCAGCTGTTTTTGAGACTTTTGGAAAGTCTGGATTGTGTTATGATTCTGGAAAGCTACCTGCCGTGATAGAGATTCTGAAAAGATATTCGACAATAAGGAATCGGGAAACCAAGATCGTAAACGGTTATGAAAACCCAAATGCGTTCCAGAATAATTACAGCTGCTCAAGACAGTCTGAAATATCAGTACACTCTATCCCTCCCTGGTGAAAGAGTTTATGGTAAACCTATCTGGTGCCTTTGATGATCCAGAAAGATCTTGAGTTCAGAAAAGTGTGTGCGAGGGCACTGTTTCGATTTATCCACTAATGCAATTAATGACTTTCTAGGAAGAGAGAAGGTCACATATACAGATTATGTTCCTATCATGAACTCGATTGTTAAAAAATTTATGGAGTCGAGAAGAGGTCTGGCCCTCGAAAGATCTAGCTCGATTGATCCACCTCACAGCTATTGTGTGCCCCACCAACGTATCAAAAAAGCGCCCTAGTGCTCTCTCCATAAGCACCAAGTTGTTTAAATCAAAGCATGCTAAAGATATTATCAAACCATCTGAGGAGACATCAGGAGATTGCATGAAGCGCAGTGACCAGAAAGTCAGTCCATAGGAAGATGCTGAATAAACCCAAGAAGGAGATATCATTAAGGCAACCAGGGGGAGAGGTATCATGGTAACATGTCTCGAGACTTGTGTTCAGAAATGACATCTTTCTGAGTTTATGTTGCTCTGCCATAGAGCTAGTTTATTTTTATTTCCCGTACACGATTGTTGTGCGATCCCTGTTTTCCCTTTGCCATTTTTTAGGCAATCAGGGGAAGATATAGGTCATTCTAAGTGGTACAACATATGTTCCAACATGTCGCTGGTATTCGAAGACGCGTAACTGCACTGTTGAAGAAACCCAAGTCTTGTGGAATTAGGAAAGTACTCAAAGACGCGTAACGGCAATGAAGAGGAAACCTAATCTAATGTCAAGACTACTCGTGTAGCTGCTATAAAAGACGAAGGTGTCCACTGATGAAGATAAAGGACAAAGAGTTATGCTCCGCTGTGTGCCATTGATGAAGATAGCTGAAAATGATCGTGTTAGCTGGAGACATTGCTTGCCGGAAGTTTATTGTGAAGATTGTGAAGTTATGCTTGCCTAAAAAATTACCAAAGGGGGAGATTGTTGCTACGATTAGTGTTGGCATATTTTTTTTAGCGCAATGTCAAGATGTCAGCCAACATGTTGCAACACATTTGGCGTGACATACCGCGCGCAGGATCATGAAACTTTTCGATCTTTCCTATTTGATTTTCAGAAACGTGGGACAAAGGGAAAACGAGTTAATACAAGATCAGGCAACATCCAGCTGGAAGAATACACGTTAGCAAAGCCAATTAAGGCAGCAATGCCAACTTGTCAACTTGCCAATAATGCAAGGTGGCAAAGGAATTCCTATTTGGAATTGTATTTCCTATTTGGAGTTGAAGACCAATTAGGCATGTAGAATTGCTATAAAAGCATGTGCTACCCCCATAGCAATTCACACCTTCTCTGTGCTTAATTTCATAACTATTGATCGTGCAAGGTTGGCGGATTGAGAGACTGGATCTTTAGAAGAACGGTGTCGATCACATACATCAAAATGTGAGTGTTTGTGATTTGTGGGTATTTGTTCGTGATTGAAGACTCATGAAGAAGATTGTCGAAGACAACGCAACCGAGCATAGGCTTGCTCGAAGGGTGGAATTGAGACGTTCTCAAAGACAGGGGGAGTCCCTGGTCGAGGTTGTTCACGGTGAGATCTCTAGTAGCTTAAGACAATAGCTTGTGTGATAGCTAGTTGATGCTTGAAGTTGTACTATTGACTACCAAATAGTGAAAACCTTTCTATTGGCAGAGTGCCCCCAGACGTAGGTGCGGAGTCACCAAACTAGGTAAACATATTGTGTGTCTTATGTTTACTGTTCCGTTATTTACTATCCATTATCTGTGGTCAGACAAGTTGTGGAAACAATTGTCACAACATTGTGTTCGACATCTTGTTCATACTACGAATTAGAAATTCACACACCCCGTCATAGAAAATCAACACGGGAGGGACAAACTCTTATCAAAAAACCGAGCATTGGTGTCAGTTAGTTATATCATTTCACAAGATCAATAAAATCGGGACGTAATTTACACACTACATTACTTGTTGACTGGTTTACTTGTAGTGTATATGAAAGTGAGAAATCTCGTGAGACATGTTCTCTCGTTACTGATGATGCCACTGAAATTTTGCACAAACAAAAAGCGAAAAGAGACCTAGATTCGGCATGGAAAACCCGCAATCGAATAAAAAGATTGATGTCGCGAGAAACAGAGTATCTATCATGTAGACTAGAGGCACAAAATTGGAGAGGACGAGAAGCAGAATTTGATTATTGAACATTGTTTATTTTATTTGGGACCAAGATCTTTAAAATTCCAAAGAAATTGTTAAAGGTAATAATTTTGAAATTCTAAAGTACTACTAAAATGAAAAATATTTAAATATGGTTAGGTGAAAAAGTCTCATTTTAAGTATAGCAGTGTAGGAATGTAAAGTTTTCCTAAAAATATACATTTTTTTCGAACTTGAAAATTAAAACTACACATTAGGTGTATTGGGTTTGTCAACAATGGATGGCTTCAACTTTCTTGGTGGTTGAAAAATCTTCATATATTTACTTTAATTCTTTAAATTTTATTTACTTTAATTAGGTTGCAGTAACGCAATGCGCGATAGTATTTGTAAAATATTATTAATAAAATTAAAATTATTTAATATGCTTAAATTTAAAATAAATAAATATTTTATTTTATTTTATTTAATAAAATGAATTGAAATATAATAGAAAAAATAATTAAAGATATATGGTATAAAACCCTAATTCTCTCCCAAACTCATTATTAAATTACTAAATTTTTCCTAAAATTGAGATGAACACAACCAAACACAAATAGCAACTTAACGTGAAATGTAAAGTCAAATAGTGACCAATACAAGGTATGTATTGCATGAAAAAGTCATCATTACTGAGCTTACTGAAGATCTCATAGAGAGACTTTTAGGTGTAAAATGCAGAAAGAATGCCCTCGCCGAGCTGTGGCTCCTTCTCATCCGTGTCTGAAACTAAGACTAATTAATATTTCAAATAGCAACAACATCAATGACACTTGGTCACTTATTTCCAAACGGGGCATAAGAAACAACGTCCTTATTGTAAGATCATGTACTCATGATATATATAGAGGAGATATCAGTTACAAACCAATTAAAAATCTCAAAATGTTTAAATTATATAACAGGCAATGCAATTTTATATAACTACGCATAGCATGTAGTGCAATGTTGTATAACATGTTGAATATGTGTAAAATTGAAGTCATGTAGTGCAACGTTGTATAACATGTTGGACCCTGCCACGTGTCGCAATTTGAGATAACACGCGTCTCAAATCTGACGGTTTTACATGGTTTGGATGTTTTATATAGGTTTGTAGTCGAGTGTGCTCTTAAATATCTGCCACGTGTCGCAATTTGAGATAACGTGCGTCTCAAATCTGACGGTTTTACATGGTTTGAACGTTTTATATAGGTTTGTAGCCGAGTGTGTATATATATATATATTATATAGTGGCATATTCAAGTAAGAACAAGGAGGCTGGTGAGAACTTGGTATTTCACTTATCAAGTCATGTATTTGATGGATCTAAAAATAACTCACTGAACAAAAATAGAGAAAGATCAATAGAACCGAATACTTTTATTGATTTATTCCACACCAATATATAGGGAGTCACATACAACAAAAAGGAAACCAAGTAAAGACAGCAAACGGAAACAAGGAAAGACGGAAATACAAAGAAAAAAAAAACACCTTCCTATTCTATTACTTGTCTTGCACGGCAAGCAAAGAGTCTTGCAAACCAAGACATACCACACATGCAATTATAAGATTATAGGCAACAATCTCCCCTCTCCCCCTTAATCTCGAATATATACGTCTATAATTTTCAATTTTGTTCTTATTTCAAGAAATTTGAGCCTTCCAAGCAGTTTTGGTAGAATATCTGCCATCTGTTCACTCGAGCTGACATGCTCGATCTCGATCTCACCTTTCTCAACACATTCTCGCAAGAAATGATACCTTGTGTGTATGTGCTTGCTCCGGTCGTGAAATACTGGATTTTTGCTTAACAATATCGTAAACTTGTTATTTACTCTCAATCGCACCACCTCTGGCTCTCTCTCCATAAATTTTCTGACAAGTCTGGCAAGCTACATTCTTTGACACATAGTTAAAGTTGTTGCAATATACTCTACCTCACACAAAGATAACACCACCATCTTCTGCTTCTGTGAGGACCAGGTTATCAAGTTGTTCCCTAGAAAATAAATGATCCCTGTTGTACTCTTCGGATCACCGACATTGCCGGCCAAGTCACTGTCACTATACCTAGTTAGCTTTGATACACTATTTCCATAAGAAACTCCAAAATCAAGAGTTCCTTTCATATATCTGAGAATATGTTTAACTGCTTCAAAATGTTGAACTCGAGGTTTCTCCATGAACCTGCAATCAATGCCTACTGAATAAGGTAGATCTGTTTGTGAGTTCGCCAGATACCGTAATCTTCCCATCAGACTTCTATACTCAGTAGCATTCACAAACTCACCTCCTTCCTCCTTACTCAACTTTAACTTAAATTCCTTAGAGCACTCTACAGTATGATTCTGCACGGAACCCAATTGCTCCTCACACTTACTAACCTTCTCCTTCAAATCCTTCAACAATTTCTCCTCCAACACGACCCAGCCTTCGCGATGTTCCACTTCTATCCGAGCCTCTACAGCCCTCCAGGCCCTTCTCGAGGACTGAAAGGCTAAAAACCGCTCTTGCTAAAGAGGCCCTTTAATCGTCCAAGTACATTTTTCCGGTTTTGCCGGGTCGAACACTAGGAAGTCAACATGTAGGTCGCTTGAAGGAATTATTTGAGGGTTCCAATCATATAATTTCATGCTCATACAAGAAATTAACCTCAAATATCCGAATTAATTTGGATCTTGCATGATCATGAATTGATCACGAGATCTTAGACTGGAATAAAACTTTAAGTTTATCTTGATTCAAAATCTCTCTGTTACTAAATAATACTTAGTAACCTCTAAAGAACGTCCACACAGGAAGAGCAATCCGGGGATACTCACGACGACCCTTGCTAGAAGATCGAAGCAAGCAAAACAGGCGGTACGAGGGGGAGGAAGGTGGCCGAAATCGGCTAGAGAGAGAGAGTGACGACTAGGGTTTTGGAAAATAATTCCCCTTAATTTTCAGATCTGAAAATTACCCTTTTATAACCCTTATTTGGATTTTAATTAATTAAAGGCCTTAATGAGCTTAAAACCCAAAGCTTTTAATTAATTATGTAGAGAAGCCCATTCTGGCTAGGCCCAATTTAGCTAATTTAATTAAATCTATTTAATTAGATTATAATTAATTAGTCCTGCTAAACCGTTCTTGATTTCCGGTTTAATCCTAAACCGAAATCAGTATAATCCGGTTTAATCCAAAACCGGATTTTGTCTCTCTCGTGATTCCTCCATATGATTCCATCCGTTTTACTCAACCTTTATTGTGTGACCCTCTAGGCTCACGACACGTTTGTGGACTGGTAAAATTACCATTTTACCCTTTCCATCATGAGTGGCCTCTAGCAAGACATCATGATTACCCAACGCTTGTTATTATCGAGATTTCGACTTAACCTTGTCGTACATGAATCTATCCTTTTATCCTCTTGATATCTTTGACAACCACGAGGCATAGACAAGTCATCCTCGTTCCATTGTCCTGTTTCTTGATTCTGAGATAACTGAATTATAACTGATACTACGTATCGACTGCATGTCCATGCTATTGTATTTCAGTTGTACTCATCAAGTGGCCTAAATTGATATCTGCTCACACATCCGTATGAGGGATAAATCCTTCAGCGATCCATTGAGTCAACTTATGTAACTTGTGATCGAGCCAATCACAGTCGTTATTGTAACCCTTTTACAGGAGATGTTAGACTGAGTCAAACTCGTCACTCATTACATATTGACCTCAATGGTCCTTCCGTCTAAGGATGTGATTTCATGAGCCGACATATGAGTATGTTCATGACTGTGTCTATGTAACATACTCACGATCGGGTCGTCCTATATCACCCCTGACTGGTGATACTATGACCTAACTCTGACCCCCTTCTGGCCATGATCAGTAAAGTGTAATCATTTAGAGTTAGTCTCATACCGATCGCTTCTTATGAAGCTATTCTGATCGGGGACTGCTTTAGTAAGATTTTATCTGATATGTTGATCTACTATTATGTGTTGACACATCAACGATACAAATCAAATCATACTTAAGATATTACTACAACACTTAGTAATATGAATGCCGATTTTATTTCAACTAATAATCTTTATTACATGATTAGATTGAAAATACATTGTGCTAGGGCACAAAAACCCAACATCACTTACCTAGTCGATTCACGCTCTCTCTTAGGTTTGATGGGGAAGGAAAGTAAATGCATAAAATTTTGGGGTTTTGATTAAGGACTATAGACTAGGACACAACTATACTAAGCTAGCCAATTACCCTAGAGATTAACTACAATATGTGCGATAAATAAAGGCGGGGGAGTGACAAACAAGAAGCTAGCAACCACAGGTGCTAAACCGACGGCGATAAGCCAATTCATAATCAAATTCAAGCCATATGAGAGAAAACAAGTGATTCTAAGTTTTGGATACTTGATCCGCCTCTCGGACTTGGATTAAGCCTTTCCTCGGGTTGGCTACCCTCTCGAGATCTTATTACCAACCTTTAGAAGCCTTAAAAACAACTATTTTCAAACCAAAGTATGGGTCCTAGGCACGGATACTCTGAATCTACTTAGATCTACTCACAAACTTATCTTGTGGACAAGTTCATGAGCTGAAATCATGGAAACATCCACACACACTACAAGCTCTCATAAATAGACATGCATATTCATCATCAAGCATTCATATAAAGTAGATTCACAAGCTTTAATTCTGAATAGACATAAATATTAACTTAGAACATTGCAAATATCACAAATCAAGTTTAGCACCCATGGTTTTGGGAGTTTAGCCCAAAACCATGGTTCTCAAGCAATACTCACTAAAAAAACTAAAAAATTCAAGAAGTAGAGAGAATACAAATAAACCCTAGAACCCAAAATGGGTTTGGGAGCTCAAAGGCCCTCTAATCTTGTATCTCCCTGGGGAATCTTGCTTCCTTGATTTCCTCCTAGGGTGTGGTGGTGAAATCTCCACTCCTACTTGGGAAATCAAGATTTTGTGTGGCAATCTAATGGAGGAAAGTGGGGAAAAGCGAACTAGGGCAGAGAGCTGGACCTGGAGCTAGGTAAAAAAAATACGTGTCCTCCCTCTTTCTTTTAGGTCACGAGCTAATATAATGCATATTTTTGGGGTGTCACAATCGTGACGATGGGTGTCACGATCGTGACGCCGATCATGAACACGAGAGTTATGCGTAGTTTGACTGGTCAATCGTCTCTGAGGCGTCACGATCGTCTCTTCTGCGCATGGGTCACGATTGTGACAAGTGGTGTCACGATCATGCCAACCTTGCTGCCCATCGTTCCCTCTTTGTGACGTCTTGTCGTCTCTAGGTTCTGTCCTCGGTTCTTGATTTGTCACGATCGTGACTAATCTTGTCACGACCATGACTTGCTTTGAACCTTGCCTTCTTTGTTGCTTGCTCTGCAAGTCTCGTCCTATCTCGTCTCGATTTTTGCTCCAAAGATGCTCTAATTGTGCTCGTTTACCTACAAACATCGAAAACACATGAAGGTTCAAAAAGATCAAAATATGGTCTCTAGAAAGCCGAAACGAGGGGAATAAGTGTTATAAATGTGTTGTTTAGCGGGATCAAACGGAGACCGCTTGACCCCACATCAAGGACCTTGCGGGTCAATTCCAAGTGTTCCTTCAATTCCTTCCATTGAAGAGTGAGCTTGAGCACAGAAGAAGCCTTCACATGCGCCTGCTCGTACGCTTTTCAAAACTTTCCCCTCTTCACACCCGCGACTCGCAATCTCACCCCAATATTCTCCTCCATTGAAGAAGTACTCGATTTCTGAATTTCCTCATATTTTTTATGTTTAGACTCGAGCTTTTCATTGCATTCTCGTATTGATGTTTTGAGTACATCAATATTATCTTCAATGGACTGAAGTCATGTCGACTTCTCTCTTATTAGTGTCAACACTGCACTCAGAGCACTATTTATAGAAGTTAACTCCTGGGCCAGTTCACCCAACTGCTTGGTCTGCGAAGCAACTTTCTTAGACCGTTCTTCATACAGTCCCTCCATCCGCACCGATTGATCTTCTTGAAATTTATACTCCCTGGACAATCTAGCCAATTGGTCTTTTCTCGATACAAGCTCATTGGAATACTTATCGAGTTGATTATGCACACTACTCAATTGTGCTTCTCTCAAGTCAAGGTCTCTAGACCTTTCTTGGATTGTTTTCTCCACTTCACACAATTGCTTACGCTTTAATTCTACATCCTGAGAATACTTCTGAAGAGACTTATCCGCCAACCCCAACTGCTCATTCTTCATACCTTTAAGTGGTATTGTGTCTCGACCCATTATTTTAACAATTGAGCCATCTTGGAACTTGACAAAATCTTGTACCTTCTTATATAAATATGCAAGAACACCCCCGTTCCCAGACATGTAATTGTTGGCGCTAGCATCAAGGTACCAGGTAATTTACTCCATTCCTTCAGCGAAACCCTGCTCATGATGCACTCCCGGCTCGTTCAACTCAACGAACTCTTCCCTCATTATATGGCCTGTGACTATCATAAACAAAGCATGTTTTTTCTCAATGAACTCTTTCATTCTAGTCTGGTTCGTGACTGCCATAAACAAAACAGGTTCTTTCTTGTAACACAACTCCACGAGATTGGCTTCTTCTTTTGCAGGATTTTCACATTTATAAGCAAAGTGTCCCATCTCGGAACAATTATAGCACATTTCCTTTACTTTGTCAATTCTCTTCCAGTTGTTTCAACCACGACCACATCCTCTGCCATGCCACAAGCTTGGTTCTTCGTGATTCTTTTACTCCTTAGCTACTTGGGCCTCCTATTGAGTTCGATTAAGCATGAGCTTCTCACTTTCTCTCTCCTAACTTCTCCCTTTAGGGTTGACTCGTTTGCTCTCAACTTCCCAACAACTTCTGCAACAGTCATCTTAGTTAAGTCCCCCCCCCTACTGTTGTATAGTACCTACAATAGGTAGAAACCGATTTGGGACAGACCGAAACATCTTCTCCACCACCAACTCTTCTGTTATTTCACTCCCTAGGGCTCGAACCTCATCCACAACGTTTTTCAACCTCAAAGAGAATTCGCTTATGGACTATGACTCTTCCATAAGCAATATGTCGAATTCTCATTTTAGTACAAGAACGTTAGCTTTCTAGACACGATCCTCCCCAATTCTCATATGCTCCAAAGCCTTCCACGCTTTCTTAGCTGTCTTTTTATCTATTATTGACATCATGGCAACATCCGGGATTGCTTGGGAGATCACAGCTAGAGCCCACTGGTCTCTTTCTTCACTTACAACGCCTTCTCCTTCGATCACACTCCAAACTCCAAGAGAACGCATTGTTACCTTCATCTTAAAGGCTCATACCTCGTAGTTTCTATCTGTTAGCATATGATACGTGACTGAGAACCCTCCTCTTCTTTGGTTTCTAATATAAATCGAGCCTTCCACAGGCGCTTGAGCCTCGACCATCGTTAAGCTCTCCACAGATCCCTTCTTTGATGTTTCGTCCACCATTGTTTGTGAGTATTACCTCTAATACCACTTGATGGATCTAAGAATAACTCACATAACAAAAATAGAGAAAGATCAATAGAACCATATACTCTTATTAATTTATTCCACACCTATATATAGGAAGTCACATACAACAAAAAGAAAACCAAGTAAGGACGGTAAACGAAAACAATGAAAGACAGAAAAACAAAGAAAAGAACACCTTCCTATTATATTACTTGTCTTGCACGACAAGCAAAGAGTCTTGCAAACCAAGACATATCACTAATGCAATTATGAGATTACAGGCAACAGTCGTTCCATTATTATGACATGTATTTCCATGACATCGAGAGGGGGGTATTTACATTGTGTAACGAGGGGTCACCGGGTGTAACGAGAGAGATGGTTATTTACTATATCCAATCAGTGGACCATGTCGAGAAAATGGTGTAACGGAGGTCCCCGAGGTGTAACGGGGTCCCCAGTCTGGTTCGCACGGCGTGGTCTAGTTCACACCAAATCACGCCTATATATATGATTAAAAATTTAATTCAAAGATCCACATGATTTATGAATGCATAAGTAATACCTGAATGATCTTGATCTATGTATAAGAGCTTGTGCATGATATCTTGGTACTTCTAACTATAAATAAAACCATATATAAATAGAAAAGGGTCAGAAAATTTAGAAAAATATACATGACACTAATATGTATTCAAATTAGTCTATTAATTTTGTTTGTTATTATCATTTTAATTTGTTAATAAAATTTAATTTATATAAATAAAAGAATTAAAAAATAAGTTAAATCATAAATTTTTAAAATTAGAATAACACTCATTCTACCAAAGAGGGACGGCCACGTGACACATACGAACATTTTCCTTTTATGTAAATATATATATATATATATATTCTCCGAATCTTATACTATTCTTTGTCTTGGCACTTTATCCCATATCAACCACTTCAGAAAAATTAGATAAAAACAAAGAATCTTCAAGAAAAACTCCAACTTTTAATCGCTACCAAGCAAGCTTGCACTTTCAGACACCAATTGCTGAATTAGGTCTCTCTCTACCTTCATGATTACTTAATTGTTGATTTGGGTTTCTTGTGGTTTTGAAATCAGTCCTCGTCCAAGGTACTGTCTCCATCTCTGACCTGTATGTTATATATGTATATCATACTGTATCATGTTATATCCAAATACCCAGATCCAACTTCTTATTGATTTGATTGGCTGATAGTGTTAATTTTGATGGGTGTTCGTCAAAATTCTAAATTTATGCTTGATTTTGATTTTCTGTCACTTCATGTTGACATGTTCTTACGAGTCTTTGGCTTTTCCTATGCACACAACCTGTTCGATGAATTGTCTCAGAGAGACCTTACTTCAAAATCTTACCATCAAGTACTGGATGTGTTCATCATTTATACCATTTCTTCTGTTGTTATCGTCACACTGATGATTTGAAACGGATTTGTGTGTAGATATAGAGATCATTTCTAGGCGGTGACCGACCGAACAAGTTCTTGTGAAAGAAGTGTCAATAACATATGGCTTCAGCTGCAATAGACCTTGTTTTAGGGAGAGTGGTCTCTGCTCTCGAGAGCGAAGCCTCCTTGTTGGGAGGAGTCGGGGACGAAATCAACGCGATCAAGGAGGAGCTGTTAACGATGCAATTCTTCCTGATCGACGCAGAGAAGAAGAATGGCTTGACGGAAGGCGAGAAGGGATGGGTGGAACAAGTGAGGTCCATTGCTTATCAAGTGGAAGAGATCGTCGATGAGTTCACTTATCACGTCAACAGCCAGCAAGTTGGAGGCCGGTTGAGTAGATTACTCCCGAAGAATATCTCGGGGAGGCATCAGATCGGGACCAAGTTGGAGAGCATCAACAAGAGAATACGAGCAATTCGCGAAAGAAACATGAGATATGGCGTTGAGAAGGTGGAGGGAAGTAGCAGTTCTCAGAGTGATGGAGATTGGCTACGAAACCTTGGTGAGTCGGCTTTTTTCAGTAATGAAGACGGACTCGTTGGGATCGAAAGGGAAACAAAACTCTTGATGGGATGGCTGATAGATGGAGACCCAGGCTTGTCTGTTTTTTCCCTGGTTGGGATGGGAGGGTCGGGAAAGACCACTCTCGCCGCAACAACCTGCAACAGCGACGTTGTAAAGCGATGCTTCGGGTGCTACGCGTGTATAACGGTCTCCAAAACATACGCGATAGACAATTTACTGAAAAGGTTGATCAAGGAGTTGCACGGGGCGACAAAGGAGCGAGTTCCTCGAGACATGGATGGCATGAATTACAAGGGCTTGGTATCCGTTCTCATTGACTTTTTGAAGACAAGAAAGTACCTTGTCGTTCTCGATGACGTCTGGGATGAAAAACTCTTGATGGAAATGAGGGTGGTGTTCCAAGATTCTCGCCTGGGAAGTCGGATCATAGTCACAACTCGAAACAAAGATGTAGCTTCCTTCTCTTTCGGGGTTCCCAGTCGTTCTCATCATGTTCAACCGCTCCTGGAGGCGGAATCCTGGTCGCTTTTCAGCACGAAAGCGTTTCTGGGCAAACCTTGCCCACCAGAGATCAAACATGTAGCTCGGGAGCTTGTGAAGCGATGTGAGGGCCTTCCTATAGCGATTGTGGCTCTGGGAGGTTTGATGGCTTCGAAAACGACTGCAGAGGCGTGGAGTGGAGTTCTGGACAACCTGAGTTGGCACCTGACCAACATTCCAATGCTGGAAGTCGTGACAAAGACGATCTTGCACCTTAGCTTCAACGACTTGCCATACAGACTAAAGCATTGTTTCTTGTACTGCTCCATTTTCCCAGAGGACTACTCCTTTGAGGTCGAACGCCTGACCAGGCTGTGGCTGGCAGAAGGGTTCGTGGGACATGTCAACAAGGTCAGGGTAGAGGACGTCGCGGATCACTACCTCTCGCAGCTCATCTCTCGCAACATGCTTCAGGTTGACCTGAACCGTGCGGGGAGGCCTAGGGCCTGCAAGATGCATGACCTCATGCGTGAGCTTGCTTTATCAACTTCAGAAAGAGAGAACTTCTTCGTCGTCTGTGATGGGAAGCAGACGATCGAAGATCATGAAACGAGACGCCTATCGGTTCAGGCAGCTGATAACAACCTCAAATCCTACGAAGGCACGCCTCAGCTCCGTTCGCTCATTGTCTTCGCCAAGGACTTGACCACGATACCTTTCTCGGAAAAGAAGAAACTGAAATTGCTAAGGGTTTTGGATTTGGAGGACATGAATATAGTCGATGTACCAACTGAGCTACCGCAACTGTTTAACTTAAGGTACTTGAACTTGAAGGGAACTCGAATCAAGGAGCTCCCGAAATCCATAGGAAACCTGCTTAACCTCGAAACCTTGGACATCACAAACACATTGATCGAAAAGCTTCCAAGTGGAATAGCAAAGTGCGAGAAGCTGAGGTATCTAGTCATGTATCGTTTCACCGGAAAGTATGGTGACTTCAAGTACATAACCGGGACTCAAGCGCCCCCGGAGATATGTAGCCTGAAGAAACTCGAGATCATGTCCTGCATCGAAGCAGAAGGTGACATCATAAGACAAATACGCAACATGACGCAGCTTAGAAGGATTGGGATCACGAATGTGAAAGAAGAAGACGAGAAGGACTTATGCGATTCACTCCAGAGACTGAAACTACTTCAACTCTTAGACTTGAGAGTAGCTGAAGAAGACATGTTCCTTGCACTGCAAGCAATGTCTTCACCCCCTCCCCTGCTCAAATCTCTCATTCTGAGCGGGAAAATGGCGAGCGTGCCTCACTGGTTACCTGACCTTAAGAATCTCACATACTTGTTCTTGCATTGGTCTCAACTGACAGACGACCCGCTCCCTCACATTGGTGCACTTCCTTGTTTGACCGAGCTACGCCTGATCAACGCCTATGTCGGGGAATCCTTATGTTTTGTTACGGGATTCGTTAAGCTGGAGTGCATGTATTTGCGGAGTCTGTCTCAGACGACTGAGATAGTTATTGAAAAAGGAGTGATGCCTGATCTTCGGGTTCTGAAGATGGTGGATTTAGGGAAGCTGAAAGCGCCTCCGCGAGGGATCGAGCACCTCTCCAAGCTTGATGAATTGGAGCTGCTTCGAGTTGATAAAGAGCTTGTGGATCGGATACAACGAGAAGGAGCTGTGGATCTTCCGAGGTTGAGGCACATCCCAACGGTCAGTTACTCTTACCAGACAAGGAATGGTCTGCGTTATGGAAGCCTCTCCTGATTCTTGTGTAAACAAGGTACATATTTATTATGTATAGAAACAAATGTGGATTGTATTATTCGTTTATAAGTATTTATTCGAGTTCTTAGATGGGTTGGCTTAGACAAAATGAAATTATTTTTATTTTCCTTAGGCAAAATGAAATTGTGTTTGGATGATGAATTGTTCATGTGCTGTGAAGTTGGCGCAGCCTACTTGGCCAAGTTTAGTTTGTTCATTTCATTTAAGTTCTCTGCATTTTGTTTTAGTTTTTATTATTGGTTTAAGTTGTTGTAATTGATGGTTCAGGGAATCCGACAAGTTTATTTGTTTAAATCAAACTTTTGAAATATGTCATGTACATTTAATTTTTAATATATTTAATTTCGGTTTTTCATTTTATAATTTTCATTCATGATTAATATAATTTATTATTTATAATAAAATAACCATATATTAAATATGTTTTTCCTTTCTTTCAAAAAAAAAACATATTTAATATTAAAAAAGGAAAGGGTTGCGTACATACATGAAGATGTACACATTAAAGGGTTTTAAGCAGCGTGTACTTTTTCCACGCATCCCTTACTTGAGCTGTATACAAACTCATGTACGCAACTTACATTAAGAGTTGCGACATGTGTGCGCAGCCTTTATTTAACTATTGAAATCTTACCACCACTGTTGCGCACGTGCGCTCCCTCTATGTTTGGGCATTTTTTGAGCCATTATATTTGTTAGATTCTTCATTATTTTTATCATGGTATCATAGACATAACCGTTCATTGGTTAAATTTCTACGAATATTTAGTTTTGCCCACTTGTCGATGATTCGTGACTCTGACGGGTGGGTAGGGTTGTAAACGAGCCGAGCTTTTAACGAGCCGCTCGAGCTCGACTCGTTAATTATTCGATTCAGGTTCGTTATAATCGAGCTCGAGCAGAATTCGAGCTCAAGATTGGGCTCGTTTAATAAACGAGCCGAGCTCGAGCCTGTCATTTTAAGGCTCAGTAGGCTCGCGAGCCGGCTCGTTTAATTAATATTTAATTGATGACATATTTTATTAATATATTTTCAAAATTTTAGTTAATATTCATAACTAATTTAGATGAGCCGAATCGAGTCGAGTCGATCTCGAACAAGCTCATTTAGTATTTAATGAATTATTATATTTATTTATTTAATTTTAATGAATTTTTGAATTGAATACTAAGATAATCGAGCCGAGCCGAACTCGAGCTCGAGCTTATCTAAGTTTTCTCGAGACGAACTCGAGCTTAGTTATGCAAGCTCGTTCGAGCCCGAGCCGAGCTCGAGCCGTATACTTTTTTTCACGAGCCGAGCCGAGCCCTGCTAAACAGAGGCTCGATTCGGCTCGTTTACACCCCTACGGGTGGGCAATGCAATTCAATCTCAATCTCTAATCTACCGATTCCGCAAACAATCAACTCGACAATCCCGTAACCTAATCAACCAAATCCACCATCCACATTAACTCTTTGATTCTACTCTTTCTCTACTTCTTGCTCACGGATTGGTCGGCCCAACAACACCTCTCACCGAAACCACCTCCATAGCTCATTGTCGATCACCTTCATTCATCAACAACATCATCACGCTAAAATTGAGATCTCCCTTTCATCAAATCCAAACTCAATGGTCGGCAATTGGTCCCAACAACCATCAAAACCTCGCCTTCTCAATCAACCCCACACAAAATTAACGTAACCCAATCAACCGATCAAATCCAATATCCATCGACACCTTGCGAAACCAACAAAATCCCTCTCCACCAACTCCAACAACCCAAGCCCAAGTCACGCCCAATTGTTATGTTCCAATCTGTAACCAATGTGCAAGCCTTGCTCGCAAATCAAGTCTTATCTCGTAATTAATTTGATTTTATTTCACAAGTCAACCCACCAAATTGCAGTCAATAGTCACGCGAAACTCAACAACCCATTGATCGTGAACTTGGATCAAAACCTCACAACCATCATCAATGGACACAATCGTCGATCACAGATCGCCAGTCCAAACCATGCATCAACCTCTCGGGTTCTAACCTCGTAACAACACCACCGTCATCCAACTCTCTCGATCCCTCTTACACTCAGGCAACATCATCGGTGGTCGTGACAATTCCCGGCAAGAGCTCGATCATCGACGATCCTCACCTCAATTTCGGCCAATCTACATCGCCACCGCAAGCCTCCGTCACTCCCGAGCTCCTCTCACGAAGCAATCTGATCAACTCATCAATCAAGAAATCTCGTAATCCGGAATCCCGTAATCTGGGCATCCGTAAGTCGGACATACCGTAATCCAAAAATCACGTAATTCGGACATCTCGTAATCCGAAATCCCGTAATTCGGACTCCCGTAATCCGTAATCCAGCCATCAGGCATCTGGCAATCATTGGACAGCTGCTATCTCGCCGTCAGACATCTGGCAATCATTGGGCATCTGCTATCTCGTCATCAACCATCAAGCATCTGGCAATCGTTGGGTATCTGCTATCTCGCCATCAGGAATCTGGCATCATCGGGCAGCTGCTATCTCGCCATCTGCCATCTTCCATCGAACATTAGGCATCATCGGGCATCACCAGACATCATCGGACATCATGCATCATTCAGCACATACGGGCATCAGGCATCCGCCATCGGCCGTGAGTGGCGCGCATCCTCCATCCTCAATCCTCGCTGCATAACCTCGACAACATTCTCGGCAGCTGCAGCCCTCGCCACAACTCAATATTATCAAGTTTCAAACTTAATTCTTGTTTTACCGCATTGAGTTTGAGGGGGCTATTAGATTATATTAGATTTCTATATTTGAGTTTCCTATATTTATATTTCCTTTTCTAGGGTTTGCCTATTACCTCTATAAATAGAGGTCTCTCATAATTCACGATACACAATTAATAATATCATTATTTCTATCAATAATATTTAAGATTCTTAGCATTCTATTTTTAAAAGTTTTAAACCAAGTAAAAATGTTACATCACCTAACTCGATTTTTGTATATCAGTATTGGAATCCTAACGTGTTTATAATATTCATTGCATTTTTGTAAAAGTAATATTCATTACATTAATTAGTTTTATATGAGTCTTCCTAAAATAACATTATTTCTTAATTTCTGAACTTACTAATTATTTTAAGCTTTTAACGGATCCACCGGTTTCTAGCGACCAAGATTGAAAATGTCGTGTGCATTGGCAGTTTATAAACTATGAGTATCAAATTAATTTGGAATTGGTGCTATAAAACCCATGCTCCTACTTCCCAATATATATCTCACCTACACAACATTTTAATTTCTACACAAATAAAGAGAGAAATGAGTATCGTGAAGAGGAGCAACAGCAAGCCTCTTGCGGTTTTTGTTCCCTTGCCTGCCCAAGAACACTTCATCCGATGAACCTAGCAGAGCTCCTTCACCACAAAGGCTTTCACATCACCTTTGTCAACACTGACTTCACCCATAATCGCCTTCTCGAGTTGCACGGCCCCGGCTCTCTCGACGCCCTCCCCCTACTTTATGTTCATGTCCATTCCTGATGTCCCCCCACCCTATGGCATCGATTACATGAAAGACGGGGGAGAGCTCTGTTATGTCCAAATTTGAGTTCAAAGTCTCACATCGGAAGATTACAAGGTATAAGGAAGGTTTATATACACATTGGACCCTAGACCCACCAGCCTAGCCTTTCGGGTCAAAGGTGGGCTCTAATGTGTATATGGGCTTTCCTTGGGTGCTCCTCCTTCGGTAAGGCCCGTATCTCCCCAACAATGGTATCAGAGCCTGATTCGGTAGACTGTTCTGGTTAAGTGGGTCGGGTACTTGTATGGCTGGTAAGACTAAGACCATGAGTTGGCCACTCTCATGATGAGGCTCAGATATGATGAAAATGACCCTTATGTGAGAGTAGACCGAGGTAAAGTATGTGGGATTAAGAGGAGCCAACCCGATGTGATGAGACTCAATGTGGAGGGGGAGATTCTTATATCCACATGTGATTTCGAAGTCTCACATCAGAAGATTACAAGGTATAAGGAAGGTTTATATACATTGGACCCTAGACCCATCTGGCTAGTCTTTTGGGTCAAATGTGGGCTCTAATGTGTGTATGGACTTTTCTTAGGTGTTCCTCCTAAGTAAGGCCCGAATCTCCCCAACAGAGCTCCTCGACTCCATCATTAAATATCGCTTGCCACCTCTATGGGATCTTATTTCCAAGCTCAATAGTAATAGCACAAATCCGCCAGTCACTTGCATTGTATCCAATCCTCTGATGACTTTCACTCTCGATGTTGCTCAGCATTTTTGGACCCTATCATTTTCCTATATATGGCAAGCGCTCGTAGTTTAATCGTCTTCTTGAGTTACCATTACTTAATTAAGAAGTGCCTTATATCTATAAAAGGTAACACTACCAACACGATTAAATTGTGAGTTGTGCATAAACTTTTATAATATTATATATATTTTTAAGTAATTCCTAATTTCATGGGTAATTTTATTATTTTTATATATAAATAAATACCCAAATTTTTGCACAAAAATGCAAAGTTCATGTCACATTTTTGTCGTTTAGAAATTACACAACACCTTCTTGCAAGAGTGTTGTTGTTAGAGTACCACATATGTGAATATATTCACAGGATTAAATAAATACTTGGACATCCACCTATGAGCTTGAGCTTTTATATGGGTTGGGTTTTTGACATTGTATGAGAGTCTGGTTCTGTTTTGGACGTGATATCCATATGTCATATGTTTGGGTTTAAGGATCATGGATCCGAGGACGTCCATGTTGTCCATGCACCACTACTAGTTTGTTTCTATATGCATTTCAACCCAAATATACTACATCTGTGAATCTGTTCACGAGCACCAGACATTTTATAATTTTCCCAAATATATGTTATAAATAAGCTTGGATTACTTTTGTCAAGGGAAAAAATGTGATGTTTTCTTTGGAGTTTGTGAACGAGACGAAAGAAAAAGGGTTGATAACTAGTTGGTGCCCGCAGGCACCCGTCAATAGTTATTTTTCTTACGCACTGCGGATGAAACTCAATGCTGGAATGTATAAGCGCCTGAGTGCCGATGATACGTTGGCCATTTTCTGCGGACCAACCGACCAGTTCATGGAATTATACGTTGTAATAAATGGGGGATAGGCGTGGAGCTAGAGGGTGGTGTTTCAAGAAATAAAGTTGAGAAACTTATGGTGGAGTTGATGGACTCTGAAAAGGGAAGAGAAATGAAGATGAAGGCAATGAAGTTGGAAAGGAAGGTAGAGGAAGTTGTTGCCCTAAAGGTTCATCTATGTTGAATTTACACAAATTCATTAAAGATGTCCTTCTTTAACTATGCGCCTGTCCAATGAAGAATGATTCGATATGCTATATATTCAATCAGTTTGTAATAAATGTTGTATTATCTTATGTATCTACGAGCTATAATTGTCTGTTTTTTTTTCTTATATTTCTATATATACTTTTGAAGTAAACGTATTGACATGCTAGTCTCTTTATATATATATGGTAAAAAGAGAGAGAAGTAATTTAGTGAGAACATCTCCATTTTGTGAGAATCATGACAACCAACGTGGAGGGTACACATGGCGCGCACACACTGAGTTGGCAGTAGAGGAGAATTGGCGAGGATGCCGAAATTTATTTTTTTCAATTTCACAGCTCTATCGTTCACCACTTTTTTGACAGGGTTCCCTTCTAGAATATAGTATAGAACCCAGCCCGCTGTCACATGGTGCCCCCATCTTAAATTAAATTTCATAATCACGTCTTGAGTGATTCTCACGGTAATGCTTCTCTCTCCCTATATATATTAGGTGAGAACCAAGTCCATTGGTTAGAGTGTGAGTACTGATCTGGTCCACCCGATTGAAGCCATGATCATGACGTGACCGTGTTTCCAGATTGCCAAATTTCATATGCGAATTCGAATTCGTGGGGGGCATGAGCTATGATTCACACGGTTGACTTACGATTTCTCTCCTAATTAAAAATATGGGTAATGAAAGTTGGCTACACCCAACTATGTCACGTTTCAAATTTAATACCCCAACTTCTAAATTTTCATTTGGGATACCCAAAGATTAAATAAACGACAGTTAGCCCAACGTCTGTTAAATCTAACTGATTTGATCTGTCAAAGAGTCTAAAATGCCCTCAATGATTTTAGTTTGTTAAACCGGTCTGATTGGTTCAATTGATATGATTATAAATGACTATTTTACCCGTAATTGAACAACTTATTTAACTAAAGATTTGAGGGCAAATTTGACTTTTCAATTACACAAATAAAAGAATTAAAAACCTAAAAATAATTATGTAACATTAATATAATAATAAAATTTATTATTAAATCATTATTAATAATATTAATTATTAACTAATTTGATATAATAATAAAACTTATTATTATTATAACACAATAATTGTTCATCTTCTTCAATCCCTCCACCACCATCACCGCAGCACTTCTGGCAATCACTACCGTCTCCGGCCGCGACTCCGACCGGCGAGGAGCACCACCTCGCGTTCCAAATCGAGCCTCCCTCGTGTTCTAGATCTCCTTCTCTGTCTCCGATCTGCCATAAACTCCCCGTCCTTTCACCTCGGCGCCGTTCAGCTCCCCGTCTCCGTCTCTGATAAACAAGTTCGATTGCGCGCGTGAGCTCGATGAAATCCTCGCGCCTCCGGGTCTTCCTCTTCCCCTCGAGCCCAAACCTTTCTCAATCGCAATTATAGATTCGGCGACGACGCCCCCTCGTAGGCGCGAGATCTGGGGAACGGCAAGGGGTCAAGGCAGGGTGGTGGCAGATCCGGTGAGCTGCGGTTGAATCCATCCCGAGAACCCAGATGACGGCGAGTCTGGTTCTCGCCGGATCCGTCTCAAAGACCGTAGCTCTCCGGACCGTCTTCGACATCTGGGTTCGCGACATCTGGGTTCTCGAGTCTGGTTTCTTCAGGCGCGACGGAGGAGGCCGCGACAGAGGTTGCGACGGAGGCCACGAGGAGCACTGGTCGGGGTCGCCGGCCGGAGTCGCGGCTGAGCGCGGCGGCGGGGAGTGGATTGGCCAGAGTTGTAGGTTTAGGTTTAATTAGTTTTAGGTTTAATTAATAATTAATGATTAATAATAATATAATTAATGATAATATATATTTAAATATTAAAGAATTATAATTATTATTTGTGTAAGTAAAAAGTCAGATTTGCCCTCAATTTATTAGTGAATTTGGTTATTCAATTAGGGATAAAATAGTCATTTCAAAATCATATCAATTGAACCAATCAGACCAGTTTAACAGACTAAAATTATTGAGGGCATTTTAGACTTTTTGACAGACCAAATCAGTTAGATTTAACAGACGTTGGGCTAACTGTCGCTTATTTAATTCTTGGGAATCCCAAATGAAAATTTAGAAATTAGGATATTAAATTTAAAACGTGACATAGTTGAGTGTAGTCAATTATCATTACCCTTAAAAATATTTTCCTAATTAACCGTTGTCGATTATGTGCACTGAACTAACTTTCAACTAGTCGACACTATATAATTCAAAGTGGGGGCAATATGGTGCATTTACTTGTTTGATTTGTGCAATTACTTGTTCATTACATTAGTTTTACGAGTCTTCCTAGAATAATAATATTTATTACTTAACTTACTAATTAATTTAAGTTTATAACCGACCCTATAAAGGTTTTTTAAAATATTATTCTAGTAAATATATAAAGTAGCAAACAGTGTATATTTCAAACGCCAAACCGTTAAGCTCTTAAACCATTTTCGTAAGTACTATGTACCCAAGAAGCCACCGGTTTCTAGCGACCGAGATTGAAAATGTCATGTGCATTGGCAGTTATAAATTATGGGGAAATAACAAAATATGAGCGTTACACTATCATATTTTTACAAAAACATGTTATGTAATTTGTTAATAGTAAAAAAAATAGTGTGAACTGTAATTACGTTTTACAAAATATGTATATTTATATAAAAATAACAAAATTGATTATAATATTAAAAAATTGTATTTTCTTTAAAAGTAATTAAAATTAATAGTTTTTGACATAAAAATAATTGAATTACAAGTTTTTTTTTTGAAATTGAATTATAAGTTTTGATCTTTCAAATTTTCGTTAAAAATTTTTTTCAGAAAAACTCTTAAAAATATTTTTTTATTTGTATTTAAAAAATTATTCTTAATTTTAAAAATAATTTGTCATTCATACGCATTTGTAAAAAAAACATAAAACTTTACGGTACAATTTTGTTATTAACAAAATACAATTAATGTTTTTTCAAAAGTGTATATGAAATGTCTTGTCATTTTCTCTAAACTATGACTATGAGTATCAAATTTCAATCTCGATCCTTTCAACAAGCCTACAATGTCAAACTTACAATTACTTAATTTTAGTCTTTTGACATATAGTCGCATCAATGTACAACCAAATTAGGTTGATTTGGAATTGATGCTATAAAAACCCATGATCCATTTTGTAGAGAAACAAAGAGAGAAAGTAATGGATCCTATAGAAGCAATTGTGAAGAGGAGCAATGGCATGCCTCATGCGGTTTTTGCGTCATGGCCTCTACAAGGACACTTTGTCCCAATGATGAATCTGGCTAGGCTCCTTCACCACAAAGGCTTTCACATCACCTTTGTCAACACTGACTCCAACCATAACCGCCTTCTCCGGCTGCACGGTCCGGACTACCTCAACCCTCTCCCCTCGTTCCGGTTCGTGTCCATTCTCGATGCCCCCTCGCCCCCTGGCGTCGATTTCGAGAAAGACGGTGGAGAGCTCATTGACTTCACCATTAAAAATTGCTTACCACCTTTACTGGATATTATCTTCAAGCTCAATAGTGATAGCACTAATCCCCCTGTCACTTGCATTGTATCTGATCCTATGATGAGCTACACTCTTGATGCTGCTCAACATTTTGGGATCCCTATTGTTTTTTTCTGGATGGCAAGTGCTTGCAGTTTGGCCACCTACTTGAGTTACTCTCACTTAATTGACAAGGGCCTTGTACCTATAAAAGGTAACGCTACAAACACGATTAAATTGTGAGCTGCGACGCATGTATATTATTGTGCAGAATGTGTGTAGTTTTATAAAAATGACGAAATTGTCCTCAAGTTAAGAATTAAGATTTTCATAACATTATTTTGAATGTCACCTTCTGTCATTTTCTGAAATATATATTATAAATAAGCTTGATGTGTTAACTTTTGCAGACGTTAATTGTCTAACAAATGGGTATTTGGACACTGTTGTTGAGGGTATACCTGGCTTTGAAGGTATACGACTCAAAAACTTTCCTCATTTCGTAAGAATAATCGGCAGAGACGGTTTTCCTGAGCTTCCGATCTCCATACAAGTAGCTGAGAGGGTTCGAAGTGCATCGGCGATTGTCTTGAATACATTTGATGATTTAGACCAAATATCAATCGATGCAATTTCTTCAAATCGACTCCCGGTCTACGCCATTGGCCCGTCTCATCAACTAGTTGACAAGATCACAGACAAGACCTTGAGCTCCATAGGGTCCGACTTATGTTGGAAGGAAGATATGGAGTGTCTTCGCTGGCTCGATTCCAAAGAGCCCAATTCAGTAATATATGTCAGCATTGGGAGCCTCCTGGTGCTCACGGCTCAACAACTGGTGGAACTCGCATGGGGCCTCGCTAACAGTAACAAGAACTTCTTATGGGTCGTGAGGCCCGGTCTTGTCGAGGGCGAGGATGCGATACTTCCCTCGGAGTTTGCGAACGAGACGAGAGAAAGAGGGTTGATGACTAGTTGGTGCCCGCAGGAACAAGTTTTAAGGCACCCGTCGATAGCGGGTTTTCTCACGCACTGCGGATGGAACTCGATGCTGGAGAGTGTGAGCGCGGGAGTGCCGATGATATGTTGGCCGTTTTCCGCTGACCAGCCAATCAGTTCATGGTGCTGCTGTAATAAATGGGGGATAGGCATGGAGTTAGAAGGTGATGTTACGAGAAATAAAGTAGAGAAGGTTGTGGTGGAGTTGATGGACACTGAGAAGGGAAGAGAAATGAAGGTGAAGGCAATGGAGCTGAAAAAGAAGGCAGAGGAAGCTGTTGGGTATAAAGGCTCATCTCAGTTGAATTTACACAAATTGATTAAGGATGTCCTTCTTTAACTATGAGCATGTTCACCGGAGAATGATTCAATATGTTATATTTGTAATAAATATTGTGCTTTGGATTAGCTTATGCACCTACGATCTATAATTGTTTGTTGTTTTTTATGTTTCTATATATTTTTAAAGTAAAGGTATTGACATGATATGCCCCTCTCTCTAAATTAAATTACGGTAATTGTTAATTGATACAAAAATACAATAAAGTATTATGGTAATTGTTAATTGATACAAAAATACAATAAAGTAAGAGTAAGTACTACTTAACTACCGAGGCTTGTTAAACCCGATTGGTTAAGCACTTAAATTTGGAAACAAAAATTTTGGGTTTGAGTCACGCTGCAATATCTCGCATTGGTTTCTAACTTCTGTTATACTATCTCGCTTTGGTTTCTAACTTTTGACCGTTAACTTCACGACGAGACGACGTCAAAGTAACGGTCGTAAACCATATCAAGTACTCCTTCACTAACATAACGGACACACACAATAAGGGGTGTTAACGAGCCGAGCCGAGCCTCATTTTGGCAGGGCTCGGCTTGAGCTCGGTTCACTTTAATTTAAATACAAATATTCCTTAAAAATTAAATAAATAATAAATAATTCATTAAATAATAAATTAGTCAACTTGGTATTGGTTCGACTTAATTTGGCTTGTCTAATTCTATCATAAATAGTTTATAAATATATAATTCAATAAATATTAAATGAGTCGGCTTGCGAACCCATCGAGCCTTAAAAGATTATGCTCGAGCTCGGCTCGTTTATTAAACGAGCCCAATTTTGAGCTCGAATTCGGCTCGAACTCAATTATAACGAGCTCGAATTGAATAATTAACGAGCCGAGCTCGAGCGGCTCGTTAAAAGCTCGGCTCGTTTACAGCCCTGGGTGTTTGTACCTATTGGATCAAACTTAGGAGGTTAATTAATTAGTTTTTTTTGTTTGGATTGGATTGGGCCTATTAAGTCACCTTAACTACCCACCTAACCTATCCGGCCCAATCTCATGTACTAAGCCCACACACCCTAAACTACAACCCCAACCCATTCCCACCAAACACCCAATGAAATTCGAACCGTAGGGCCACAACAGATCCAAGCTGGATCACTGCGACAGTTGAGTCTTCAATTACTTAGTTATTAATTTATGAAATTCACCAAAAATAAAAATTTATATTATGAGTCTTTCTAAAATTACCATCATAGTAAATTTCTCAGCAAGACTACCATTTAAGTTTTAAACCAACCCAAGTTACATCACCTAACTTGATTTTTTTATTGCGTAAATCCTAACGTATATTCGTTAGATTTTTTTAATATTAATATATATTCGTTAGATTAGTTCCATAAGAGCCATCATAAAAATTATTATTTAATGATTTCCTAACTCACTAATTATTTTAAGTTTTTAACTGACCCAATTAAGGTTTTAAAAATATTATTGCAATAAAATTTATAAAAATATCAAAGAGTATATCTCTCAAACGCCAAACCGTTAAAGCTTATATAACATTTAAAAAACATACTAATTAGTGATTTCTACCAACGAGATTGAGAATGTCACGTGCTTTTGGTTGTTATAAACTATGGGTATCAAATTCCTAGGCTTAACCAAATATATAAAGTCTTGATTTTAATGAAAATTTCGTTATTTTTATAATAAAAAAATATACACATTTTACAAAAAAAAATCACAAGTTATAAGGTGACTTCTTGCAATTAACAAACAATATGACTTTTTTTTGCAAAAATGTCAAACAACGTAACAACCTTTCATAACTTTCCCTAATCATATCATGCACAAGCAAATTAGGTTGATTTGGAATTGGTGTTATATAACCCACGCTCCTATTTCCCAATATTTCACAACAACAACATTTTTGTAGAGAAACAAAGAGAGAAAGTAATGGATCCTATAGAAGCAATTGTGAAGAGGAGCAATATGAAGCCTCATGCGGTCTTTATGTCATTGCATATACAAGGACACTTTGTCCCAATGATGAACCTAGCAAGGCTCCTTCACCACAAAGGCTTTCACATCACCTTTGCCAACACTGACTCCAGCCATAACCGCCTTCTCCGGTTGTATGGCCCCGACTCTCTCAACGCCCTCCCCTCGTTTCAGTTCGGGTCCATTCCCGATGGCCCCCCTCCCTCTGGCATCGATTACAAAAAAGACGGTGGCGAGTTCCTTGATTCCGCCATTAAACACCAGTTACCACTTTTACTGGATCTTATTTCCAAGCTCAATAGTGATACCACCAATCCCCCTGTCACTTGCATTGTATCTGATCCTATGATAAGTTTCACCCTCGATGCTGCTCAGCATTTTCGGATCCCTATTGTTTATCACTGGATGGCAAGTCCTTGTAGTTTGATCGCCTTCTTCAGTTATCGTCACTTAACTGACAAGGGCCTTATACCTATAAAAGGTAACACTACCAACACGATTAAATTGTGAGTTGCCCGTGTCTATTCTTATGCAAAATACGTGAAATTTTATAAGATTAACAAAATTGTTCTTGAAATTAAGAATTATGTCAGCACATATTTATAGGTACGATGCCATATTTACAATGGTGTACCTATTTATGAACGTTGTCATAGCTTATGGCAGTGACAGCGGACCTATTTACGTACGATGTCATAAGTTGTGGCAGCTCACCCAATAAGTGTGTTGCAAGAGCTTATGGCAGCTAGCTACATCTTATGGCGTCGTACCACCATAGCCGTGTTGCCATAATCTCTTACATCATTCTTATGGCAACACGATTGTTACACTGCACATGGTGAGCTGTCATGGCTAATGTCAACCCACTTTGAAAAAAATAAAATCACATGCATCAAAAAATAGCGTAAAAACATAAACTTTTAAAATTATTTATTTTTAAAAAAAATTGCTTAAAACATTTTCACACAAAAATGCAAACTTCACAACATCTTTTTGACGTGAACAAAATACACAACACATTTTTGCAAAATATTTATTACAAATAGGATTGACATGTTCACTTTTACAGATGTTGATGATATATTAAAAAATGGGTATTTGGACATTGTTGTTGAGGGGATACCTGGCTTTGAAGGTATACAACTCAAAAACTTTCCTCACTTCGTAAGAATAATCGGCGGAGATGGTTTTCATGAGCTTCCGGTTCAAATACAAATATTTGAGAGGCTTCAAAGTGCATCGGCAATTGTCCTAAATACATTTGATGATTTAGACCAAACATCAATCGACGTACTCTCATCGAATCGTCTCCCATTTTATGCCATTGGCCCGTCTCATCAACTAGTCGAGAAGATCACCGACAAGACCTTGAGCTCCATAGGATCCAACTTACATTTCAAGGAAGACATGGAGTGTCTTCACTGGCTCGATTCCAAAGAGCCCAATTCAGTGATATATGTGAGCATTGGGAGCCTCTTGGTGCTCACGGCTCAGCAACTGGTGGAGCTTGCATGGGGCCTCGCTAATAGTAACAAGAACTTCTTATGGGTCGTGAGGCCCGGTCTTGTCGAGGGCGAGGATGCGATACTTCCCTCGGAGTTTGCGAACGAGACGAGAGAAAGAGGGTTGATGACTAGTTGGTGCCCGCAGGATCAAGTTTTAAGGCACCCGTCGATAGCGGGTTTTCTTACTCACTGCGGATGGAACTCGATGTTGGAAAGTGTGAGCGCGGGAGTGCCGATGATTTGTTGGCCGTTTTGCGCGGACCAGCCGACCAGTTCATGGAACTGTTGTAATAAATGGGGGATAGGCGTGGAGTTAGAGGGTGGTGTTTCGAGAAGTAAAGTTGAGAAGCTTGTGGTGGAGTTGATGGACACTGAGAAGGGAAGAGAAATGAAGATGAAGGCAATGGAGTTGAAAAGGAAGGCCGAGGAAGCTGTTGGTCCTAAAGGTTCGTCTGTGTTGAATTTAGACAAATTGGTTAAAGAAGTCCTTCTATAATCAATCAATTTGTAATAGATATTGTGCTTTGGATTATCTTATGTACCCATGATCCATATTCGTATGTTGTTTTTTATTTTCTATATACTTTTCAAATAAAGATATTGACATGCTAGCTTACATCTCTCTAGTCTCTATACATGATTTAATTTTCATAAAGAAAATGGGTAATTAGAGGTTAGTATACGCATATATGGGTCATAAGATAAACTCGATTATGCACTTACTTAACTATTCTTTTTCACACTTAGCTCCAACGCGATTAAAATTAATTAAAAAAATTGTTAGATAAAAAATCAAAATGTTCTCAATAGTTCTAATTTGAAATTATGTTGGTTTAATTGGTTCAAATCCGGTTAAACCGATTCAAATTACAAAATAATTTATCTTTATTTGATAAATAATCATTAGATTATACTAATAATTAAAATTACAAGAATTGCATCTTTTCTTCTTTTAGGCGTAAACTTTTTTTAAGAAAATAAACGAACTTTATTAGAAAAGCTGAGAAATTTCAGCCAACAAACTAATGCAAGTGCTAATAGTTGCCAATTATAAATTTTCCAGCAGTAAGAAGCACATCTTCAATCACTTCTTTGGGGATCGAAACATAATGGTATGGTTGTTGCAGAGAAATTGTGGCTTCTTTCATATTCCTCATCTCCAACTTGTCGTACGCAAACAAAGGCATTATATTATGTTCACATCGGCCCATAAATCACAAAGGGATTTCATCTACTAATGGAATATTGAAGTTTGATTGTTGACTTGAGCTCTTGAGAGAATCCCCTCATTGGTGGCACTGACCTCCACCTCTCACTTCCGCCACTTCTCTCCACTCCAAATTTTTGAAACGTTCAAAACGTTCTTTTCGCTCTAAAACCAACATGTTAATTTGAAAGCTTGCCCAAATACTCTGTGAAGCAAGTATGACATAAAATAAGCTAAACATCCGAATTCATGATGAAATCGAGTTAATAGTAAAAAGATTTGGCTTCAGATAAATCGCAAAATTTAATCACGCGTCTATAGTTAAGTGTATTGAAATGTCTTCTTTCGGTGTAAGTATATGACTGCTGTTAAACTGGAATAAAACCTTACAATACTTATTCAAGTTTGATCTTTTTTGCACATGTTATCTGTTGTCACCTGAATTCTCATAAAGTCTTTCCCATTCATAACTAGGGGATTTTCTGATTCAAAGCTTCAACATAAACTAAAATTTTTCCAATTAACTATGAAGGTTTAATTGATCAGTAATAAATGAGCTGATTAAAAAATAAATGATGCAAAGTTATGGCCTAATAAAATATGTACATCAAGATTCACGTGATCCTAGTTTGTTGATTAAATATAAGGATAATAATATATTTTGGATCTAATTAGAATTAGGCATATGTAACAAAGTTATGCAAGTAAATACACATAGTTTTTATCTTGCCAGCTCACCTGAAAATGAAAAATAATTTTCCACACTCATTGTTGGTCCATACTAGCTTTGACAAACGTCATTTGCAAGACGGGCAACTGTGTAGAAATACATTTTGAATTTTATAATTATTTTTGTCATGAAATTTTACTTATTTTTTAAAAGAAATTACTCATTTAAAAAAAATTAAAAATAAATTGGCAGACATTTTATATTACGATATTATGTCGTGAAATAACTGCAGGTAGGTACACCCAACTAAACACGTTTTGCACATTAATATATACCCAACTTTTTTTTTATCTTACCATCTCATCCAAAATTCATATTTTTGAACAGTTTCTAAACTAGTCAGAAGCTTTCTCCCTGACCAGCTACAATGACAGATTTTGTGAGGAGAAGACAATTTTGGGAGCTCATGAGACCATTTGCTGATATATTGTTGTGCAAAAATATGAACTTTTGATGAACTGTGAAAACAAATAAAAAAATATTTGGTATAATAATGTACAAAACGTGTTTGGTTAGTATGCCCAAATCTAATTATCTCTTACCTCGTAAATAAGAAAAGTGGGTTGGAAAAAAAGTGTCTAAAATGACAAAGTTAAAAATATGTTTTAACTTATGACTGGTCAACTTGAGCCGTGATTATGTAACGCTTAGACTCGACCTAGAGAGATGTGAAACACATTCACATAATCTAGGATATGAGAAACTTCCAACGGTATATCACGAGCTCTAAAGAGATAAGAGGTGAATGAGAAATTGAATCTCAGAGATGACCACTTGAAATGATGTTGTAGAGAAATTGGGTTGTGCAGAAAATTTGAGGGCCGAAGCCCGCTACATTTTCTTAGGCCCAAAATAATTCTCTACAAATTTTTTTCAATTTGTAAATTAGGAAAAATATTTTTCAATATGTAATTCAAAAATAAATATTTTCCAAATAAGTAAATTTGGGAATGGATATTTTTCTAAAATTATGAAAAGAAAATAATATTCTTTAAATTATAAATTGAGAAATAATGTGGTCATATTATGCTATTAAGGAAAATTCTCTTGTTTGGATGACAAGTAGAATTTTTCTTGTTCCCCAAGAATGAAGAAATTAGTACGTTTTTCATTCCTATTCTTTTTTGGTTTCTACTTCCCTTTAGCCTATAAAGATGTAATTATGCTAGAGCCAAAGACATATTGCAATATATCCTACCCCGACCACCTCTCTCTCTCTAGTTCTTCTTGCCCGATTCTCTCTACATCACGGTTCAGAGTTTGCCTACGATTGGGTGTTGTATCCTAGGAGCGATTTGTCCATACGGGGGAAAAGTTCGTCTCAATGATAGCGGATTACTGTGCCTCGTCGATAATCGTTTCCTCTTTCTTCATTTGTCCAATACTGATTCACAGGTCAAGTATATTTTATTGTATTGTGACGGTGATATTCAATAATAATAAAGTATTCATTGTTTTTGTCTTCTTTAATTTTTGTAATAATTGCATGCATCCTTGAATGAATGTATTAATTGCTTGATTTGTGTTTATGGACTAACTCCGTACCAAAACAATCTTGAGACAATTTTTTGTTTTGTGATTTTTTCATAGACGCTTTCTAACCCGACGAACAGGTTACCATGGCGGAATTAATCTGATTTGACAATTGGTCAAACAGATTCGATGACACGGTTTACTCAAAATTTTCTTAATATCTATTCTTGATAAATTTTTGTTAATCAATTTTGTGCCTAAGTGAAAATTTCATGAAAGATTAACACAATGAACATGATATGTGTTTTGGGAATAATCAAATTTGACTATTATTTTTAAGTTTTATTTTTCAAAGCATTCGACAAGAATTGAAAAGCTGTCCAGAAAATTTCTTCGTTGTTGACGTTTATGTTTGGCTACGAACGAAACACTTATGGTCATAATCAAGTTTTGACCAAAACTACAAAGTTGTAAAGGACGGAAATAATAATCCAAAGAGATTAATTTCGGAATTTTTGGATATTTGTAGCCCCCACTACACCCTCAAAACAGTAGCGTACAGTAACGTTACTGAAAGTGACATGCTGAAATTTATTGATCAATCATTTATTATAAACTTGTTTATTAATTATGGGTTAATGGGTTATCTAATGAGATTATGACTATATGTTTTTGTAGCAATTCATATACGATGAACAGATAAATACCCATTTGAAAAGATCTCAACGGGAGTGCTTTGTGAGACATGTATGATAGGACTGGGAACTTGAGGCTAATGATGATGTCCCCAAGAAGGTGTTGTTATTCCCCTTAAGATGGTGCTTACCTTGGAGTCAAGGAGACGGAAGTCAAAGCAAGCAATCATGATTATGGAGATCTTAAAGTGGTGGACTATAAACAATCTGATTTGACATTGGTCAAACAAATTTGTATCTAAAATTGTTTTATGAAGAAAAAAACCGATCTTGTTTTTGTCTCTAAGGTCAATCGATCCAAGTTTCATACAGAAACACGTAAAGGACGATTAACATAGGGTATTGTTTGGTTCGGTTTGATCCCGTTTTATTCGTAGAACACGTAGGGAAAAATTGAATCAAGTTATAATGTACGGGAACACTTTGGTTCTGTAGGGGAACAACGTCCCCTACGTGTAGACACTAAAAGGTTTACGTGCATAACATGAAAGGTTTACGTGTATAACCTGAGAGGTTCTGGTGTAGAACATGACGTTCTGTGTAGTAGAACTTTGTTCTCTAGTGTGTAGAACATACTATTTTGTGTTATAGAACCAGACTCTTTGCGTGGTAGAAACACATTCCACCACCGCGAGATCTGATTCTCAATTTTGTAATTTGAATTATTTATTATGTGTGAACGCAATTATAAATTCAATCTAACGCTTTCTTGTTCGTTGTATCATATAAGGTTGACGAAAATGCGAAAGCAACTGAACATACGCTGCTAGCCGGTTCAAACGCACCTGGAGTTCAAGTTGAGATGAACCACCAGATGGCACACGTGCCGATGTCCTACCTCGACAAACCCGAGAAGTTTGCAGGGACAGATTTCAAGACATGGCAACAAAATATGTTCTTCTATTTAACCATGATTAAATTTGCACATGTGATGAAGGATGATCCTCCCATCACTGGAGATGATGTGGATGTCGCTACACAACTTATTGTAGATGCGTGGCGAAACTCAGATTTCTTGTGTAAGAATCTGATTCTGAACTGTTTGTCAGATACACTCTACCGTTTATACAGTGTAACGAAGACATCAAAAGAAGTATGGGTGTCTTTGGATCGCAAATATAAAAGCGAAGATGATGGTGCTAAGAAGTTCTTAGTGGCGCGGTTTCTTCACTTTAATATGACGGACTCCAAGACAGTGATAAGCCAAGTTCAACAATTCCAGTTGATTATCCATGGGATATTGGCTGAGAATATGAAGTAGACGAATCTTTTTAGGTGGTTGCAATAATTGAGAAGATACTACCAAACTGGAAAGAGTTCAAGAACAATCTGATGCACAAACGTAAAGAGATGACTATAGAAGACCTGATTGTTCTAAGGTGCCTCTAAGAAGTTATTTGATGTTGCTAGTCAATCTAGGGTTAAGACAAACATGGTGGAGGTCCGTAGGGATCCCAAAAGGACAGGAAACCTCAAAGAGGCGTTGTCAAGAAACTCAAGTTTAATGAGAAGTGCTTCAATTGCAACAAGCAATTGTTTATGTCTTCCAAATGCATGATGCTAAAGAAAGGCAAAGAAGCTTGAAGCTAACATTATGGATGTCGTGACACAAGAGATGTATGAAATCCATTTAAGTGTTTAGTTGAGATTTGGAAATTATTTGTAATTTAAGTAAATTTCAAAGTTATGAATAAAAGTAGGAGAAACGTTTCTTATATCTATGTCATTAACTTACTTAACTACATGTACAGTAGAAACAAGTTCATGTACAGTGAAAACACGTTCCACTAGCAATGAAAACATGTTCTACTAATAATGAATGTATGTGTGTTCTACTGATAGTGGAAACACGTTCTACGGAAGGTGGAAACATATTCTACTAATAGTAGAGACATGTTTCACTGATAAGGAAATCAGTTCTTCTGATATGGAAATATGTTCCACTGAGAACGGAAGATATTCTACTCATATGGAAATACATTCCACTGATATTGGAAATACGTTCTAATGATATTGGAGATACGTCTCACTGACAATGGAAACACGTTCCACCGATAGTAGAAACACGCTCTACCAATAATGGAAACACATTCAATTTATAATAGAAACACAAAATGAGCAGTTCCAATTATAATGACAACAAATATATACTACTTAAGCAAATTATTATTTGGAATAATATGTTCTTAATTATTATATATTGTGATGTTAAGTCAACTTGATTCGGTTCATAGATGAACACACACTAACAAATTGAAAGACTCCAGTGTTAATTTTGAATAACATGGTATTCTATAAGAAAAATGCAAATTGAGTTCTTATGATCCAACTCTAGATGAGAGTACGAAAGAAAATATTGAACAGTATCAAATGCTTTAATTGATACACATAGAGTTTAATCTATACATAAACACGTATGAACGATTATTTTAAAGATCAGTAATTAATCGATTCTACGAGACATGTAAAACAGATTAAAAAATGTATATGTTTCTTTGTGAAACACGTGAGATCAACATATATTGAATTTGTTGATTGTAGGTCGGTATGATCCATCATGTTCAAGAACATAAAGGACACACCCGAATGATTTTTGCGATCAACGAAAACACGTTGCGAGAACACATGTGGATAAATTGAATGTTTTCAATTATTTGGAATGTGTGGAATTAAGTTAGAACACTTATTTCCATTACGGGGAAAACGTTGAATTGTCTAAACTTGATATGTGAAATTGAAATTAAAACATTTTAATTGATCAATTTCATGAATGTTTTTTGGAAAATAAGTAGTTCTGGGAAATGTCACTCACGTATCGTGCATTCGCAAGAGAATTGTATCCGACAACCTCTTAAACTCACAACGCGTTAAGATGGTGCAAGGCTGAAATAAGTTTTGACTAAATAAGGGATGCATGTAAAAAATGAATAAATCATTTCATGCAAATCCAAAGCGAGGAATAAAATAGGAGGGACGCTTCTTATGTTTATTTCAACGAGTCATTTATGGATGACATGTATACTTGAACAAGTTAACTACGTAGCGCTGCGCATGTTAACAAGTATAGAAATTCCAAAATTCTAAGTGTGAACTTATGATAAGTCAAAACAAACGAGATCTTCTTTCCTTGTGTCACAATGAAAAACATTTGATTGAACCTATTATGGGTTGTCACGATACATGTGGGGAGAAACTGTATGTTAGTTAGTCACTTTTTAAATAAAGTAACCCCGCAAGAAATCAGACAAAATACTGTAGAAATTTGTAAATTAGGCAACGAACCTTCCAATAATTGCCTAAGAATGGGGGATACATTGCCAAGATAACAACTCCTTACAAGAGGCAATGAAACAAGTTCCAAAACGTTGGACTGTATTTTTATTGCATATGTTTTGTATAGTGATATCGGTTCTTGGTGTATGCATCAAACAGATTCTGAAATACAAAAGAACATGATAATGGAGTTAAAAATGTTTATTTCTTTGAACATGTGATGTTGGAAAAATACAATATTATATTATATTAAATCTTAAATAAATGAAATTGAAATGGTTTTTTCATTCATGAGAGATAATGCACATAATGTGCATTTGATTCTCTTGAATACATATGTTACAAACTTTTTAATTTTTTCTTTAATGTGCATTGAATTATGAGTCTTTTGGTTGAAGAAATGATGACTATAAATAGATGGTCACATCTCTTCTCTTTTCACTCATCTCATAACCAAGAACATGAGTTCTTGTTCATCGTCTCTTTCCTTAGTCTCAAATTTCTTCCTAAGATTGGTGATAGAGAAAAAGGCACAAGTTCAAGTTCGCCGGAACTAGACCTTTGGTGTACGATGCTAGTTCAAAATCATTGTATCCTGGGAGGTGTACGCTCATTGATTCCAACACCTGAGGGAGAGCGAATACACTTTAAGGAAAGTGTCCAACAGGCCTCGACTATTCCCGAGTTTGTATCAAATATTTTATTGAGTTTGTATCACATATGTGTATTCGTGTTGGCACATAGTCAGTCTAATGTTGTTGTTGAAAAGAAACTATCTCTCTATGAGAGAAGTGTGATAATTATAAGTTTTGGGTCACCACAATACATGTGGGGGACAATGATTTTTTAGCAAATTGGCTTTAAAATAAGGTAACATAAATGGACGTTGAGAAAACTCTGAGTGAGTTAATAAGAGGAAGCAAGATTTCCTACGGTTAATTGGAAGTGTGGGGGTGTTTAGTAAAAGCTTTGACTTCGACTCCAAGGAAAATAAGGATATGAACAAAATTGTTGAATGTACTTACATTGAACGTGCAATAGTAGTGCATATAAAGTTCATGTGTATGATTTGAAAAAATCTCGATACACACAAGAATATTATATTAAAGTTTAGAATTGGAATATTCAGACAAACGAGATGAATTGAGACCGTCTAAATGAATTCTTGAGAATTGTGATAAAATCCTAAAGAGTGTTATGGACTAGAAGAGTCAAGAATTAGCCAAAGAGCAAGGTGATAAATTCACTTGATGAATTTCTAACTTATATGTTAGAATGTTATATGACACTAACAAAAATGTTATATAACTCATACGTGTGAAAGAAACGGTGCAAGTTGGTGAAGTTTTAAGATAGACTTAAACATGCACCTAAATAGTGACATGAAAAATATTTGACATTTTTATGTTGTTAATTCGATTCCTTATCAATGAGTGTGACATATGTGAAAAGAATATGAGAATCAATGTTGCAAGAAAAGTAAACTTATCGGTCACACGATATTGATAAACTTTAAAAAATTCAACAAATGTGATGGTGTTTAGGTATAAAATCTATTGATTTAAGCTAACACTTGTGAAAGAATAAAAATGAAAGTATCTCTCAAAATGAGTATGCAAAAGTGATAGGCAATATCATGTACTTAATGACATGTACATGGGGATGTTGCATCTATCTTAAGTAGACAAACAAGATACATGAATTATCCAAAATTTGGATATTACAATGTTATTACGAGAATACTGATGTATCTATGATTGAATATTGATTATGATCTACATTATAATAGATATTCAAAAGGTGTAAGAGAACACGTAAACAAGTTGAATATCTTATATCCATTTGGTGGATAGATGTTGCCATGATATGAAAATTCTTCGAACAAATTTTGGTAACTAGATTCACAATGGAATCTGAGTTTATGAAAAGACTAAACAACTATGGAAGTCTAAATATTTGTTGAAGGATATTATCAAGGGAAATAAATCACAACAAGTGTAAACATATATGTCGAAGACATAATGTTGTTAACCAACTTCTCAACTATGGTTCAATGAGCATTGACTACATAAGGTCTAAAGAAAATACCGCAGAACTAGTGAACAACTAGTTAATTGAAGAGCAAGTTGAAAGGGCAACTAAAGAAATGGGACTCAAGCCCATGAAATTGTATAGTCGAGACAAAGAAAACCCAACCAAGTAGACTGGAGATCCCAAGATCATAGTTCAATGGGACAACCTATTGTTAAGACTAGTAAGGTCACTGTGGGGGTTCCCCCAGTCCTATTTCTATGATGTAAACAGTGACACCCGTACGAAAAGGTTAAGCAATTGAGATTTTAATGATTCTTATGTGTCGAAAATATTGAGCTTTCGAGCGGGTTACTCTTAAATGAGAAATCACCTATGTGAGAGAGAAGTGGGGTCGCTTCAAAGGAGGATTGAGGGGATAAATCTTTTAGAAACTCTTGCAGAACCAGGACGATATTCACGACCAAAATGAACATAACCATGAGAACCGAACTTGGTTCAGGAAGATAACTGCGTGAGACATGTTATCATTTACACAAATGGCAGAACAATTCAAAGACATCGCGTCTATTGGTCAGCTAGTAAAGTCGACATGTTTTCACAAGAAAAGGTTCAAATGTACCCCTACCTATCCTATAAAGGTATTGACCGTAGAATCTATCACCATATCGTGTTGAGTCTACTCGTGCTTTTTTCTGTGTCATTTTTGTTAGCGTCGCTCAATTTCATTCATGTGGGGGATTGTTGGAAAAATATAGTATTATATTATATTAAATCCTAAATGAATGAAATTGAAATGGTTTTTTCATTCATGAGTGATAATGCACATAATGTGCATTTGATTCTCTTGAATACATATGTTATAAACTTTTCAATTTTTTCTTTAATTTGCATTGAATTATGAGTCTTTTAGTTGAAGAGATGATGACTATAAATAAATGGTCACATCTCTTCTCTTTTCACTCATCTCATAATCAAGAACATGAGTTCTTGTTCATCGTCTCTTTCCTTAGTCTCAAATTTCTTTCTAAAATTGGTGATAGAGAAAGGCACGAGTTCAAGTTCTTCGGAACTAGACATTTGGTGTACGTTGCTAGTTCGAAGTCATTGTATCCTGGGAGGTGTGCGCTCATTGTTTCCAACACCCGAGGGAGAGCGAATACACTTTAAGGAAAGTGTGCAACACGCCTCGACTATTCTCGAGTTTGTATCAAATATTATGTAAAGATTCACGTATCATTTTGTAATTTTATATTTCAATAGTATTCTATATTTTATTGATTTCCGCAATTTGTTATTATTATTATATAATACCTAACATGTGTGTCCATGAAAAAGGGAATCGTAAGAATACTAAAGTATGTACGAGGAATCCATAACTATTGACTATACAATGCAAGAGAACATGTCGTGCTAGAGGTATATGCTTATGCTTAACGTAAGGGATGTCAAAGACAAGAGGAGAAACGTCTCAACCCTAACATGAGAAGTTGTGTCATAGAAATCCTCACGACAAACGATAATAATCAGATTAACAAGTAAATCTGAGTTTAAAGCTTTGGATAAAGTTGTAGAAGAAGCTAAGGAGCTACGTAACTTCCTAGAGAATATTCCTAAATGGTGAAAGCTTGTGTCTAAAATATGTGTGCATTGTGATCACCAAACAACTATTTGTAGTGCACAAAGTTTGGGGGTAACGGTAAAAATCGACACATGCGTCGTCGACATAACATCGTTAAACAACTGATCTCTACGAGAATTATCTATGTTGACTTGGTAAGGTCAAATGATAATATTGTGGATCCGCTAACCGTTGGGTTAAATAGAGATCAAGTTGATAAATATCGAAAGGAATGAGGATCAAGTCCATATAATTAAGGCGTCATGTGAAGGAAACCCCAACCTAGTTGACTGGAGATCCCAAGATCTAGGTTCAAATGGACAACCTAATTGCATGAACCTTGTGCGGTCACTATGGGGTTAACCCCGAGACCATTCTTATGATGTCAAACAGTGACATAAAATGGATCAGGTTAAGTTATGTTTTTAATGATACTTTGTGCATCACGAAATTGAGCAAAAGATATCACCTATGTGAGAGTGAAGTGGGGTTACTTCATGGGAGACTAATGGGGCTTAGTTCTCTTAAGCTCTTCCAGAATCATGAAGTGTTCATGACCATAACGAACACAACCATGTTCGTTGATATCTATGTGGAGTATATGATCTCTTACACTAAACGACAGAGAGTTTAAGGACATCGCGTCTACTCATCTGATGAAGATATCGACTGTAGAGAGTAATCACCACGTCGAAATTCTTACACGTTAAATTTCATTCATGTGGGGGATTGTTAGACAAAAGTGTCTAAAACGGCAAAGTTCAAAATATGTTTTTAACTTATGACTGAGTCAACTTGAGCCTTGATTATGGAACATTTAGACTCGACCTAGAGAGATGTGAAACACGTTCTCATAATCTAGGATATGAGATCTTTCCAACGGTATATCACGAGCTCTAAACGGACAAAGGTGAATGAGAAATTGAACCTCAAAGATGACCACTTGAAATGATGTTGTAGAGAAAATGGGTTATACAGAAAATTTGAGAGCCGAAGCCCGCTACATTTTCTTAGGCCCAAAAGAATTCTCTGCAAAAAATTTCCAATTTGTAAATAAGGAATAATATTTTCCAATATGTAATTCGAAAATAAATATTTTTCAAATTAGTAAATCTGGGAATGGATATTTTTTCCAAAATCATGAAAAGTGTTGAATTTCTAAAATATAATTATATTATTGAGAATAACTTGATTATGAATAGAAGATTCCTTTATATAAGGAACAATAGGAAATAAACCAAACTAGGAAAAACATAATACGAATAGGAAACCCTAATTAATTAACTATTCTAACACTCCCCCTCACGTGCAAACCGTGTAACACAAGTCTTGCACGTGAAGCAAGAATAATAGGAAAGCTAACATCTTCAATCATGCCGATTATACGGACATGTGAACAAGTGATTTTTAAGAAGAATCACTACAACTTTTCAAGCAGCTACGTCATATAATGACAGTACGGCAACTCGTCGCATAGCAATTGTTGGGTTTTGTGCCCTAGCACAATGTATTTTCAATCTAATCTTGTAATAAAGATTATTAGTTGAATAAAAATCGGCATTCATATTACTAAGTGTTGTAGTAATATCTTAAGTATGATTTGATTTGTATCATTGATGTGTCAACACATAATAGTAGATCTACAGATCAGATAAAATCTTACTTAAGCAGTCCCCGATCAGAACAGCTTCATAAGAAGCGATCGGTATGAGGCTAACTCTAAATGATCACGCTCTACTGATCATGGCCAGTAGGGGGCCAGAGTTAGGTCATAGTATCACCAGTCAGGGGTGATATAGGACGACCCGAATCATGAGTATGTTACATAGACACAGTCATGAACATACTCATATGTCGAATCATGAAATCACATCCTCAGACCGAAGGACCATTGAGGTCAATATGTAATGAGTGACGAGTTTGACTCAGTCTAACGTCTCCTGTAAAAGGGTTACAATAACGGCTGTGATTGGCTCGATCACAAGTTACATAAGTTGACTCAGGATCGCTGAAGGACTTATCCCTCATACGGACGTGTGAGCAAATATCAGTTTAGGCCACTTGATGAGTACAACTGAAATACAATAGCATGGCCATGCAGACGATACGTAGTATCAGTTATAATTCAGTTAACTCAGAATCAAGAAACAGGACAATAGAACGAGGATGACTTGTCTATGCCTCGTGGTTGTCAAAGATATCAAGAGGATAAAAGGATAGATTCATGAACGACAAGGTTAAGTCGAAATCTCGATAATCACAAGCGTTGGGTAATCATGATGTCTTGCTAGAGGCCACTCATGATGGAAAGGGTAAAATGGTAATTATACCAGTCCGCCGACGTGTCGTGAGCCTAGAGGGTCACACACTTTAGGTTGAGTAAAATGGATAGAATCATATGGAGGAATCATGAGAGAGACAAAATCCGGTTTTGGATTAAACCGGATTAGACCGATTTCGGTTTAGGATTAAACCAGAATCAAGAACGGTTTAGCAGGACTAATTAATTATAATCTAATTAAATAGATTTAATTAAATTAGCTAAACTGGGCCTAGCCAGAATGGGCTTCTCTACACAATTAATTAAAAGCTTTGGGCTTTAAGCCCATTAATGCCTTTAATTAATTAAAAGCCCAAATAAGGTCTATAAAAGGGAAATTTTCAGATCTGAAAATCAAGCAATTTATTTTACAAACCCTAGCCGTCACTCTCTCTCTCCCCTAGCCAGTTTCGGCCGAACCCCCCTCCTGCCCCGTTCCGTCCGCTTTGCTTGCTTCGATCTTCTAGCAAGGTTCGTTGCAAGTATCCCCGGATTGCTCTTCCTGTGTGAACGATCTTTAGAGGTTACTAAATCCAATTTAGTAACAAGGAGATTTTGATTCAAGGTAATACTTAATTTTAATCTAGTCTAGATCTCATGATCAATTCATGATCATGCAAGATCCGTATTTAAACATGGAACTTTGAGGTTAATTTCTTGTATGGGCATGAAATTAATTGTCTGGAACCCTCAAATAATTCCTTCAGTGGTATCAGAGGCTTAGTTATGCATGATTTTGTATTCGAGCATGATAGGCTTGATTTAATTTTGCAATTTAATTCGGTATTGAGAATTGGAAAATTGCAAACTTTATGATTTTGGTTAATGAATTAGTTGGTGGAATTTTTTAATGTTGCTGAAAATATTATTTTGATCAAACGAGATCAGGATCGAGACCCGTGGAAGGCCGAGGCTAGCCGAGAGGCTAACCCCGGCCGAACCACGGGCCGATCGGCCAGACCGGGAAGGCCGATCAGATCTGCCCATGGCAGATCTGGCCGAGCCTCTCGGCTCCGGCCAGGGAAGGGCCTCGGCCCGGCCGGTTCTGGCCAGGCAGCCCGCCACGGCCAGCCCTCACGGGCTGGTCGGCCACGGCGCGGCTAGCCTGGCGGCTAGGGTTTCAGCCAAACCAAAATTGGCCCTCGGGTCAATTTTGGTTCGGCCAAACCAGTGGGATTTGGGTCAGATCCGACCCAGAAAAATCCAGAATTTTTTTCAGCAATTATTAATTAAAATTTCAGACCGGTTCGGTTTCGATAAACTAGTGCATGAACCGATTTAATTCAGAAATTAACCAGTTTAAGAAACGGTTTAAATAAACCGTATTTTAATGATTTAATTCAAGATAAAATTGGAATTAACATGCTTGTCTGATAACATGATTGTTTGATAACACGGTGTTTGCAACATGATTGCTAAGTTAGCCCGAATTTAGGATTTAATTTCGGTTTGCAACCTGCGAGTTGCTTATGGGTTGTAATTTATTAGTGACCTGCGTGTCGCATCATTTATTTTAATTTAAATTAAATGTAATTACAAAGTCCCAAGATGAGAAGAACCGAAGAGAAGGACGGTAATCCCGAGGAGGCCTAGAGCCAGTGGGAGTCCAGGAGAATAAGGAAAGACAAGACCTAGTATAGGTTCTAGTTTATTCCAGTAGGGTTAGCGGGCTAGCTAAAGCAAATTTACATTTATGTTTGTGAATGTATGGATGCATGTGTGATTTAATTTTCATAAATTTATGTTAATTAGATCATCACCCACATGTGTAAAGATTAATAATCAGTCATTCACGCACATGTAAACCGGAATTGAAATTATCTCTACATGGACTTGTAGATGATAAATTCAAATTAAGATCAAATTATGATCAGTGATAATGAATATTTAAAAGGCAAATAATTTCAAGTCAAGCTAGATACCGCCCACTTTTTATCACTTCGATTAGTTCTCGGACTCATGGGTAGACACGATTAACGTGGATCCATGAGAATGGGTTCTAATAGAAGATGGACCTGTTTGTATGGGTGCGTGTGCATTAGCGTAGTAGTCATGCAGATTGGACCATGCGTTGAAAATTAGTTGACTTGTCTGCGATTCTCAGATGATCTGAGCCAGGGTATCAGATATAGGGAAATGCCGTATACACACAATGTATAAGCCCTAGCCAAGAATCACATGGAATTGTGAAAAGACTGGACTGTCCTACTCCAATGTCCAAAACTGGGGCGATGAGATTAACTCACTTCAGTCTTGGGTATGCGGAGATCTTGGTTTAGATTCAAACACAAGAATCAGAAATGTTCATAGTCAAGTATCTCTTACTTCAACTTAATTAAGAATTTGATCGAATTTTTTTTAATGTATAGATTAGATGGCAACTTCGCTACCCAAATCAACACGTTCTGGCAGTGAAGCCTTAAAGTCTCTTCTGTCGAATAACAAGCTGACTGGGACCAACTTCCTGCAATGGGAGAGGAACCTGAAGCTTGCACTTCAGTATGACAGACAGGAGTATATCCTTACAGACAAGCCTTTAATAGAGCCTGCTGATGATGCCAGCGATGCCGATAAGAACGCTTTTGAGAAATATAAAAGCGATCGACAAGACGTTGGTATCCTCATGGTCGGGTCCATGGAAAATGAGACCCAGGACCAGTTCATGCATCTCATGGGAGAACCCCAGGAGATGATGGAGGAAATCAAAATATACTACCAGAAGAATGCCTGTGTCGAAAGATACGACACTCTTAGGGAGGTATTTTATTGCAGACTCAATGCTGGTGAGGCAGTGAGCCCACATGTCCTTAAGATGAAGCGGCTCTTTGATCGCTTGGCCAGTCTAGGTCATAAATTCACAGAGCAGCTGAAATCAGACATAGTCCTGATGTCGCTTCCAAATGCTTATGGAGATGTGATCACAAATTACAATCTCCATAATATGGAAAACACCATCAAGGAACTTCATGGAATGTTGGTGACAGCAGAGAAAGACCTCGAGGGCAAAACCCCTGAGGTTCTCATGGTCAATAAGGCTGTCAGTTTCAAAAGAGCTGGCAAACCTAATGGCAAGTCACCAGGACACTCCAACAAGGGCAAGGCACCAGCAGTGTCAGGTAAGGGTAAGGCGCCGATGCACCTAGCTGGGCAGATAAGAGCACCTAGAGGTCAGAGAATCCAAGCGGTTCCTAGAACCGAAGGGAGCACTTCGACCTCAGAGGTGGTCTGTTACTACTGCCAGCAGCCAGGACATTGGAAGAAGGATTGCAGGCAGCACAAGGATTATGTGAAGAGCTTGCAAAAGGGAGGACACCCTTCAGGACCTGGATTAGGTATTTACGTTGTTGAGTATAATCTCAACACTACTTTCTCAGACACATGGGTAGTTGATACCGGAGCAGAATCTCACATTTGTGTTAATCTGCAGGATCTGGAAAGTAGGAAGCTCCTTGGGAAAGGCGAGCGGGATCTGAGAGTCGGAGACAACAGTTCGGTGTCAACGACGGCTGTCGGTTCTGTTAGTCTTAGGATGCCCACAGGGCTTATATTAGTTTTGGACGATGTTTTATGTGTACCTACGTTTTGTAGGAATATTATTTCAGTGTCCAGTTTGGACAAACTTGGTTTTGTATTTGCCATAGACAATGACTTATTTACTTTATCGAGAAATAATATCATTTACGGCACTGCATCAATGGTTGGTGGATTATATATTTTAAATATTGATAACACTAACTACAGTTCAAACTATAACGTAAATAAGAGGTTAAAGTCGGATGACTCAAACCAGACAGTGATGTGGCACTGTCGTCTAGGCCACATAGGCGAGAAACGCGTCTCGACACTTCATAAGTGTGGGCTCTTAAGCCCGTTTGAATTCACACCAATCGAGAGATGCGAATCTTGCATTATGGGCAAGATGACAAAAGCACCTTTTGGCGGCTTAGGTGAAAGGGCAAGTGATCTCTTGGGCCTAATACATTCAGACGTATATGGGCCTATGAGTACACAAGTCAGGAGAGGTTTTAGATACTTCATAACCTTTACCGACGATTTTAGTAGGTATGGGTATGTCTATTTAATGAGACATAAGTCGGAGTCTTTTGATAAATTCAAAGAATTCCAGAATGAAGTACAAAACCAGCTTGGTAAAAGTATAAAGGCACTTCGTTCCGATCGAGGTGGCGAATACTTAGATCAAGAATTTCTCAGTCACCTAAGGGATAACGGTATACTCTCAGAATTAACCCCGCCAGGAACCCCTCAGATGAATGGTGTTTCCGAACGGAGGAACAGAACCCTGCTAGACATGGTTCGTTCCATGATGAGTCACGCCGACCTTCCAGTATCTTTCTGGGGCCACGCCCTAGAAACAGCCGCATTCATATTGAATCGAGTACCTACAAAGGCAGTGGAGACCACTCCATTTGAGGCTTGGCAAGGGAAAGCTCCCAAGTTGTCTTTCCTCAAGATCTGGGGTGCGACGTTTACGTCAAGCGGTTGCTTGGTGATAAACTCGAACCCAAGGCAGATAAGTGAGTCTTTGTAGGGTACCCCAAAGGAACCATGGGGTACTACTTCTACAAACCCGAGGAAAACAAAGTCTTTGTGGCTCGAGGTGGGGTTTTCTTGGAAAGAGAATTCTTATCCAAGAAACCCAGTGGGAGTCTTGTGCTTCTTGAAGAAATTCGAGAAGACACAGAACAGCCTGCAGATATTGTAGAGGTACCCGATGAGGTAAATGATCCAATTCCTATTCCAACAGAAACTCCTATAGGACCAAGGAGGTCTGAAAGATCTCGTCAAAACCCAGTCAAGTATGGCTTCTTAGCCACATAGGGTAATGACTTGATAGTTGTAGATCAGGATGATCCCGCAACAGTTCAACAAGCCTTGGCCAGTCTCAACTCAAAAGAATGGCAGAATGCCATGGATGAGGAAATGAAGTCCATGAAAGACAATCAGGTCTGGAATTTAGTAGACAGCACACCTGGGATAAAACCCATAGGTTGCAAGTGGATATTCAAGTTAAAGACAGATATGGACGGAAAGCCTCAGACTTACAAAGCAAGACTGATTGCTAAAGGTTATCGTCAAATCCAAGGTATGGACTATGATGAGACTTTTTTGCCAGTAGCTATGATTAAGTCAATTCGGATGATGTTAGTCATTGCAGCATATTTCGATTACGAGATATGGCAAATGGACGTCAAAACCGCATTCCTTAACGGGAACTTGCAGGAGGATGTCTATATGACCCAGCCAGAAGGTTTTGTCGACCCTAAACATCTCGAAAAGGTGTGTAAGCTGCAACGATCCATTTATGGGTTGAAGCAAGCTTCCAGGAGTTGGAACTTACGCTTCGATGAAGCCGTAATAGAGTTCGGGTTCATCAGAAATCCAGATGAACCCTGTATCTACAAGAAGAGCAGTGGGAGTAACATAGTGTTCCTGGTGCTGTATGTCGATGATATACTGATCATGGGAATTAACGTCCCATCCTTGCTTGAGACCAAATCTTGGTTAGAGAAGTGTTTCTCCATGAAGGACTTAGGAGAGGCCGCTTACATTCTGGGGATCAGGATCTACAGAGATCGATCCAAGAGAATATTAGGTCTAAGTCAGAGCACCTACATAGATAAAGTGTTGAGAAGATTCTCAATGCTTGACTCTAAGAAAGGGAACCTCCCGGTAAGACATGGCATTAAGCTAAGCAAGAAACAGTGTCCTAACACACCTGCTGAGCTTAAGAAAATGAAGGGAATCCCATATGCTTCGGCAGTGGGATCCATCATGTATGCCATGATCTGTACGAGGCCTGACGTATCGTTTGTCCTCAGCTGTGCCAGCAGATTTCAGTCTAACCCAGACAAAGATTACTAGACCATCGTCAAGTGTATCCTCAAGTATCTGAGGAGAACAAAGGACGCATTCTTAGTGTATGGCGGGATAGAAAGAGAACTGAGCGTCACTGGATATGTTGACGCTAGTCGGCGTGGGTCAGAAGCTTCTTGAGTGGATTAAGATGTACTGCCGCGAACGTCTTATCCCGGGAACTTATGTTGTGACAACACGGGGGCCGTAGCACTTGCTAAAGAGCCCAGATTTCACAACAAGACCAAGCACATCGAGAGAAAGTATCACATCATCAGAGAGATGATTAATAAATGTGAAGTAGAGATAATCTATGTTTCAACGCATGATAATCTAGCTGACCCCTTAACTAAGGCGCTACCGCAGCCTAAGCATGAGGAACATGTTAGGGGAATGGGTTTAGATTGGAATACAAATTGGGTCTAGGGCAAGTGGGAGACTGTTGGGTTTTGTGCCCTAGCACAATGTATTTTCAATCTAATCTTGTAATAAAGATTATTAGTAGAATAAAAATCGGCATTCATATTACTAAGTGTTGTAGTAATATCTTAAGTATGATTTGATTTGTATCATTGATGTGTCAACACATAATAGTAGATCTACAGATCAGATAAAATCTTACTTAAGCAGTCCCCGATCAGAACAGCTTCATAAGAAGCGATCGGTATGAGGCTAACTCTAAATGATCACGCTCTACTGATTATGGCCAGTATGGGGCCAGAGTTAGGTCATAGTATCACCAGTCAGGGGTGATATAGGACGACCCGAATCATGAGTATGTTACATAGACACAGTCATGAACATACTCATATGTCGGATCATGAAATCACATCCTCAGACCGAAGGACCATTGAGGTCAATATGTAATGAGTGACGAGTTTGACTCAGTCTAACGTCTCCTGTAAAAGGGTTACAATAACGGCTGTGATTGGCTCGATCACAAGTTACATAAGTTGACTCAGGATCGCTGAAGGATTTATCCCTCATACGGACGTGTGAGCAGATATCAGTTTAGGCCACTTGATGAGTACAACTGAAATACAATAGCATGGCCATGCAGACGATACGTAGTATCAGTTATAATTCAGTTAACTCAGAATCAAGAAACAGGACAATAGAACGAGGATGACTTGTCTATGCCTCGTGGTTGTCAAAGATATCAAGAGGATAAAAGGATAGATTCATGAACGACAAGGTTAAGTCGAAATCTCGGTAATCACAAGCGTTGGGTAATCATGATGTCTTGCTAGAGGCCACTCATGATGGAAAGGGTAAAATGGTAATTTTACCAGTCCGTCGACGTGTCGTGAGCCTAGAGGGTCACACACTTTAGGTTGAGTAAAACGGATAGAATCATATGGAGGAATCATGAGAGAGACAAAATCCGGTTTTGGATTAAACCAGATTAGACCGATTTCGGTTTAGGATTAAACCGGAATCAAGAACGGTTTAGCAGGACTAATTAATTATAATCTAATTAAATAGATTTAATTAAATTAGCTAAACTAGGCCTAGCCAGAATGGGCTTCTCTACACAATTAATTAAAAGCTTTGGGCTTTAAGCCCATTAAGGCCTTTAATTAATTAAAAGCCCAAATAAGGTCTATAAAAGGGAAATTTTCAGATCTGAAAATCAAGCAATTTATTTTACAAACCCTAGCCGTCATTCTCTCTCTCCCCTAGCCAGTTTCGGCCGAACCCCCCTCCTGCCCCGTTCCGTCCGTTTTGCTTGCTTCGATCTTCTAGCAAGGTTCGTTGCAAGTATCCCCGGATTGCTCTTCCTGTGTGAACGATCTTTAGAGGTTACTAAATCCAATTTAGTAACAAGGAGATTTTGATTCAAGGTAATACTTAATTTTAATCTAGTCTAGATCTCATGATCAATTCATGATCATGCAAGATCCGTATTTAAACATGGAACTTTGAGGTTAATTTCTTGTATGGGCATGAAATTAATTGTCTGGAACCCTTAAATAATTCCTTCAGCATCGGTGCAAGGTGATTTTAAGATTAATCACCAAACTTTACAAGCAACTACGTCATGTCATATAGTGATGGTGCGGCAACTACGTCTCATAACGACGGTGCAAAGGTGATTTTTAAGAAGAATCACTAAACTTCTTAAGCAACTACGTCGGTGCGAAACAATTTCATGCAATTACGACGGTGCAAACTCAGCAAAATCAGCGGAGCAGAAAACTTGGCGAATGAGCATCAAAGGCGTGTGGCGGCGCGTGGGACTCACCCACGGTTGACAGAGACGGGAGGACAACCAAATAGGAGCATCAAAGGTGTGTGGCGGCGCGTGGGACTCACGCACGGTTGACAGAGACGGGAGGACAATCAAATTGGCCGGACTTGAGCTGTAGAAGCTTCACTTGCCGGCGGTAAGGACTGAAAACTCCTCAAACTGCTTAAACGGAAACTTGTCGGAGGCCTAGAGCCTAACCGGAGTGGAGGCGACGAAAAACGGTCGCCGGGGAGTGCTTGAATAAAAAACAGATCTGGAAAATTCGGATGAACAGTACGTGTGAAGCACATTTATGGAGATACTCTAAAGCTTGACCGTGCTAGTCCGGGAGCGAACTCGAAGAGGGCCTCCGAACCGATGAAATGTGGGTAAGAAGCACATACTTGTAGGAAATTTTCTTTTGTTTCTCTTTTCTGTGTGTCGTGACTTCGAGTAAGGAGTCAAGTGTGGTGTGCGTGATCATCCGCACACCACAATCGAGTCTTTTAACGGTTATCTTCAAGTCTAAATGCATGAACAATAAGGTATAAGGGCTCGGAGAAAGAAGGAAGTAAGAAAGGGAAAAATTGGGCAAGAAGAGGGCAAGGCACGATCGTCCCTGCCCAAGGCACGATCGCGGGAAAGAGCAAGGCACGATCGTGCCTAGCGAGGGGGCGATCGTGCCTCGATGAATATTTTTTGGGGATTATTTCTCCAACTTACCGTGGCCTAGCACGATCTCAGTCACGATCGTGACTCCTGCCCAGAACTAAGTCACGATCGTGACCTGGCAAGGGACGATCGTGACCCACTCTAAGTCACGATCGTGCCCTCCTTAGTCACGATCGTGACTCGCAAATATAAAGACGATTTCCTAGTTTCTTCTTCCTCACTTTTTCACGAAGACAAACCCTAATCCACACCTTTTCAGCGCCGACTCGCCGCTCCAGCCGCCAGAAACAGTCACAAGAAGCCTCCCTTTCACCCTAAAGGTATCCCCATCACTTCCCCTCACTTCCTATCCCCTTCACCACCCAACCCACCACTCAAAACCCCATCCTCCATACTTTCCGGCGAGATTTTCCGGAAACCTCCCCACAAGTCAGTGCAAACGCCTCCCCTCACCACCAAAACCTTCCCTCTACCTACCCCTCACATAACCCTCACAAAAATCCGCTTCACCAATTTTCCGGCCAACTTTCTGGCCAACTTTCCGGCAAACTCCATTTGGTAAACTCAGTCTCTCTTGCTGCAATGGCTCCTCCAAGGAAATCCGCCGAGTCATCCCGAGCCCCAGCAACAAACAAGCGGGCGAGGATCGGGACCGCGAACACGAGGCCAACTCTCCTCGAAAATGCACCTAGAGGAGCTCTGCCGGAGACTCCTAACGTTGCCTGCCTCACCTTCCCATCGCAATACAAAAAGAGGTATGATGCTTTTCGAGACCGGGACGTCATGCCCGGTCGATTTTTCAATGAAATGTTATGCAAAGAATTGGGTATTTGGGAAGAGTTGCATGAAAATGCGGTGGTAATGGGATGGCCGGGGATGATGACTTGGAGACCCCCGGTCTTTGAGGACTAGACTCGGGAATTTTTTGCGACTATCCACCCGATCAATAAGGACAAAACCGAGATTGGTTTTAGGGTGTGCGGGAGGGGTATGTATTAGAGATGAGAGACCTCACGGCCATGTTCGGGTTCGATGAATCCCGGGACCCTCCACACAATCTCTCAAGTAATGAGATGTGGAACGAGATAACCGGTCAACCTTATTGGGAGAAGACTAACAAGGCAAAGGACATTCCGGAAGACCAACCCGGAATGCTCAGTTTGAAAAGGTTCTTGGCCGGAACTCTGTTTTGTCGGGAGAACGGGCAGTACAACGTGACCCTCAAGGAGATTTGGATCCTTAATGCCTACCGTCTAGGTATCCGAGCTCCTTGGGAGAGAACCATTTGGGACCAGCTGCTGGAGATGCCCTCCAGACAGCCCGGAGGCATCGGAGCGGGGTGCTTGGTCACCCAAATTGTGTGAAATTTGGTCAATGACGTCAACTGTTTGGAAGGCCCGCCCATCTTTGACCAAGCAGCCGTGAGTCACTTGGCCATGAGGGGTTCGACCCTTCGTCAGATTGTCAAGGAGACCTATCCCTGGCTTGAGCATATTAGGAAGAAGATTAAGGGCGGGGAGCGACTGGAGACCAAGCTTAGGCCGGGAGAGCGAAGAGGAGATCGAGTGGGGGCAGCCCGTGGAGCGCCCGAGATGCAAGCAGCGCCAGCAGCAGCGGGGGGCGAGGACCAGTATGGAGCGATGCTTGCTATGATGCAAGCTATGGAGCTGAGCAGAAGGAAGACTCCGAGCGGGCCCAGAGAGAGTGGGAGCGGACACATGCATTCCAGAACCATGTCGACCAGACCCTGGAGAGGCAGCACAACGACATGTGGGGGATTGCGACTTTCTATCAGTCGCAATTCGAGTCCCACCCATCGTTCCAGGGAGCGACATTCCCCGCCCCTGCCGGGCCTTACGAGCGCTTCATCTATCAGTACCCGCCCACTCATGAGGCCGGTTCCAGCGCCCCACCACCGTTCATGCCCGGAGAGGGAGGAGAGGAGGACTACCTGCAGGACGAGCCCGACTACTTATGAGGTACCACTTCTGTTGTGGTATTAGACTTGCTTTGATAAACCGTTATTTTGTTTTCTCTGTTGGATTTTGTTATTTTGGGATTTGTCATTTGGATAATTTTTGTTGAAGTTTGCATATTTTGGGGCAACTTCTTTGTGTTTATTTTGATGATAGTTTGTATGCTTTTCGATGACATGTTGATATTTTTTAGCATGATGGGTAGACTACCCGGGATGTCACTATTTGAGGTATGATTGTTCGGATAAATATGGGGGGTGCATGAATTTGGTTGATAATGTGGAAATGTCAATGTGTGCCAAGGAGTATGTGCACATATAACCCATTGCATGTTGAACTTTGTTGATTCTGACATACTTGTTGCATCCCTTCTAATGTCTCGTGTTGAGAAACTAGTAAACTTACCACAATCGGCCTCGGCCAAGACTAGTGACCATAGGAGACAATACGTAGGCCATCTTTGGATCGATTGAGCCTAAAATATACCCACCCAAACATTCATTCCTTAGTACCTTTGTCGAGCCAAATAGCCTTATTTGTTGTCCCTACTTTGAGAGCCAATGTGTCCTTTTTAAGTCTTTAACCTAATATCAACTTGAACCCGTGCATCATATTGACTAGTTGCTTCGTTGAGAGGGGTTCATTATGGGATTGTAAAACATTGTATAGGATTGAAAAGCACAATGGGGAAAAGGGATAAGAAGGGGCTTGACAAGTGAACCAAGTTTGAGTCACATTTGAAACATTAGGCAATGAACATGAGAGTAAGTCATTCATTACATGATATCTTGGGTTCGGGAAAAACAAGTGAGAAAGTATGAAATGAAAAATCAAAAGAAAAATGGAGAAAAATATGAGAATAAGAAAGAAAAGAAAAGAAAAAGAGAAATGGTAGGAAAATAAAACCCCGAACCCAAGAACGAACTCAAGAGGAGAAAAAGAATGACGGGAACTTACTAAGCAAAAATGTATACTAAAAGTGAAAAATTGTCGTTATTAAGATCTTACTTGGTTCACAAGAAAAAGGGGAATTGAGTGAGTAGAGAGGGTAGAAAGTATAGGGAAAGAACATGTTTGGGGAGAGAATTGATTGTAATTGGGGATGTGAGGAACGAAGCGACTTTGTGGTAATGCACCTAAGTTACACCGTTTTGATCTTCTAAAACTCTTACCCAAGCCTAAGCCAAACATTACAAGCTTATTAAAGCCCTACACTAGAGATTTGCTCATGGCGCTAGTAAAGTGATCAAAGGGATCGGTAGGTTTACTTACCTTTGAGCACCAAGGCATTAGTGGAAAGGGATGGAAGTGATGCAACATGTGTTAAGGCAACTTGGTGTGATACGTACGCGGAGTGATGATGATACTTCTCGTACACCTTGATGTTTGCATGCTATTCTAAACTCGTATAACTTCCTATGTATGTTTGAATGATTATGTTGAGAGTTCTGAGATTAGCTCCCATCGCATATGCTCGGAAATTGCCAAAGAGTTTAGCATACTACTTGATTTTGTTCATAGGTGTCGTAGGATTGTTTGTGTGTCTTGATTGAGTTGGGGGTGTTGGTCTTGAAACCCTCGGGAGAAGCCGAGCTCCCCTTACGTGGGTTGGCCACGGGGTACCTAACTCGCAAAATGTTGGTAATGTTTATTTGACTTATCGGGACGATAAGTATTTAAGTGTGGTGTGTTGTTGAGGGGTCAATCGATCTCACTTTTGACCTCGATAAACCCCTCATTTCGATACGTATTTTCCTCGTAGTGGCCGTAGAGGGCCAATTAGGAGTATTTTATGCTCTTGGTGTGTTTCGAAGAATATGTGCAGGAAAGGGCAAGAAGAAGGTGACGGTACGGGACTCGAGATAGCGTGACTTGGAGAGCAAGAAAGCAAAGAAGAAATGAGCCAAAGTGCACTAGGCACGATCGTGCCCCCCTGAGGCACGATCGTGACTAGTGAAGGGGGCGATTGTGACCTCCCCAGGCACGATCGTGCCCTGTCGAATATTTCTTCAGATTATTTTCTCCAACTTACAGTTCACTCCCCTGATCTCAATCACGAGGGAGGCACGATCGCCACCAGGAGAGAGGCACGATCGTGACTCCACAGTCACGATCGTGACTCAATTCATACCGAGCACGATCGTCACGCCCAAGCGAAGACCATGGCGTTGACTCGAGGAGGAAATGGTCCCCCCAGACAAGCCACGATCGTGACTCCCATGGGGACGATCGTGACCCTCTCTGAGTCACGATCGTGCCCCCCACAGTCACGATCGTGACCAGGCACTTTTCAGACAACATAAGATGCCTTTTGCCCTAGGGATTGAGGACAACCTTTTCACCTACCTACCTTTGAGTCTCCTTCAGCAGACTCTCTAAAGCAGTCACTTCACACATGAGAACATTTTGGGTGGTTCTTTTTGCTTGTTTTCAACATTGAAGAGGAGGAGAATACATAGTCTCCATTAGAAGGCCACTATTGAAGAGCAAGCAACCTTGGAAGAGGACTTTTCCAGCACAAGTTCACCAAGAAGAGTCTATTTTGGAAGGATTGCACCACTCATCCACCACCAACTCAAGAGCACTTCTAAACTCTTCTTCATTTATTGTTTTCTAACATGTGTTGTATTAGTTTTACATTGTGTATGGTGATTTTAGACTTGAGCACCATGGTTGAGGGCTAAACCCCTTAGCCATGAGTGCTAGACATTGTATTTTGTGGATGAATGACAATTGATGCATGAGTTTTAGGATGACATGAGATTTGTGTGAGGGTGCTTATTTTCATTCATGCTTGCTAGATAGGCCTATTAGAATGCATGCTAGAGTTATCGAACCGAGTAGACATTAAGTGTGAGGGGCTCGAAACCGAGTTTCGCGACCCCCGACGTAACACTTAGCCTAAGTAGTATGCGTGTTTAGGGGCTACACCGATCTCGAGAGAGACGGATAGCCCCGGACCTAGACACCACCGAGTGTTAGGGGTTCGACGCCGAGCGGAGACTCCCCGATTTAGCACTTGACCAACCATTGTCGGATAAATGCAATCCCGGGTGACTACGAACCCGAGAGGGCGAGGAGTGACCCGAGATTAGGACAACCCCAATGCCGAGAGGCGGGGTTGTCAATTAAGACTTAGGTCACACTCATATCACCTAATCACTCGAGAGTCATTGTAGTAATCCACAAAGTGCACGTCTAGCACCCTAGGCGTCTTCATTAATTGTTATTCATAAACACAATTTCTTGCTTAATTCGATAATTGAAAAAGACCAAAAACATTAGTCGTAGCATCATTTCCTTAACACAATCACGAAATCGACTTAAAACCCTCATTAGTCCTTGCGGATCGACCCGGTTACTTACCGGTCTAAAAATGTATTACTTGTGATCGTGTACGCTTGGGCGAGAGATCCTATCCGAGACATGACGTTTTGCACGACACGTTTCTGCCCTACAGAAACCCTAATTAATTAACTATTCTAACAAAAATAAAGTAATATCCTCTAAATTATAAATTCAGAAATAATGTGGTCATATTATGCTATTAAGGAAAATTCTCTTGCTTGGACGACAAGTAGAATTTTTCTTGTTCCCCAAGAATGAAGAAATTAGTAAGTTTATTTATTCATATTCTTTTTAGGTTTCTACTTCCCTTGAGCCTATGAATACGTAATTATTCTAGAGTCAAAGACATATTGAAATATATCCTACCCCGACCACCTCTCTCTCTCTAGTTCTTCTTGTCTGATTCTCTCTACATCACGGTTCAGAGTTCGCCTACGATCGGCGTTGTATCCTACGAGCGATTTGTCCATACGGGGCAAAATTCGTCTCAAGGAAAGCGGATTACTGTGCCTCGTCGGTAATCGTTTTCTCCTTCTTCATCTGTCCAATATCGATTCACATGTCAAGTAAATCTTATTGCATTGTGACGGTGATATTCAATAATAATAAAGTATTATTAATTGTGTTCGTGTTCTTCAATTTCTTTAATTATTGCATGCATGCATGTTTGAATGAATGTATTAATTGCTCAATTTGTGTTTATGGACTAAAAACCCGTATCTAACAATGTGGACCTTCTCTTAATAGTTGAATTGACTTTCTTACTTTCTCAAAAGATGTAAAGATTGAGAACCATTTATCTGCATTTGATAGAAATAAATAGTACAGAGTAATGCATAATGTATTGATCTTGTTGTCTCAAATAGAATAGGAGAAAGCATTTTATATAGGTTATAAATCAACCAAATGTATATATGAAGAACAATAATAGGAAACATAGATAATGATTAACAATCTCCTCAAATTTAAAATGATTGAAAACGCAGGTATACTATCTAGACGCTTACAATTGTCTCTTTTTCTTCTCACGAGCTGAAATATCAAAAAGTATATCTTTAATACTCTACACTACCACTTTGTTACGTTCATATATGAGTTGAAAGTCTTATATTAGAATATTATTGGGTTGATGAAGAGTTTATATACATATTGAACAATTGATCTAATAAGTTAGTCTTTTGAGTCAAAATTGGCTCTAATGTATGTATAGATCTCCTTGAGTGCTCTTTTCAGTTAAGGCCCGAATCTCTCCAACTCTCAATTGTCTCTTTTTCTTCTCACGGGTTGCAGAATATTGATCTTGTTATTCCAAATACATTAGAATTAGAGTCTTTTATATAAGATTGGATCAAAGTAAACAAGAAGATCAATAATAGGAGGAAAGATAGATAATAATGGATGATAAACCTAAAGTATATAAAGAAATCCCTAATATATTCTAACAACTTGTAATCAATGTTTCTTACTACTTGTGCACGATCAATCTCTGAGTTGCATTAAACTAATACAAACTCCATGTATATGTTCATAACAAGATTGCGATATTTACATTGCCTCGTTCTTTATATATATATATGTCGGGGCGGAGCAGTGATCCGAGCGGTGGTGGCGGCGCTAATAAGCGGCTAACGAAACTCAGAGCCTTCAATACCGATCAAGATCATGACCGTGTCCTTACCGTGGGCGTTCCTGCTCCGCCACGGCCATAATAAGAGTCCGCGCCGGACGGACGGGCTTTAAGGAGTTTGGAGATGACGTCAACATTCCCGTCTCGAACTGCTATCATTCTCCTCCTGTTCCCGCCCAAATCCCAATCCCCATCTCCTGCTTTGACTTGGGTTCATGTCGTTGGATACACTGTTGCAGAATTGCCATTAGTGCTCCTGCTATTTTACATCTATTTTTGCAGATGATAGTTACTTGTATTGTCGCGCTACCAGACGTACGTAATATGATCAGGCGTTATATGCTGTGAAATCTTCCATTTTTTCAATCCCAACACTGAATGTGATGTTAAGACATTTATTTTGGGTGAGTTTACGGCTAAAAGTGCATACAGATAATACCTCATCCGATTAGAATAATCTATGAGATTCTGTTTTGGTTTTAAGACTACTGTATCATCTTATGTAAAGCCCTATTGTGAGAAAGATACTAACTTTTTCACATAAATCATTTCATCACCTAATACTCGATAACATAGCAAAATAACAGAGGCCATCACTTCTCACAATTCTCAGACATCCTCAAAATGCAACCATCCAAACAATCATGGAAATTTTACCTTTAAATGCAAAAGAATGTGTTCTTTTGTTTCAACATTCCCCAAAAAATCATACAACATCATAATATTTTCATTGTTTCTCTAATATTTTCTCAAGCTTCAAGGGACAAACAATGACCAAGACTATGATCCAGTACAATAATTATCATCAATTCAATAGCGTTTTCGATGAACTCACCTGAGCTTTCTCTTTGATATGCTGCAAGTGTCTGGCTAGGTCATCCCTTATAGTTCTCCCGAGCGGATCGACTTGTTTACAGCACTGCTCTCCGTATCCCGAGTCGTGGTGGCCCGAGAGAGCGATCTCGGGATGTAGTTCATCTCCGTTGTCTACTATGATATTGTGAAGTAAACAGCATACCAAGATTATACTTGGGAGTTTTCGCTTGTCGGGTCTCCACATAACTTTGCTAAGGATCCTCCAGTTACCCTTTAATTGCGAAAAGGCCCTCACAGCGAGCAGCCTCGCAGTCTCGTGACTGTTTCTGAACGCAGACGTTGAGGTTGTCGGGACAGTCCGGTCGTGGTCATAGGGAGTTATGAGCCACGGGAGGAGAGGATATTCAACCCCACCAACTATGTATTCTCTCATTTCAATGTCTTTGGAGAGAGTTCTTGAGTTACCATTCAAGCGCTCGCCGGCTTCACATAGCCTGAAAAACCCCGAGCACTTGAGCAGCCTGGAAACCGTCATCCCCCCGGGCCATCCCGTCACGATATCAAGAAACCTCATCTCATGGTCGACAACTCCCTGCAAGAACATGCTGTAGTTCCTCTCCCGGTCACACCAGTCGTCGGAGGTCTGAACCGCCGGGAGGGTCATGACGATGTGTGTCGCGTCAACAGCCCCACAGCAGTTGGGAAGCCCGAACAGCGCCTCGAACCGGTTCTTGATTTCCTCCACCCGGCTCTGATCGGGCCACTTCAGGTGGTGCCTGGCCCGTTCTTCCAGCGCTTCGATGAATCTCCAGGTCACCTGAGAAACCGTGGACTGACCGACTCCGAAAGCAGCCCCGACCGAGACTTGAGACTCACCTGATGCCAGCCTCCTCAGGGCGATCGCAACTTGTTTCTCGACACTGAGCAGCCTCCCTTCAATGTTGATGAGCCCCGATGGCGGCCTCGACACTAGGTCTTGCCTTACGAGAGAGCAAATGTATTCAAAGGTCTTCTTCGAAACTCTGAAGAAGTATTTGAATCCTTCGGCCTCATCACTAGGTACCGAATACCCTACAATTTGAACTCACAGACTAAGCTTAACTTTACGTGGCTCATTCAAGTATCAATACTGAAAGATAACAAATGTCATGAATACATCACAGCCCTACTTTTTTAATATATCCTATTATACAACTAATTGTAGCAACTATGAGACAAATTGATGAAGTAAATATAAGGGGAAAGGACAGTTTGATACACCTAAAACTTTAGGTTTCGAACTTTGATACATTCAAGTTTCACTTTACTTTACCGCACACCCAATGTGCCATTTTTCTCATATTTAGTCACGATTTGAGACCCTTGAATTGAAAAATGCCAAGTTAGGTGCACGGAAATGGTAAAGTGCAACTTGGACGTATCAAAGTTAGAAACGTAAAGTTTTGGATGTATCAAATTGTCCTTTCCCCTAAGTATTAAGATATACAAATACATTTGAGCACATTTTCAAATCACTGAACTCATAACCCAAATTTAACCTAAATAGCAAATTTCCATGAACCAAATTAGGCTAGCATGGTATGAACCAATCTAAATCATCACATTGTGTATTGGGTATCAAATTCTAATCAGAACAATCTAACCTAATAGCTCTTCGCTCTCAAATATGAACAAAATCTTGAATTCTAAAATACCCAAAAGCTTAAACTTAAAAAAATCTAAATTACACAAAACAAATGAGATTTGTCTTACAAGAGAACAAATGTAATCATAAGTCATCTTCGAAACTCTGAAGTACTTGAATCCTTCGGCCTCAACACTAGGTACCAAATAGCCTACAGTTTTAAGTCACACAAGAAGCATAACTTTTCACTTCTCACTTCTTACTCAATTATCAATACTCAAAGGGAACAAATGTCATGAATTCATCACATTCTACAGCTAATCATAGTAACTATCAAGCAAATTTATAAAGTAAATATATACAGATACACATTTGGGCACATTTTCAAAAATCTTAACCTAGACAATCACTAGACCCAGGGAACCCAAATTTAACCTAGATAGCAAAATTCCAGAAACCAAATTATAATAACATGATATTAACTAATCTAAACCATCACATTGCATATCAATATCAAATTCTCGTCAGAACAATCTAAATCAATAACTATTGGCTCAAAATATCAACAAAACCATAAATTCTAAAATACCCAAAAGCTCAAACTAAAAAAAAAAATCAAATTACAGAAAACGAATGAGATTTGAGAAGAGAAGGAACCTGGGATTGAAGAGTTCTTGGCCCAGAAACAATCCCACCAATCGGAGTCAGTGGCATTGGGATCGACGGGACTGATGTTCATGCTCTTGCGCTTCTTCAATTTCTTCGAGTCCCTCTTGATTTTCTTCGATTTCTTCGGCGGAGCCATGATGTAGAAGACAAGGACCTGTTGGTGAGGAAATTTCGCATCAATGTCAGCTGGGATATGTGCGGCGAGATTAAAGGTGAGGTTTTTCTTTTCCTCCGGGAACTGTTTGGATGGCGAGAAAGCGAAGGAAAACGGTGGAAAGTGGAGCTTGTCGTCTGGTCATGGTCTCCATTATTCGGTGAAATTAAATCCAACAAATAAATGGAGATTATTAGTAGTAGCTGAGTACTGAAGCGGGAGCTATGATCGCCTATATCGAGCGTATGTTATGTTCTCTGCGCTCATCTAATGGTTGCGTTGGATTGGCTGGATTTAAGTGGGTCCACTGAAAAGTAAACGACATGTCGTATTAGACCCGAATAGAAGAAAGGTTCATGATAAGACACTCACTCTAAATTCACCCATATATTAATTAATATCAGGGAAAATAATACTTCCTATACCTAAATATATTTCCTTCCTTTCCTAAATATATTTAGGGGTAATTTTACTTAAGTCACAACAAAAGTTTTTAGTTAAATCACCACAAAAATTTTTAATCTCACTTAAGTTACCATAATTTTAATTTAATTTTTGAGGTCACCACAAAAGTTTTTAGTCTCACTTAAGTTACTATAATTTTAATTTAACTTTTGAGGTCACCACAAAAGTTTGTAGTCTCACTTAGATCACTATAGTTCTAATTTAATTTATGAGGTTACACAATTAACTTTTGTCTCACTGTTGATCTATTTTTATTTTAATAAGACCAAAATGTCTCTCATCTCCTTTTCTTTTTCACGACCCCTCCCTCGCCTCCTTCATCGACCACGACCCTCCCTCCGTCACCTCCTCTCCCGCCTCGACCTCGCCAGCGCCGACCACCTCTACACCACCTCCACCTCACCCGCGTCGGCACCTTCAACAACGATTTCTTCTCCGACGACGACGACCCTCCATCTTCGGATCGAGTCGGAAACAACCACCCAATGGCATTTTCCCCTCTATCTTCCTCTTTCTCCTTCTTCTGGCCGGTGATGTGGGTCGAGTTTCTGTAAATTGCCTCGGTCAGAGACGGACATGCCTACCACGCCGAAGCGAGAAAAATAGAGGGCAACTAGGTGGAGGATGTGGGTGAAGGAAACGACGTCGTAGGTGGTGGTCGGGGGAGGAGTGGAAGGTGGTGGTCGGCGGTAGAATGGAGGGAAATGACATTTTTGAAGAGAAATGACGTATTTTGAAAATTTGAAAACAAATGAGGGGTATTTTGCTATTTTCAAAATAAAAATAGACCAACAGCGAGACAAAAGTTCATTGTGGTGACCTCAGAAATTAAATTAAAATTATGGTGACTTAAGTGAGACTACAAACTTTTGTGGTGAACTCGAAAATTAAATTAAAGTTATGGTGACCTAAGTGAGGCTACAAACTTTTGTGGTGACAGTAAGTGAAATTACCCATGTACTTTATATTCATATAACTATATGTAATTTAAGTTTAGTTTGTGTAATACGTAATTATTAATATTTACTTTTATGTTAGTATCATTATCTATTCATATTAGAGAAATAGTACGTTGAAACGGAATTGTTAAGGCATTGATTATACTTTACGTAAGAAAAACTAATGAGTGACTTCACCAGATAATTTGCCTATCTTTGACTCTATTATCCATCTATGTGGATAGACTATATGTCACAGACTTAACTGTTCCAACAGTTTGCTTAACGAATGTGTATTTGTATGAGACTAATTTTTACAATAGGGCAATTTTTTTCTTCCCATTTTTCTCTCTTTGTGCAAAGAAATTCTCAATTTTTTCCATTCCTTGAGCCGAGAGGAAAAATAAAAGAAAGGAAAAACAAGAAAATGAAATGATACAACAAATATGAACAATTTAGAAATATCCGAAGCATCAAATAAAAATATGTGATTTACAATTCTAAGTATTACAGGATTCAACAACCATTACAAAGTCCCAATCTCTCTAACTATCCGCTGCTCTGAACACAGTCAATATGGAGAGGAAGAGATTGATAATATCCAGATACAAAGCAACCGCAGCCCAAATGTACTCATCATAAGTGTATCGCTTAATCAGATTGTCAGTGTCATACACAATATACCCACAAAACACGATAGAGGCCAAACACCCATAGATCATCACAGAGATCTTGCCAAGAGGGAACAGAATCTGCAAAACAAAAACAACAGAAATTAAACTATGGTCTCCGAGCAAGGAAGTGAAAGGTGTAAAAAGTGGCAAGAGCCAAACCTGAATCATAACGAAGATGAAAAGAACAATGACGGCCCCAAACAAGAAGGGTCCGAGGAAATTGAAGTCGTATCCTTTCTTTGCAGCCCAGAATGTGTAGAGGGTGAGGCTCACTACCACTGTAGTCGTCAAAATTACGGATTCAAGAATGATCTTCCCTGTTTTTAATGGAAATAACCACATTGTCAATGTTACCTATATTTAAAGGTTGCAAAAGACACCATGTGACTTCAAGCTGAATACACAATAAAAGTAAAGAATCTATCCCAAATTAAAATCATCTGAAGAACACTCAATCTCATAACTGAAGTGCAAGACATATATTAGAATAAAATGCAATGTATCACACCTACCCCATACATAACTATTCAGAACCCCACATGTTGAAGCCAAATGATTTACTGTCAATATTCTTAAAACACTTGGCACAAGAAAATTAATTGGAAACTATAAATTTTTGGAACACTAGTGTGGGAAAGCCCACCTGAATATATGAATCAAGAAACTAATTAAATAACAAGTGTGAACATTCCCTTACAAATTTAAGTTTTTAGGTTGGTCAAGCTTTCACTTCATGTCTAATGAAATTTTAGCAGACATCCTAAAATTAGTCACAAATTCGAGCCTTCTCTCTCATACATCAAATGCTCTACATTTTCTTATTGTTAAGACTGTGATAAACATTCCAATACAACAAAAACCCTTTTCTCCACACTTAGAGAGGAAATGGACAAACACATGGACCCGAACATGTTAGAGTACACATTTGAAAGATGTGATTCTTCACACCAGCTTGAAAAACAGTCTGATAGAAACACTTGTAACAACATATCGACCACATAAACCTCCAATTTTCAGCAAATATGAAGAATGATTCATCAACCCAATTAACATCCAAATTCACAAATACTTAAAACAGAAATGGAGAATTCCAATAATTTACACTCACCACTGGTGAAAGCACAAGTGAGACCAACCGCAAAAGCAAGCGTGCAAGTAAAGAACCCTAGCAAAAGGTAATTCACCGGATGCTTCTGGTGATAATAGTACAGCGGACACAAAGCTGCCAAAATCATAACAAAACACAGATCCACTGTCAAATCGCAGATCAGCAAGCTAAAAAGACTCAGAAATTGATATCAAATCGAGCGTACCGATGAAGGGAGCGAAGATCAGGACGATGTACAGCGCCAATCCAGCCGGAGTAGAAACGAAGAAATCGGCAATCGGCCGGACGGCGACAACCACGGCGGCGACGGCGATGGTGAGAAGCAACTGGACGGCGATGATCGAGTAGATCTTGCGTATAAAAGCCCACCGGAGCTCCGGGCTCTCCGTCATCGTCGGGTACAGAGGCCTCGCTCCGGCCTCCACGTCATACTTCCCGAACGTCCGATTCCACATCTTCACCAATCAGCAATGTTGCGGAAAATGGCGCGAGAAACTAGAAATTTGTTTCCGGGAAAGTGCGGGAAAATTTGTGTTTGGCTTGCGAGAAAATCTGGGGAGTTTGGTGAGGATTATATTGAGAGAGGGCTTTGGTTTGGAGGGAATATTGGAGAAAGCTTCCAGAGGAGTCGAGAATGTGGGACCAGGAGGAGGACACGTGGACGTCTTCTCTGGACGGCACGTGGAGTGGTCTACCAAGTTCTGGATGTGTCCACCACTGTATGGTTGTTTTTGCTTTCGTAGGTACGAGAACAGAAAATTATATGGCGTCAATATCAGGTGATTTTTATAGCACTACATGAATTTTAAAAACCATATTTTACGTTTATTTGTGGAATATGATAAAATTAATTCTGACACGGAACATATTAATCCAGATGATTAGGAACTCGAGCATTTTAATATATTCAAAATCTGCTTAAACATGTAATAAATGACACCATTATCCGAGAAGCATTCTAATGAGAACTATCATGACCTCTAGAATTATGAGAATTAATAGAGGGGCGTCATATAATAAGGAAGTCGGATTCTATATTTGGAAAAAGTGTAACGAGCGATTAGAAAAAGAAGGAAAATCGTGCGCCACCAATGATTCACACGGCCTAATGAGTTTCTCATTAAATTTCACTTCTCCATATACATGTATATGCTACTTTTACACAAACATTTTTAAATTAATACTTTTCTTATTTACAATAGTCGAATTAAAACTTTATAAAAACTCAAATTCATACTTATTATATGTAAATACCGTAAAAATAGTGTTGGGATACATTAATGTGTGAATGAATTAATGTATCCCAAATTCAATTTGTTTAATATTCAATAGAATTGTGAATAGCTTCTTTCATCAATAATATAATCACAGACATTATATTAATAATAATTTTGGGTTCGAATTAGCAGTGTATATATTGTTAAAGCCTTAACACACAGACATATGCTTCCGTAGCATAGTGGTAGTGCGTTCGCTTCGTAAGCGAAAGGTCGCGAGTTCGATCCTCGCCGGGAGCTCTTCCATTTTTTTGCATATCATCTCCTGGCCCAAGCCAACGAGAGGCCCAATAAGGACACTAACAAGCCCATATCTATTCGGACTCGATCCCCATAAATTTGGTAATGGGCTTTGAGGGGTTCCAGTTCGGAACCGAAGGTGGTCCCCACCTCACCCGCAGGGCACAATCAATCAATCATCGAATTAAAGAGGTGGAGTCGGGGGTATTTGTGTCATTTGACAAAGGCGATAATTAGTTATTTATTGTCCCGATTATTTAAAAGCGAAAGCGTTGGGCACTGGGTGGTGGTGGTGCGATTGTGTGGTGGCGGGACCATGTGCTCCCCATGGATTTCTGCCCAGCGAGCTTGTCTTCGGTGTTTTTGCTCGTACCTTCAAATACGTACGCCTACTTTTCATTTAATTTTGGTTTGGCTGAATTCAAACTTAAAATAAGGGTTACCTTACCTCGATTCTGGATAAAGGTATGTTACTAATTTCAATAATAATAATAATAAATAATCTTATATAAGTGGGTTTTCATTACAATTACTTATTAAAGTCAAAGACCATGTATTTTGTTATTATTATAACGAATTTAATTCATTATTAACTTACAAATATTTTTCTCTTTTAAAAGTTGAAGTTTAATTATAGAAAAGTAGTGTTAACCGTTCGATGAAACGTGCTCAAATCGAATAAATAATCTTAATTTTATTTAGAACCAAGGCTAAAATGAGAAATTAATTGAAAGATTAGTTTTCAACTGATTAGTGATTGAGTGCATTTTTAATTTAAAAATTGAATCAAGTGGGTTTTTTAAATCTAAAGTATAGGACTCATTTTATCATTTAAGGTTTATTTATACAAATGCTTGATTGACCAATTGATTAAGTATTTAAATTTGAGTTCAAAGATCATGTATTCGAGTCAAGAATTGGATTGTAATCAATAGTTTTTGATAAAAAAATATACAACTCTAAAAAAGTAATGTATATCACAATGAAATGCATCATATGTATATGAAAATAGTACTTGGTATTATTTTAGAGAAGTTACTGATTCAGTGAAAACCATATGGTGTTCAACTATGGTGTGTGAGTGAAAACATACAAGACTTTTTTCCTCTTTCTCATAAATTAATATCTATTTATTAGAGTTGAATCTACCAATAGATTTAAAAGAGCCCCTTTTCCGGTTTCTCGAAGACAATTATTGGTTCAAAGAAAACAAATTAAATGCCATCGTCTCAACGAAAACGACGCCGTTTTATCTCTCGTCGCGATCCAAATTTTCTCAAATTTACCAGTTCGACGCTAGTTTAGTAGTTTTCGGTTGTTTCTTCATTTTTTATGTACTTCCAATAAACAGTGTTCTGTAATAATCCTTTTGGTCTTTTAACGGAAACGAAGTGAGCGACACAGAAAAAAAAAACTTTCCCTTTTACCAAACAAAAAAAAAAGCGAGAGAGGAAAGTGAAAGTCTGAATTTTTCCTTGGATTCTTTCGATTTGTTCTCATCTCCGACCTCGGCCCGCTTCGAAATCTCTGGGTTTTGGCTCTGATTTCTCGAATTCGACCCAGAACTGAAGTGGGTCTCTCTCAAATCTCAATATCTGGTACTTTCAAACCCTTGTTTTTGGGGAGATTTGGTGGGTAAAAATGTGGGTTAGGTTGTGTTTCTGGTAGATCTCTTGCGTAACTGTTGGTGGGTGTTTGGTCTTTTCTGGGTTTTAATTACTTTTTGTTTATGCTGATGAGACTTGTGATATTTTTTTCTCTTTAGTTTCCGAGCACATAGCTTGTTCTCATCCACCATTTGTTAAATTTATGTGGGGCTGATTGTGATAGAGAGAGGGAAAATTTGGTTTTCAACAGTGAAAAGAAACAACCCTTTTTCTCTTGTGTAATTTGTGTGTGTGTGTGTATGTGTAGATAGATATTGAGATTTGGGGGGTTTTTGGGTTTAATGTATTTGTGATTTGAAATGCTTTTCAGGTTGAAAATTTCAGGGTTTCTCAGCTGAATGTGAGTTCTATTGGGGAGAAGGACCCATTTTCACCCCCAAATTGTGTTGTGATTTGAAATGCTTTTTAGGTTAAAATCGTCAAGATTTCTGAGCTGGATGTGAGTTCTATTGGGGGAAAGGTCTCATTTTTATCCCCATCTTGTGTTTGTGGTTTTGGGGATTTGAGAGAGAGAGATTAAGATTTGGGTATTGTGGAGATCTGGGATTTGTTCAATCTCTTATGTCCCATGAGGACCTTCATTCCCTCTGAGTCTTGTAAAGAGACACAGATCAATGCTCACAATCCACAGTCATGGCTCCAAGTTGAGAGAGGGAAGCTTTTCAAGTCCCACTCCTCTTCTTCTTCAGCATCAACACCACCATCACCATCATCCATGTAAGCCCTCACACCTTAACAAATTGTGGATAAATAGTAAATAGAAGTGTTTATGTTTTCAATGAATTGATGTGTGATTTTTGTTTTTGGGGTTGAATTGTTGTAGAGAATCACTTATCAAGGTTCCTGAACCACCAATACTACCATTCTTTAAACCGATAGATTACGTAGAGGTTTTAGCTCAAATTCACGAGGAGCTCGAGTCGTGTGCCCCGGAGGAGAGGTCGGGTTTGTATCTGTTACAGTTTCAGGTCTTTAGGGGTCTTGGGGAAGTTAAGTTGATGCGGAGGAGTCTCCGATCAGCTTGGCAAAAGGCGAGCACGGTGTATGAGAAGCTCGTGTTCGGGGCATGGCTGAAATATGAGAAACAAGGCGAAGAGCTTATAGCCGATCTTCTCGCTACTTGTGGCAAATGCGCGCAAGAGTTTGGGCCTATCGACATTGCTTCCGAGCTTCCCCATGAAAGTGGAAGCTCACGAGAAATCGTCTCGACGAGTGGGAACCAAATCTGTAAAGATGTCGTGTTTAGGATAGGAGACGAGAAAATAACTTGCGACAGGCAGAGGATCGCATGCCTCTCGGCGCCTTTCCATGTTATGCTCAACGGGTGTTTTACGGAATCGCTCCTCGACGACATAGATTTGTCCGAGAACCACATATCATCGACGGGAATGAGAGCGGTTAGGGAGTTCAGCGTGACGGGGACTCTGCCCGAGGTCGCTCCCCCAAGTCTTTTGTTAGAGATATTAGTATTCGCAAATAAATTTTGTTGCGAGAACCTCAAAGACGCCTGCGGTAGGCGGCTTGCCGGTTTAGTCTCGTCGAGAGAAGACGCGATCGAGCTCATGGAGTACGCGCTCGAGGAGAACTCCCCTGTCATCGCCGCGTCGTGTCTCCAAGTGTTTCTCCACGAGATCCCCGAGTGTCTGAGCGACGACCGCGTGGTGGAGATATTCAGCCGCGCCAACCAGCACCAGAGGACGATCATGGCGGGCCCGGCCTCGTTCTCTTTGTACTGTTTGTTAATCGAAGTCGCGATGAGTATCGACAAGCGGTCTGATCGGGCCGCCTGTTTCTTGGAGCGGCTGTTGGATTGCGCAGTGAACGAGCGTCAGCGACTCCTGGCGTTGCATCAGTTGGGATGCGTGAGGCTCCTGAGGAAAGAGTACGGTGAAGCCGAGCGGCATTTTGAGGCCGCCGTGAAATCCGGCCACGTTTATTCCGTTGCGGGATTGGCGAGGCTCGGCTGCCTCAGGGGCTGTAAGCGTTGGTCCCACGAGAAGCTGAGCTCAGTTATTACTTCCTCTTCCGCCCCACTCGGGTGGATGTACCAAGAGAGGTCGTTGTATTCCGAAGGCGACAAAAAGTTGGAAGATCTCGAGAAGGCCACGGAGCTGGACCCGACCCTCACTTACCCTTACATGTACCGGGCGGCCGCTTTAATGAGGAAACAAGATGTTCAGGGTGCGCTGTCGGAGATCAACCGGGTTCTCGGGTTCAAGCTCCCGTTGGAATGCTTGGAACTTCGGTTTTTCTTCTATCTGGCTCTCGAGGACTATAAATCCGCTATTTGCGACGTTCAGGCGATTTTGACGCTCTCCCCGGGTTATAGGATGTTTGAGGGGCGTGTGGCGGCGTCCCAACTCCGTACACTTGTCCGCGAGCATGTTGAGAACTGGACGACGGCGGATTGTTGGTTGCAGTTGTACGATCGTTGGTCTTCGGTTGACGACATTGGTTCTCTCTCTGTTATTTACCAGATGCTTGAATCTGATGCGGCAAAAGGTGTTCTTTACTTCAGACAATCTTTGCTTCTTCTCAGGTATGTTCTCAACTTTCATTCCCTTTCAAAATTAGACTCGCGTATGATTTCATAAAAAAATTAAAGATTATTAGAATTATCGGAAAAAACTTGCTCGGCTCGAGCTTATATGGCTAAGCTCGACTCTGCTCGTCGTCTAGCTTTTTTCATTATAAATAAATAATCAAAGTTAAACATTTTGTTTCAATGCTATGAAATAAAATGTTTATAATCAACTAAACGAGCCGGTTGGTTAAGTATATGCTTGATTTTATATATTTTATTTAATATGATTAAAATATAATTTTTAAACATTTATTGGAAAAACTATGAGTCGAATTCAATCTTGACTACTTTTCGTCAAATTAATGTCAGGGGTGTTTTTGTCATTTCTGGAAAAATTACACATTGCAAAAAATTGATAAATTTACAGCTACTTTTTTCAATAAAGAAAGTTCGCAGCTGCTTTTTGGAAAATTGAATAGTTCATGGCTATTTTTTGCAATTTTCCCCTACTATTAATCTTAAGAGGGCATCATATTGCAGTGTATATAGTTTTGATTTCTCGATTCCTGAATTTGGGTTTGTTCTTGAAATGCTCAGGTTAAACTGTCCCGAGGCAGCGATGAGGAGTTTGCAACTAGCTCGGCAACATGCATCGAGTGAACACGAGCGTCTGGTTTACGAGGGGTGGATCTTATATGATACCGGCCACTGTGAGGAAGGGCTCAGAAAAGCGGAGGAGTCTATCAGGATAAAACGATCTTTCGAGGCTTTCTTCCTGAAAGCCTATGCATTGGCGGATTCGAGCCAAGACCCTTCTTGTTCTTCAGTTGTTGTCTCACTTCTTCAGGACGCACTCAAGTGCCCCTCGGACCGGCTTCGCAAAGGCCAGGTCAGCATGTTTTTTTCTTCCTACACATACAATGTGAATAGTGTTCCTTAAAATTATCAATGTGTTCAAACGTGTCTGAGATATTAGTTGTGTAGCTTAGGGGTGTAATCGAGCTTAATTTTATTAAGGCTCAGCTCGGAAAAAATAATCAAATCCGAATTCGTATCAACTCGGTTTGATATGTTAACTTTTATCATAAATACATTAAAAATATATATTTGTATTTAATTAATAGGGAAAGTATAGATAAATATACCCAACTATACACATTTTCCACTTAGTTACACCTAACTAAGATTTGGGTCATTCAGATACACCCAAGTTTCATAAATTGACAATGTTAAGTGTTAAAGTGAAAAGTCTAAAATGCCCTTTGACTAAAATCTAATTTTCAGACCTTAAAATATAATTTTCAAATCTAAAATATTTTCGTCTTTTCACTTTCAAAATGAACATTTTCCATTAAAAAACTTAACATGTAGGAATTTACGAAACTTGGGTTTATCTAAATGACCCAAACCTTAATTATTATTTTTGAAGGTGTAGCTAAGTGGAAAAAGTGTCTAATTGGGTGCATTTATCTGTACTTCTCCCTTATTTTTATCATAAATATTCATTAAAAATTAGAATTTGTATTTTAATCATATTATATAATTGATATAGTTAATGAAATACTAAACAAGGGGGTTCGCGAGCTTTGATATGATCGGCTCGAGTTGAAAATGAATATTTAACGAATCAAGCTTGAAGGGTTCGTTAAAGTCTCGGCTGGTTTACAAGTACTACTGAAATCTAAAATTTGAGTTGCCCATTGATTTAATTAGAGATAACAGGTTATTTTGATCATCTCTAGAGTTAGAAATTGTATTGAAGCAAACCCTTTTCGGTTTTCATAATGTGCTTTTATTTTAATCCTTGTGTTGAAATCGAACAGGCGCTGAACAATTTGGGGAGCGTCTACGTTGACTGTGGGAAACTGGATTCGGCCGCGGATTGCTACATAGATGCTCTCAACATTCGGCACACACGAGCTCACCAAGGCCTCGCGAGAGTGCACTACCTCAGAAACGACAAGAACGCCGCGTACGAGGAAATGACCAAACTGATCGAGAAGGCGAGAAACAACGCGTCTGCCTATGAGAAGAGGTCTGAGTACTGTGACCGCGACCTCACAAAGGCAGATCTCGAGATGGTCACCAGATTAGACCCTCTTCGGGTTTACCCTTACAGATACCGAGCTGCAGGTTAGTTGATATTTCTCCTCCACCTTACACATCTTGCGTAATATATTGGAATGACTACCCTATGGTCACAGGATATCGGGAAATGTCTAGATTTTTTTTTCATCAAGGGTTTTTCATGATCATAGCAGTATATTGTATTAACTGTCCCTATGGTCCCGAGGTATCAGAAAGTGTCAACAAACAAAAAAATCAAGGGTTTTTTCATGTTCAAAGCAGTATATTAGAATAACTGTCCCTATGGTCATGAGATATCAGAAAGTCTCTAAAAAAATATTGTTTTCATGCTCAAAGCAGTGTATTGGAATAATTGTCTCTATGGCCCCTGGATAACGAAAATGTAAGATTGTTTTAAAGGTTTTTTTCATGTTCAAAGCAGTGTATTGGAATAACGTGTCCCAAGATATCAGAAAATGCCTAGATTTTTCTTCATCACGGGTTTTTTCATGTTCCAATTAGTATAACGGAATAACTGTCCATAATGTCCCGAGGTATCAGAAAATGACTACATTTTGTCAATCCCAGGTTTTTTCATGTGTAAATTTCATACATGAATAGCAAATCTCATGCATTTTGTGCAATATATTGGAATTAACCGTCCATAATGTCCCGAGATAGCATAAAATGTCTTGATTTTGCCTATCCTGGGTTTTTTCGTGTTCAAATTCCATATCCGTGTTTGTCAATCCTGTGTTTAGAGCCATTCTTGAATCTCTTTGACAATGTTTTATTTTTGGCAGTGTTGATGGACAGTCACAAGGAAGAGGAGGCGATAACAGAACTGTCGAGGGCCATAGCGTTCAAAGCAGATCTCCACCTTCTGCATCTGCGAGCAGCGTTTCACGAGCACATTGGCGACGTCCTGGGGGCGCTGAGGGACTGTCGGGCCGCACTCTCTGTGGACCCGAACCACCAGGAAATGCTGGAGCTTCACAGCCGCGTCAACAGCCACGAGCCGTGAATGTAGAAACCAATATGAAGAAAAACAGAAACAGAGTCAGTCACAGGTTATCAGTGTGTTTGTGTATACTTATAATGAGTATGTGCATTTTCCATGTATCATCAGCGTACATTTCCATAGAGTTTTTGTAATTTACATACAATCAATGTTAATGTTATTGTCGGAATCAAATCAACAGATGATCGTATAGCCAGATTCATTGGCAACAAAATCTGTGTGTTTGTAAAAGGGTTTCACTTGAATCGAAAAGAATTGTTAAACTCGATTTCGGATACGAGGCTTCATACCACACCTAAGGCTCGAACATGGTGGTTTCAAGCTAAAGAGTGAATAGTTGGACTTTTAGGGCATTTTTTTTTCTTGATGGTTTCTAGCAATCGTTACTAAGCTCGAAGGTCAACTCACACAAACCCAATAATTAATCGGGAAGGACTCGGATACAAACCATCATTATTACACAAATATTAAAATGATTTGTGGCCATTCGATGAAAGTGATGAACGGATGAGATGGGGACGGCAAAAACACATGAAACCAAAGTTGAAGTTGGTCAACAAGGGTAGACGTGTCATTTTTTAAGCAGTTAATGCTAAGTGGTCCTACAATTATGGGAGTGATAACCACATAAATTCTATAAAATCATGTTTTGAAAAAACGTTTCTTCACATTCAGATCAAAACATCAATGGAAGGTTAGAGAGAACTTCTGATGATCTGCGATTTTGCATAGATGGGGAAGTCGGCCTCGAATTACCGGAGAAGAAGCGAAGGAGGCGACGGCTACGGATGTACGGCGGTGGAGGGACTTGACCGTGGCTGCAAAACGGGAAGGAGGTTGTTGCCATGAATATATATATATATATATATATATATATATATGTTCGGATTACCGGAGAAGAAGCGGAGGAGGCGACGACAAGGAGGTTAAATATACATACATACATACATACATACATACATACATACATACATACATACATACATACATACATACATACATACATACATACATATATACATATATATATATATATATATATATATATATATAGGTATGTGTGTTCGGAATATCGGAGAAGAAGTGGAGGAGGCGACGGTTACGGATGTGCGGTGGTGGAAGGACTTGAACGTGGCTGGAAAACGGAAAGAGATTGTTGTCGTGGAAGAGCACAATCACCGTTTTACGGTACCAAACTGATTGGGTTTCATATATTATGCTGAAAATTTAACGTTATAATAAAACAATTCTTACATAACACATTAAAATACTTAATGATGTGTGTGTCATGAAACAATAAAAGAAAATAAGACAATGAAAAGAAGATTACACAAAAATAAGTATGCATGATGAAACAATATAGAGCGAATAAAACATTTTATGCTGAATACTTAACGTCGTAATAAAATAATTCTTACATGACACATTAAAATGTTTCATGAGATTTGTGTCATGAAACAATAAAAGAAAAGAAGACGATGAAAAGAAGATGACACAAAAATCATTCGACGAACATCTGAATTTTGGTCAGTAGACAAAGTTCGTATGATGAAATGATCCTCAAGAAACAATATTGAGCGAATAAAAAAATTTATGCTGAAAATTTAAAGTCATAATGAAACAATTCTTACATGACACATAAAAATGTTTCATGAGTTTTGTGTCATGAAACATTAAAAAAAAAGGCCGAACTGCTAAGAAATAAATGATCTGATGCTATTTAACAAAAAATAATAATAATAATAATTCATGAAACAAATAAATACTGTTAAAGGAAATTCAAATTATGTAACAACAAAACATATATATCGTAAAACGGCAATATTATTTTATGGAGCAAAAAGTCAAAACAATTAATGCCCAATTTTAATTAATTACATATAATGTGAAATCAATTAATAAATTATGATCAATCCCGGATATTATGCACAAAGATAATTATTAGAAATCAGGTGAAGATGAAAGTACGATGTTACCCTCATTTGACTACATATGAATAATAATAAATCATTAAACTGTAGTTAATTATAATTTCATGCCACCAGAGTCAACATCTAATCTGCACCACATATCTAAAGATCGGACGGTTTCAAAACGTTCTAACATTTGTATAATAATGTACCGTTTGTATTTGATTACTACCCTAATTAATCTCACCCAAACTTAATTCGCATGTGAAAGTAAATTGGCTCAATCTCTTAACCTCTTATTAGGTAGAGCCTCTTTGTACCACTATTGCGAGTACCTTTCACAACTATTTGGCCATGTTAAGTTGGTTACTTTGTATATGTATCAAAAACTGAAAGAATAATAAGAACATTTTTAAATGTAAACTCAATCATTAATCCCTTTTAACTCTAGTTTGATTATAATTTACAATGATGTATTGACAACTTTTTCCAATAATTGCATTTAGGTACCTCTAACTAAATACATTTTGCATAAGTCCATTTAGCATTTTTTTTTATTTTGTTAGTTCATCAAAATATGTTTTTTGTACGTTAGTATACAGACATTAGTCTCCCGAACTCCTAAAAATTTGCCTCTATGTACTGATCCCTTGTCGTATAAGTAGGAATGGAGCTGGCGACTTGGTGCAAAAATATAAATTTTAGGTGTGTTTTCAAGATAAATAAAAATTAAGTATATTTATGTTTAAAACGTGTTTGATTAGATATACCTACATGCAATTATCCATAATTTTAAAAAATGGTCATTGCTAATTAAAAGTTTCATGATTACCAAATCAAACTCACTGCTCCCGTTATAAGGGGTGTAAACGAGGTAATTCAAGCATCAATATAATATAGCTTGGCTCGCGAGAAAACAATTCGATTCAAGTTCGAGTGAACTTATACTAGTAAACTCGAGTTTGACAAACAAACTCTACTTCGACCCGGTTCACTAATTATCAATAAACATTCATTCAAAGGTAAAATTAATTTTAATATTAGATAAAAATAATAACTCATTAAATATTTTATGAGCCGGCGCGAGATCGGATCAACTTGATTAGGCTCACCTAATTTCAATATAATTATTATTTTTTCAATATAATTATTATTTTCATTTAATTTTAAAATTCATTATTATTTGACTGCACATTTCAAACTTCAGGTCAATCAACGTTGTCCTCGACGTGTCAGTTAGTTCGTAAATTTTCAAAATAACTGTTAGTTTTTTTTATTACGCTCAGAAAAAAAAAATATATATATATATATACACACACATATATAATTAAATATTTTATGAGTTATCTCAAGATCGAATCGACTCGATTAGTCACGCCTAATTTCAATATAAATATTTATTAAAAGCTAAAAGTATATAATTAATTGATTAAATATGTAACGAGCCGAATCGCCCACACCATGGACGGGCCTGTGCTGGGCTCAACTCAAGCCCAATACATTTCCTAACCCAATAACTCAATTAGGCCCATTAAGCTTTATGGAAGGAACGATACGAACCAACAGTTTTAACCGAATTTTTCGCCTTCATCATATCCCAGTTTCTCAAAAGACACCAAGTTTCGTAAAACAAAAAATTAAACAAAAATTAGAGATCAAGAAAAAAATGAGAAGAGGGAAGAGACATGGATCTGCAGAAATGTACGTATTAATTACAATAATGTGGTTGAATCTGATTTGTGGTGGATCATCACTGTCGATCAATTTAGACGGCAAGGAATGTGTATCAGAAAATGTTCCATACAGTGGCGATACCATTTCTGGGAATTTTGTTGTCATCGATCATGACATTTTCTGGAGCTCGGATCATCCCGGGATCGATTTCACTGTAAGATTAATTCCATTCCAATATTATTTTTATTTAATTATATTTAACTATTTTTTTCTCCGGCACCTCAACTTAATCTTGATAAATTAAAGTATCTTTCGTTAAATTTAACGAAAACTTGATGTATGATGATAAAAACAGTCTACAACGTGAGAGTGATAGTCATTTTAAGAAAGGGACCTTTTAGGTAGCGCCGACCAGTTTTTTTTGCTTGGCGAGTTTGTTCTGCGTAAAAAAACTCCCCAGATAAGGGTTACCACGGTACGTGATTGAGATTAATGTTAGCAAATGTGAATATAATAAAATGATAAAACCTCTCATTGTGAAGGAGAAAATGTGGGTTCGATTCCCGCTATCCGCCCATAGTGAAGCGTAGTTTCAACATTTTTCATCGGAATTGGATTCAACTATATGTAAAAAAAATAATTGGGTATACTTTACAAAAATAATGTATAATGAATTATATTTCTCTATCATTATCACTCTTTATTGTTATCATTTCTCATAATGTGACTGTCAACTTTGTTTTTGAAATTTTGTAGATAGTTGCTCCAGGTGGTAGTGTAATGCACGCGCTGAAGGGAACGTCGGGGGACAAATTCGAAATCAAGGCTCCAATAAGTGGATCGTATCAGTTTTGTTTCCTGAATCCATCTACGACCCCTGAGACTGTATCTTTCTACATTCACGTTGGCCACATCCCAACTGAAAGTGACATGGCAACTGATGGTAATTAATCTTTACAAATTTTGATACAATAGTAGATCTTTTAGGGTATTATATGGATAAGAAGATTGTGATTTTAAATAAGTCGAGCATGTTATTAAAATATAATTGGTCTTTCAACTATTAGTTTAAAATTTTAGCTATATTGGTCATATGATAGAATATTAGAGGCGGTAGCACATCGCACATACACGAGCTCGAATCGCAAGACAAGTAAAAATTTATTTCCATTCAAATCTCTCTTGTATATTTGTTAAAAAGGCTCTACTATCTTTCTAATTGGGCATTCATAAATCTCTTATTCACATAAACTCTCAAACTTCTCTTAAAAAGTTCACTCACATGTTACAGTATAGTTGGTCCTTCAACTATCAGTTTAAAATTTCATTTGACTTGGTCTTCTAACATTAACGGCTAGGTGAGAGTATGTGTCGGGTTGGGGCCCTTAACTCAAATTAATCGATTCTCTCCCAAAGAACTGAATTATAACTTTTTTAAATTCGATGTAAGGATTTAATAAATTAGACCCAGGTCTAAATCTGGGCGGACTGCCATGCTCGACCCAGCTTGATTGACTCAACTAAATTTTGTTTGGCGTAAATATTGAGTATTGATCCCACAACCAAACTAGTTATCATAAATTAAAGTATATATTAAACCTTAAATCATCACTCATTAATGAATTGACCTAAGCTAGACTCTCGAACCTGTAGGAAATTCATGGGTTCCATAAAATCAATTTCATGCAGCGCACAATAAATTAACCATGGATTTCGAAATATGTCTTCATGTGATAAAAATTCCAGCACATAAACATGAAAATTAAATCTGAAAAATACCTTTTCGAATCGCTCAAACACAAATATATGTGTTCTCTAGATCGTTCACACAAGCAAGGCACCTAATCACTCTTAGGATCCTACACTCAACTATGCTAGTTTTGAGAGTAGAAGAAGCAAACCCTAGCTATGGAGGAAGAGAGAGGAGCGGCTAGAGTGGGGGGAGGAATCGGCCAAGACTTAATTGGAATAAGAAATTCACGTGTGTTTTTAAAATCTGAAAATCGAATCATATATTTGATTTTCCTTAATTCTAATTACACGTAATTATCCTTTTCCTAATTCTAATATAATTAGGAATTATAATTATATCAAGAATGGGCTAGAGGCTCATTTATCTCAATACAATAATAAATCCAATTGATATTAAGACTGGGCTTGTAGCCCACTTAGCTAATGTTTAATTAACTCATTTAAGTTGAGTTATAATTAAACGGTTTAGCTAAACCGATTCAATTCCTTTAGTCTGATGGATTCTCTCAATCTTATATCCAGATCTCTTTGGCTATGTACCTTGCTTAAAGTGTGTGACCCTCTAAGCTCACGACCCGTTGGCAGACTGGAAAAATTACCATTTTGTCATTTCCATCATAAGTGTCCTCTAGCAAAACATTATGATTACCCGACATCCATGAATATCGATGATTCGATTTAGCCTCTTATCGTACATGTTAATATCCTTTTATCATACCGATATCTAGATTGATCAAAAGGCATAGAACCGTCATCCTAATTTATCAATCATTGTTTCTTGATATTTGAGATAACTGAAAACTGATACTAAGTATCTTCTACATGGTCATGCTATTTCTTCAGTCATACTCATCAAGTGGCCTAAACAGATATCATTCTCATACCGGAGTATGAGTGATAAATCTCTCAGCCGTCTTTCGAGTTCACTCATATAATTCATAACTAAGCCAATCAGAGCCCTTATGGCTACCCTTTTACAGGTAACGTTAGACTAGGTTAAACTTAGAGATTCATCACACAGTGATCACAAAGACTTCTTGGTCTTAGGATATAATGACAAACTACAATATGTGAGTATGCTCATGATAGTATCTATGCTGCATACTCACCATCGGGTCGTCCAATACCATCTCCCTGATGATACATATGATCTAACTCCGACACTTCCTTGCCATGATCAGTAGAGCGTGATCATAAAGAGTTAGCCTCAGACTGATCGCTTCTTAATGAAGCTTGACTGATCAGGGACTCATTAAATGTAATTATTCCCGATCTGTAGTTCTACTATTAGTGTTGACACACATAATGATACATATCAAATGACATCTAATAAATTACTACAACACATTAGTAATTTAATGCCGATTTATTTATTCGGAAAAGTGAAAATAAATTACATTTGTAGATCACTTTTATATTGGACTGGGACATAACTCTAACAATCTCCTACTTGCCCCTAGTTCCAATTTAAGTTCCGATCTACTCCCATTGGCATTGTATGTTTCTCATGCCTAGGCTGCGGTAGAGCCTTCGTCAAGGGATCGGCCATATTATCATCAGTCAAATCGTGCTCAATCTCCACATCACCTCTATATGTGATAACTCTGATGAGTTGATATTTGTTGAGTATATGTTTGGATCTGTTGTGGAATCTGGGCTCTTGAACAATAGCTACGACACCTGTGTTGTCCCACAACAAGCTTATCGGATCAAACGCTCGTGACGTTGCATCTAATTCGATCAGAAAACTTCTAATTCATACAGCCTCTTTAGTTGTTTTCGTTGCAGCTATATACTTAACCTTCGTTATAGAGTTGGCAATTGTGGCTTGCTTAAAGCTCATCCAGCTAAAAGCGCCACCATTCAACACAAAACATATCCTGACTGAGTTTTCAAGTCATCAGGATTTGTCTGAAAACTAGCACCAGCCTGTCCTTTAACTGCTAGTTCTCTATCTACGCCCCCATACACTAGAAATGCATCTTTGGTCCTTCTCAAATATTTGAGGATGACCTTTGACATCAATCCAGCGTTATTGGTCGGGTTAGATTGGAATCTGCTGGTACAACTAAGTGCGAACGAGACTTCCAGTCTCGTGCATATCATGGCATACGATATAGATACTACAACCAAATCATATGGGATCTTACTCATCTACTCAACTCATCAGGTGTACTAGAACACTGTGTCTTGCTGAGCTCAATGCCATGATGCATGGGTATGTATCATTTTCTTATATTCAAGCACTGAGAGTCTTCTCAACACTTTATGTATGTACGTGTTCTGACTTAGGTCCAAAATCCTTCTGGATTGATTTGTATAGATCCTGATGCCCACAATAAATGTAGCATCACCTAAGTCCTTCATCGATAAAGACTTCCCTAACCAAGCTTTGGTGGAGAGGTCGGGATGTCATTCCCGATGAATAAGTACCAGGAATACAATATTACTCCCACATGCTTTCTTATAAACGCAAGACTCTTCTTCATGCTTGATAAAGCCGAATTCTCTTACAGCTTCATCAAAACGAAGATTCCAACTCCGTGAAGTTTGCTTCAATTCATAAATGGATCTTTGTTGCTTGCACATCTTTCCGGAATTCTTTGGATCTATAAAACCTACAGGCCGTGTGATATACACATCCACTTGTAAGTTATCGTTAAGGAAGGTGGTTTTGACATCCATCTGCCATAGCTATGGCTAAGAATAATCCGGATCGATTTGACCATTGAATCTGGTGAAAATGTGTCATCGTAATCCAGACCTTGAATCTGACGATAACCTTTTACAACCAATCCAGCCTTGTAGGTCTGAGGATTTCCATCCATGTCGGTCTTGATCCTATATACCCACTCAAAACCGATTGTTTTTATCCCAGGGGATTGATCAACCAAATACATACTTGGTTATCTCACATAGATTTCCTCACCTCTTTCTTGGCTTCTTGCCATTTATCGGAGTTAGTACTGGCCAAGGCTTGTTGAAAGGTTTCTTGATCTTCATGATCCACGACTATCAAGTCATTTCCTTCAGTAGTTGTGAAGTCATATCCGACGAGAACATGACGAGATTTTTCAGACCTCCTTGGACCATCTGAAATTTTTGTAGGGATTGATTCTTCATCTACGACCACCTGAGGCTGCTGTACTTCTACATCTTGCATAGCAGGCTCCTGAATTGCTACAAGATGTTCCGTACCTTCTCGAATTTCTTCGAGATGCACGGGACTTCCACTAGTTGTTTTGGAATAAATTCTTTCTCAGAAAATACCTCTCCGTGAGCATCAAAAACTTTGTTCTCCCTGGGTTTGTAGAAGTTGTATCTGTTATTTCTTAATGATACCTTACGAAGACACACTTATCTGATTTGGATGCAAGCAACTCTACAACCCAAATCATTATGAAAAACATATTAGGATGTTTCCCACACCATATACGACTATGGTTCATTTTTCATTTGGCTACTACGCGAAGGCACACGCATCCAAATAGAACTTACCGTCTCATCCCGCTCGCATCCCATTTAATACTACGCGAAGACGCACGCATCCACGTTATCGGGAATCGTAATGAGTGACATGTGGTGTACCTTCTATGACTCTGGTCCAGTTCTTATTTGGCAACTACGCGAAAGCGCACGTAACCAAATAAAACTGATCACCTCATTCAGCTCGCATCCCAATAAATACTATGCGAAGGCGCACACATCCACGGTAATGGGAGACAGAATGACTGTCACAAGGTGTACTTTCGTTGTCTTCATCGGAGCCCGATTCAAAATGAATGCGACCGTTTCCAGAGTCAAGTATTAGTTGAACCCTCTTCTGGCCTGAGTACTCATAGGTCTACATACGTTAGAATATATTAGACCTAACAAGACACTCGCCATTTCACTTAAACTCGTGAAAGGTGTCTTTGTCATTTTGCCCATTAGGCAAGATTCACATTTTTCAATTTGAGTGAATTCAAATGGACTTAAAAATCCACACTTGTGAAGTGTTGAAATGTGTTTCTCGCCTATGTGCCCTAAAAGACAATGCCATATTACAATTTGGTTTAAATCATCATATTTAAGCCTTTTCTTATTTACATTATAGCGATTAAGCTCAACAAGTAAATACATGATCTTGAAGACGTGGATGCCCACTCTTCTTCACATGATCCTTGTATTGCTTGCAATCCCTTATTCTCGTGTCATGGCTCATTGCAGTGATAACATACCTTCTCCATTTTGTCCTTAGCCTTCATAGCAGCTTTTGGAGCTGCTTGAACATTTGGACCCTTGGGGTGTCTGATCTGCCCTGCAAGGTGCTCAGGGGCCTTACCCTTACCCTGGTCAGCTTTCTTGAAGCTGACCTTCTTGTTGAACATAAGGATCTCTTTGGTCTTGCCCTTGAGGTTCTTTTCAGCGGTCAAAAGCATCTCATGAAGCTCTGTCAAGGACTTTTCCATGTCATGCATATTGTAATTTACTACGAAATCACTATATGTATCTGGAAGTGACTGCAACATAAAATCCGCAGCCATTTCCATCTGAACATCAAAACCGAGTCTGGTTAGATGTTCCTGAAGACATTTCATCTTCGTGACATGAGACTAACAAGGCTCCAACCTTAAGCTTGCAGGTGATAAATTCTCTGAAAGTATCATATCTTTCGACACGAGTTTTCTCCTTGAACATTTCCTTGACCTCTGCCTTACATGCATAAGGGTCATCTAAAATATTCATGAACTGCTTCTACAACTCTGGCACCATATTGCCCATCATAATGCATGACACGTCGATTTGGTCACTAAGGAATTTTTGATAAGTATCCTTAGTGCCCTAGCGGCGTTCAGCGGTGACTCAGCAGGAGGTTCCTAGGTAAGGATATACTACTTGCGTTCATGCTTGAGTACAAGCCTCAAGTTTTTATCCCAGTCTGAGTAATTCACGCCCTTGAACCTGTCCTTCGCAATCTGGACTCTCAATGTGTCATTACTTTCTTGTGTTGTGTTTGCAATTTAGTTCTACATGGTAAAAGAAAATTTAAATATTAATTAAAATTAAAGTTGGAGATTGAGTTATAAAACACTTTTCTGATTCTATAACTTAGAATTTGAACCAGGATCCTCGCATACCCTCAATTGAAGTGAACGAAGACTCACCGCTCCAATTAAGAGTACCAAGGTAGGAACTCATCCAATTACAACTCCATGTAATTTCTGGCTAGGGTTTGTACTTAAAAGTAACGACATACCCTATACCGATACCCTAGGTCAGCCCTAACTGACAATTGTAAAAAAGTACTACCAAGTTTCGACTATGGTCAGAATTAATGTGGCTACTACGCGGAGGCGCACACATCCACATAGAACTGCCCAACTCATCCATACTTCTCCTCTATGAATGTTACGCGGAGGCGTACCGACATCCATAGGCTCAAAGTTCTTTTGAGTGTCCAAACTTGAATGGTATCACGCTTGACTTGTAATTATTTGTGAATAAGTGAATTATTACTGCCTGATTGTACATCGATACAATCTTAACTGGAATCATCAATTACAAATCCATGCAAAGATGATTCCTTAACCAATTACATGCAAGTCTGATTAAATTCCAGTTTTGATCTTCGCATGTGGGTGATAGCTAAACATACATAAACTAATGCATATAAAACTCTCCATACATTCATACATTCACAATATATAAATGTAAATAGAACATGTATACTAAGTCCATCTTAAGGATCCTAGAATTCTAGCAAAACTGATTCTAAAGACTAGGTCTTCAAGATCCATGCTTGCTCCATCCTTGTGGACTCTCACTGGCTTCGAGTCCCCTCCAGCCTTCGAATCCCCCTCTTGACTTGTATCTTGCGCCGGTCTTCGTAATTACATATTTAAAACAAATAAATAAATACAAATAACCACGACACGCATGTCGTATTTATCACAACACAAAAACTTAGCAACTCGCAAGTTGCAAAACTAAAATTAAAATCATACAAGTCTAGAGAGCTTAGCTGGACATCACGTGGAAAATAATATGTTGTCAAACATCATGTGATCATACATCATGTTTATCAAACAACAAATTAATTCCAAATTATCTTTCTCAAGTGTGGAAAAAATTTTCGGTTTATTGAAACCAGACGGTTTAAATTAATTAATTGAATTGGTTTACCCTAGTTTATCGAAATCGAACCAGATCTGAAAATTAAAATTTTAGAGTTTAAAGTTTTCTCACGAACCGTCAAGATTTAGACAGGTTCAAGCCCGAGACTGGTCAGACCAAACTGGCCCAACCTTGGTCGCCCGCGAGGGCTGCCATGGTCGCCCACGAGTGCTGCCATGGTCGCCCGCGGGGCTGACCCTGGTAGCCCGCGGCATCAGCCATGGTCGCCCACGAGCAACCTAGTCGGCACTTGGTGCTGACCATGGTCGGCCCGAGGGCTCTCCATGATCCACCAAGGGGTTCGACCTTGGTTAGCCATAGCTCGGCCATGACTAACCCAAATCAGCCTAAAAATTAATTTTTCACTTTCAAAATCAACTAATTAAAAATATGATTTTTCATGTTTTCATGCAAAATTAAAACCCATAATTATACATAAAAAATTAGAGAATTAAACTAACCCTAATCATGCTCAAAATCAATATCACAAATCAACCAGCCACTGTAAGAAATCCATGGGTTCCATGAAATCAATTACATATGCAACGGACAATAAATTAACCATGGATTTCGAAATATGATCTTCATGTGATAAAAATTCCAGCACATAAAAATGAAAATTAAATCTGAAAATACATTTTCGAATCGCTCAAACACAAATATATGTGTTTTCTAGATCGTCCACGCAAGCAAGACACCTAATTAACTCTTAGGATCCTACCTTATAAATACGCCCAAAATATATTCAAACTTCAACTCTATATTAACCATTGAAAAACAAAAAGGTAAACCAATCATCAAAAAATAAAGCACAAATCAAACCCTAAATTATCACGCATGTACAAAATAACATAAATATAACCCCAAAATTTGACATGTTGGATTGGGCTGGGTTTAACACAAGGAACTCGATAATCAACTTGAATCCTACTAAACTTGTTATTGTGATATGTTACTTATTTGCGTTACACCTGACTGGGTTTTTGAGCTAGTAAATTACCAAGTTGGATATGGTTTGAGTTCACTTTCTTCTCATTACTATCGACTCATATGTATTGTTTCACGCGTATAATCTCATATAACTATTTTTTGTTTTTTAAATAGTATAATCTATACGCGATGAGGGATGTTAGAATACCCTCCACACACTACACATATATATCGAGATTACATTTATGCTTATAAATTTATAGTTTTAAGTAAAACAATATTTAACATATATCATGGTAAATATCTTTTTAGAAAAGAATCGAGACGAATGTGTTATGTATGATTTTAAATTTTTGTTTTGTGCCATTCATCTTTACCTAGATCTCTTATACTTCTTGTATATTTTTATTTTGTATTTATATTTATGAATACCGATTTTATTTTTGACATTAAGGAATTTATATTTGATTGCAGAGCATTTAAATCCCATTAATGTTATGATCGCGGAGCTAAGAGAATCTCTAGAATCGATCAAGACGGAGCAAAAATATTTGAAAGCTCGGGACGAACGACATCGTCGCAGTGAGTTTTGTTCCTCTCTATTTATTTATTATAAACTAAATATGATTTTGAAAATTAATTTAAAATTTGCAGCAAATGAAGGCACGAGGCTTCGAGTGATTTACTACACATTAGGGGAGTATTTATTGTTAATGGCCGTTAGTGGACTTCAAGTGGCTTACATTCGCCGACTGTTTGGCAAGTCTGTTGCCTATAACCGAGTTTGATTTAATCGTATTCTTCTTCGGTTTTATTCCACTCGAACTGAGTGGATATGAATATGTCACTAACCGAAGGTGTTTGTGTTTTCTTTTTTCAAAATTGTTTTCTCACAAATTTTCAAGTTCCTGAGAAACCTGTAATTTGGCATAGTTAACTACAACAAATGTGGTTATTGTGTTAATGTATTATTACAAGTACAAATGTCATAACATTAATTGTGCAACTCTACTATTGAAATCTTGTTATTTAGAATTACACATTCACAATGAATTAACGCTTTAAATATTAATATTTAGAATTACACATTCACAGTGGATTAATGCTTTAAATATTAATTCTCACTTTTGTATGCAATTTTGTATTTTTTTTCAAAAGTACACATATTTTACACAAAAATGTGAAATTCGAACACTTTAATCTTTAACAGTGTATTTTGTTAAAGATTAAAGTGTTCGTCGTCACTACCGATTTCGTCATCGACTTCATTTTCACTATCAGCTTCGGGAACAGTAGGGATATCTCCCAAATCGATGTTAACTTCTTCTTCACCAATTGTATCAATATTAGGCTCTTCGGTTTATTGACTTCGTATGTAGGTGAATCATCTACAGTACGAGCTAATGTGCTCGGGTTGTAAGAATTCTTGTGATTCATGATGTTCACAACTTTCCACCCACGACCATATTTCGGGTCGTCGACGTAGAATACTTGTTTTGCCAATATTGCGAGACAGAAATGGTTTTCCTGATAACAATCAGTTGCAGTGTTAACTGATATCAACCCACAGTCATTCTTCACCTTTCCCCCGTCGTACCACCTACATTTGAATACAACGACTGACAAGCCTTTGTCATATGTAAACACGCAGACATCGAGAAGTACACCGTGATAATTTTTATTATTTGCTTCAAGCATCACCCCTGAATTTTGGTTCTTTCTTCTCTCATCTACACGTACACATATAAACTTTACCCCATTTACTGTACATTGAGAATACTTGGTCGAAGAACGAGGGCCTCGAGAAAGTAGTACCAATTCGTGCTGGTACCCAGAATTTGTAAACTACACACACAATAAATGGTCAGAACATACATTAGTTATAATTAAGAAAAAAAGAAAAAATTTAGTACATCGACGCTTACAAGTCTCTTGAAGTTGCATAAGAAATTCACAACCCGCTCTTGATGTGTACCACGTGGTTTATGTGCTTGAAATCCAGCTAAATGTGTTTCCACAAAGGTGTCAAGTTATGAGCAGTTCTCAACAATTGTCCAATTGGCCCAAAACATCTTTGTTGATGTTAGACATTTTCGACGAACAATGCTCTTCAATTAAATAACATTTGAGACGACTGATAGGTTATGAGCTCTTGCTGGTTTGATTGAGACTTCCTCCGTGGATGGAGTACCACGATTAAGGTACATCCGAGTATAAATGGCCGATTCGTGCATCAAGTATTGTTGCGCTATGCATCCTTCTGGGTACCGCGGATTTCACACGCTTCTCTTGTACTCTCCCAACTGTCTGCAAAATATAAAACTGAAATTAGTGTATGGAGTACTAACCGAATATTATAATGCACAAAATAAATTGATCATTATACTATTCAATCAGAAACATCCACGTGAAATGAACCGGACCGGTTCGCAACACTTGATCTGGAATATGCAACAATAAGTAGACCATGCTTGTAAAGAATGGTGGAGGAAAATAGATTTCAACTTGCACACAATAATCACGATGTCTTTTTTCATCTTCTTCACAGCCGATTTTGTTAACTCTCTAGCGCACACCGACTGAAAGAATTTTCCAAGGTCCACTAATACTTCTGCCATTTGTTTGTCGACGTATTTTCGGATCACGATTGCAAATATGCGCTGAATCAACACGTGACAGTCATGCATTTTCAGCCCATAAAATCGATTGCCCCCCGTCACCTTGTGCTTCAAACTTCCAACATAACCACTAGGGTAATGAACACTTGAAATACGGTTAAGGACTTCTTCACGAGAACTACGCTTCACAACATAACCCGCTTGAGGGAGAACCAATTTTCCACCACGACCTATAATAGGCCATAGATGTGGGCGTACATTCAGATCTCGAAGACATAATCGAGCCTTCTCATCATCTTTCGTCTTTCCCGGCACTCTAAGAACGGTGTTCACAACGTTATCACAAACATTCCTCTCTATATGCATTACATCGAGCGCATGTCGAGTGCGATGAGTCTCCCAATACTCCAAGTCCCAAAATATGCTTCTGTGCGTCCAACACAACGATAAGCCTGCCTTAGGTTTCAACTTCGATTGTAGACTCAAAGTTGGGTATTGATGTTTCTCTATCTCCTCACGGACTTCACGCCCTTAAAGATTTCGTGGTGGGGGTCTTCTCTCCTCATGACCATTAAATCGATGTGACATGCGACGATATTCAAGACGAGTAGGTAAAAACATGTGTGCACCTTGATATGCCGTTCTTCCATGATTGTGGACTGAATTAATAGAGTTCAAACAAATAGCACATAATTTGTATCCTTTTGTCTAAATGCCTCCCAACATGTCCAGTCCCGAATAGTCACTTATAGTCCACATCACAGTCGCACGCATCCGGAATGCTTCATCCTTGAACCCATCTATTGTCACAACTCCTTCACGCCACAACACAGTAAGCTCATCGATTAGTGGACGCATAAAATTATTCAAACATTTACCAGGTGAATTAGGATCGGATATCGACATCGTTAGCATATTATATTCCTTCTTCATAGCCATCGAGGGGGGAAATTGAGCGGTATACGACTACCGGCCAAAGACTGTATGACGCCACGGTCGTTCCATACGGACAAAACCCATTAGTTGCAATAGCTAGGTGTACGTATCAGATTTCCCTTGAGAAATCAGGGTACGTCACATCAAATGTAATCTAATCTTCACTGTCTGATGGATGTGCTAATGTATGAACATCTTTTCTCTCCCGCTCCCTATGCTATCGCATCCACTCAGCCGTCTCTGGGGCCAAAAATAAACGTTGCAAACGCGCCGTCAATGAGAAGTACCAAACAATCTTCTTTGCCACGGTCGAATCTTCGTGTTCTTCGTATCGAATGTCTTTGCACTCGGGATAATGTGTTAACCCTGAGTTATCTCCGTAGTACATAATGCAACTGTAGTAACATGCATCATATGCATTAGGTTGAGGTAATGTGTTGGAAAACTCACCAACAACCTCGTCGAATGTTGTGTCCATCATTCCTGTCTTATGCTTGATAGACAAAATCCTTAACACTGCAGCCAATGCCGTTTCTACACTGTTTTCGTAAAATAGGGTCTGTAGCTCCACTACCAACCGATATATTCCCTCATAGTTGCTTTTGCGGCCGACTCATCAACTCCGTTCACTTGATTGACCTCGTCATTTACTTCAATCCTGACATCTCGGGATGGGTCTACATCCTCTACGAACTTCTGTACAGGATCAACATTCGCACTCAGAGGTGGAAAATACTGTACACTGGACTGGGTCCTCATATCCCTGTTGCTACTCTCCCCGACTTCTCTGACTTCGCCATGTTCGGTCCACACCGTATCCGATCTCACAAACCCTTTTTTCAGTAAATGATCACAAATGGTATTCATATCGTGTATACGAATATTACAACATTTGCTACACGGACACCGAAATCTATCTGGACCATAATACAGACTCTGTTGCCTGGCTAATTTCATGAAACTTACCACCTCCCTCAAAAACACATCTGAATCTCTAGGAGCTCCCATCCATGATCGATTCATTGATAATTATATCTATAATAATGATAATATTATCTATAAAATTTCAGTAAAAATGACAACTTAACAATACTATAAATCTAAAATGCAACATTTATCGACAACATACCTTATATATGAAATAGAATATTTATCGACAACATACCTTATATCTACAATAAGGATATAATAATATCTATACAATTTCGGTAAAAACTACAACTTACTATGAATATATGAAATGCAACGATTATCGACAATATACCTTTTTTATCCGGATTTCTTCGTTTGATTACTACTTGATCTTCTTGTATACATTTCCACGATATTTTTTCACTCCAAATATATTCTCACACAACTATCTCCAAAAATTCACTCCAACTTTTTACTAACAAAACCCACAAAATGCCTTGTTGTATATATACAAGTCAGAAACTATACAAAAGGCAACACACATATAAAAGTGTGTTGCCCTTCATTACCGGTAATAATATTGCAACGGTAACAACCAACGGTACTATTACAAAGGTAACAACGGATGGTAATAATATGAAATTTATAAAAGCAACACACTCAAACAGAGTGAGCTGCCATTTTTTTAAAGGGCATCGTACTCAAATAGAGTATGCTGCCCTTCTGAAAAAATGCAACGTCTTCATTAAAGTGGGTTGCTCTTTAATAAAGAGCAGCACACGCTATTTGAGTACGATGCCCTTTAAAAAAAAGGGCAGCTCACTCTATTTGAGTCCGCGGCTCTCTTGCCCAAATGGTGTAGTGACGGGACTCACTCTCAAAACTAAAAATGTTATGACATTATATTATATAGAACATTTTATTGTCATTTTTTCAATATTATATTAGACTTGTGGACATGAGATATTGGTTGGAATTGCTCTAAAATCTAATATATTTAAAATGTTAAAGCATATTTGATGCAGAGGTCTAAAGAAACTTTAGCTAATTAGGGATGAAAACGGGGCGAGTTTGGGGCGAATTTGGCAATTGATACGGGGATGGCTACCAGAAATAAGTAGAACGAGATGAGTTTGAAGTTATTTTTGTAGTTTTTTGGGTTTGAAGATTTCGATCGAAGAAAGTGCAGGAATGGATGAGAAAAATAGGATATCGTAGAGAATGGGTTTAGGGTTTGAGAATAGAACCGCCACTTAGTCGGGTATAGACTAAGATAAGGTTTAACTGTCACTTAGCCGGGTATAGGCTAAGATAAGGTTTTTACGCCACACCTAAGATCCTCGGCCTAAGGTGATAAGTACAATAAGACAAAGTCTAAAGCACAAAGCTATAATTTTATTCTCTCCAATATGATTTTTCGAAGAGCCCAAAGCTCCTTTAAATACATGTAATTAGAAAATAACAAACTAGAAACTAGGATACTAGGAAATAACAATTTGGAAAGTAAATTATTTGGGCTACATGCCACTTATTCTAGAAACTAGAGATTATGGAATATAAAAATAGGAAATTAAAATAGTTGTGCACATGTGCTTAATTTCTTTATGCCCCTGCATCAAACCCTTAAAGTTGCGGAAAAAAAACTTGACCTCAAATCTTTGCTATCGTAAGGGCGTAGATCTTTATGATTGCAGGTACGAGACACCTCATAGTCACTTGATAGTTCAATTCCTAAACATTCCCTCCTATTCTCAAAAAATATTCTCAAGTCTCCACCAACGTCAAAAGGGCGCAAATCGACTATATTAAACAATGTCATCAAATTATCTCGAACATCGAACGGACGCTAATCAACTATATTGAAAATAATCAATTTATGAGAATGGAAGTTGACTTGCTTCCTAACTCATTTTTCTTTCCACTTCTCACCATATTTTCTCATCGAGATACAACCGTGATAAGATTTCTTCGGTATCACGAGAAAGTTTCTCATTGAGATACAATCGTGATAAGATTTCTTCGGTGTCACGGGAAAGAGAATAAAACTTTTTTTATGGTCCACAAAATGATATTAGTGGAATACATTTCCATTCTTATCTCCTTGATCGAATTGGCATAATTGTTCCAACAACAATTGTCCACCTTGCACTGGACCCATCTCAAGTAAAAAGGTGTCTTCATATTTTTTTTCTGCTTGCTAAACCTGACATCTGCTCCCTCTTTTTTGTCGCAATACCATAATCGAGCTCTTGTAATACATATGTTTCAAGATGTTTATTTGTTCTCATCTCCAATTTGTCAGCAAGAGAAATATTACCAACAGTAGTGAAAATTTCCCTTTCAATAATGAAGTTGTGTACCTTGTTTTGAGCATGACAGTCAATTTGAAAAACCTGTGAGTCATTTTCTTCTTGATCTTCTTTCGCTTGAATATTCATAGATCTCAGTACAATTGATAGCTCTTCTTGAACAACACATGTGTCACCTGCATCATCTTTTAATGTTGATTTGAATTCCGCTACCAATTTATCGTTGGCTTTAATAACAGTTTTTTCTCGCGACACCACCCCTCGTTTGATTATGTCTTGATTTTCAGTGTGATCTATGCATGTTCCTTTAGTGTGAAACATGTCGGTTCTAAACACATCAGCCTCACTCGTAGGATTCAGACTCGATTTGAGATTTTCTTGTATGATTAAAGAATGCTCTTTATCCACATGTGAATACACGACATCGTTTGCCTTGAATTCAACAATGTTCTCATCATATTTCTCATCGAGCATGCCATCTTCACTTGCCACATGTCCATCTTCCACGAGTTCTACCACTCCTTAATTAGGACACTAAGATGCAGTATCCACTAAACCTTCGCAATTAAAATAATTAAGTTTATTTAAAGAGTTTCCGAGATTTACTTCATATACTTCACCTTCTACTTTTGGCTTGATAGTTGTACTTGCTTCATATGGTTCTTTTGCCACACAATGCTTGGCTTCAACAAATCTTCTAGATGCGTTAATTCTTCTCTGCTTGTTTTGAGCTTCAACTTTTAGTGCATACTTGATCACATCATTTGCGATGTCCCAATTTAGACCATCAATGAAACGATTGATTGAATGCTTCTCAGCTTCTCTAACTTCGGCTTTCATCATCAAGGTCTCAAATTTAGTAACATATTCCTCTATGGACATGCTTCCTTGCCTCAACTTCTGCAATTTGAGATACACCTTATGTTTGTAGGTAGATGGAAAATATTTTCTCGTTAACTTTTTTCTCATCTTATCCCATACGATCCTGACACGATCATATCTTTCGCGTTGTATTATGAGGTTGTCCCACCAATCTGAAGCGTGTTTTCTCAATCTTACAGCCACTAGCTTTACTTTCCAATTCTCAGGTGGTTTAGTATAATAGAACACCCTCTCTACGGTGCTCAACCAATTTAGGAATTGATCTTCACTCACACAACCTTCGAATTTCGGGATTTTTAGCTTTCACATGTTAGTGTAGGAAAAATATTCCTTATCCGGACTCCTCTCATACAAATCACGATCTTCATAATGAGTTTGATATTCTCTAGATTTTTCATGCTCATCATACCTCCTTGTCACACCTCTATCTGATTGGGCATGAGATTGAAACTTCTCCTGTTGCATGAAATCCTCTTCGAAATTAAATCTTTGACCTTGGCGTGATTCTCTCGCATTACCACTCACATGAATAATCTTTTTGGAATCACTACCGCGCCCTACATGCTCAAGAAGTTTCTGAACTTGTAGTTCGAGATAATTAATATGACTCTGCTCATCAGAAAATGATTTACTGTCATTCTCCCCGCCATTAGCAATGCCTGTAGATTTACCACCGGCCATCAAACCAGTGCTCTTATACCACTTGATACGGGGATGGCTACGAGAAATAAGTAGAACGAGATGATTTTGAAGATTTCGATCGAAAAAAGTGTAGGAATGGATGAGAAAAATAGGATATCGTAGAGAATGGTTTTAGGGTTTGAGGAATAGAACCGCCACTTAGCCAGGTATAGACTAAGATAAGGTTTAACCGTCACTTAGCCGGGTATAAGTTAAGATAAGGTTTTTACGCCACACCTAGGATTCTCGGCCTAAGGTGATAAGTAAAATAAGACAAAGTCTCAAGCAATATAATTTTTACTCTCTCCAATATGATTTTTCTAAGAGCCCAAAGCTCCTTTAAATACATGTAATTAGAAAATAACAAATTAGAAACTAGGATACTAGGAAATAACAATTTGGAAAGTAAATTACTTGGCTACAAGCCACTTATTATAGAAACCAGAGATTATGAAATATAAAAATAGGAAATTAAAATATTTGTGTCCATATGCTTAATTTCTTTATGCCTCTGCATCAGCAATGCTCGTCTCCGTCGGATTGGGGATGAGGATTCCCCGTCGAGTTCGGAAATTCTCCGTTTTCCGTTTCCAACCCAAAAATATAGAAACATATATATATATTTTTAAATGAAATTTGTATTAAAAATATTACTTTAATAAAAATATTTATTTAAAATATTATTTTTCATTAATATCTATTATAAAATATTATTTTAATACAAAATATATTACTATTTTTTTTTTATGAAATATGCATTTTAAAATTTTAAAAATATATTTTGTTATATTGGGACAGAGCGGGGCAGGGCTGGGATACCTCACCCCGTCCCCACCTCGTTCGCATATGAATTTGTGGATTTTTCATCTCGTTTTTATTTAGATTTGAAAATTTTCGCTAGGAACAGAAAATATTGTCATTTCTATATCTGATTAAAAATCGGGGTTTGGACCGATTTGTTTTCATATATACACGAATTGGGTTTGGGCGAGATTTAATGAGTAATAAATTCATATTAAATTTGGTTGTCTCTCTCTTTCGTTCACGAGTTTAGCTATGTAGTAGCCTGGATAAAGCTCTACACCTGATCCTGCAGTTGCTGCACCTACATATCTACCTAGCTTTGCTTAGCTTAGCTTTTGTTTTTATGTGTAGACTGCACAGTTGACACAGCTGTGATCACTGAAAGCTTTTAATGTAAAGCAAATAAATCCAACACCAACAACAACAAAATATCATATTATGCATGTGCTATGTGTTGTTTTGAATTCAAATTTTTTTCTCTTCGTCTCATCATGACTATGATTGAGTACGGAGAATTTTGTGCTCTAAATTTGTCTTAAAAAAATATTTATATTGAGATGAATCATGAGAAATTGGAAATGTATATATTTGTTCAAATAGTAAATTTTGAATCCTTTATTCATTAAATCAATAATTTCAATCTCATTCACCGTTAAATAAATCAGCCAACTTAATATCAATTCACAACCAAAATCAGTGTACGTCCATAATTCATTAACAACTTAAAAAATTTCTTTTACTTATTATTATAAAATATAATAGACATATTTTTAAATATATCGGGTATATGGCGGCGACAAGATACCTCATGCCCAATTGACCCTGCAAAAATATTCGATACCCATTAATTTCTTATGTTACCCCATTCCGCTCAAGGTGGAGATACAAGTAATCAACCTGGTTCGGTATTTTTTGTCATCCCTGTTTGTACATATTTTTCCCTCCCATTACAAAATTTTGGCTAGTACACAACCTATGCAGGCTTTAATACAGTGAGGGGTTAAGTTCCCTAGATGAAAGCAGCTGCATCCCTATGCTTCACCCACCTGTGACTCTACCAAAACCAACCTTCATTACACTTGCTGCCTGTAGCTTTACATGCAGACCCTCCTTTAATCTATCTCCTGCTTCACAAGTCCTGTTATGTCTCCTCTTCAACTCTCCACCAACCTACCATAATTAAACCACTTATTTTATATATTAATTTCAATTTATTTAATACTTGTAGACTCTATACTACTAGAATAGATTTGTTCTCTATATAAATCACACAAACCCTTCTCCATGGTTTGTGCCTATCTCTCTCTCCCACTCTCAAACTGTAGATTAGGGTTTGTGGGTGTTATTTTGTTCTCTCATCCACTTCCAAGATCATATTTTTTGAATCATGCATGTTTTCTTGTGTTCCAAGGGAACAAGTGAAGCTGCCAGCATGATCTAGCTTGCTCTGGTTAGGGCTTTTTGGTCTCTAACCCTAGCTAGGTCATGCTCTGACAGCCTCACTCCTTCCTCTTTGTGGACCCTCTCCAAAACGAAGTCGTTCTCGGCCTGATAGTGTAACGGTAACTTTTTTTGTATTGTTTTTTCCTTATTATTGGTCTTTTTTGCTTTGTTCTTAGTTTTTGTTTTCTTTTGAAGTGCCGTGCCTTTGAAGGTGTCTACAGCATGCGCTTGACTAGCTTTATTTGTTTTTGACTTTTAGCTATTTCTTTTTGTTCCTTATGTGTCATTCTCATTTCCAACTAACCTATTAACCCATGTTCTGCTTTTTTGCTTTCTACATATGCATCTTGTGAGATAAAGTGGTGCTTGCTTATGGGTGGTAGGTTCTATATATATATATATATTTATAAGATTTGTACGTAGGATGACAACAAAGCGAGTTCTGATGCGATTAAGTATAATATCTTTGCCAGTTCAAGATGACGAGTTTTGTGATCTCAGTTTCTACCTTGTTCAGATCGGGATATGAGATCGTGTTGAGTTCATCAAATTTTACCATCTTATTAATTATTTCCTTATTACCAAATATTAGGTTATATGGGAAAATACATTGGTATATACAAAATTTTGTTTTCCTACCATAAGTATACACACTTGGAGGACTTTAGGGAAGAAACAATAGAACTATGGAAGTGTTGGAATGAAGAGGAACTTATGCTATATATAAGGAAACTATTGGATATGTGTATGGTCTTTTCCCCTAATTTTTTGATGAGTTTGTGGTCATTGTCACTTCACATGTATGTGTTTTTGTATGGATCAGACAATAATGACATTGCAAATGATAAAAACTTGTTAATTTCTTATTGCATTATTGGTAGAAGAGCTATTATTTCAACCAATTAAAATTCTAAACCTGTATAAGAATTTTTTTGGGGGGGGAATCTAGAGTTGAGAATAAATGAACTGTGATAATAGTTAATTATAAAGCAATGGATTATGATTAAACCCCACCTTACAGTATTTGAACCAAACACATAACATTGTGAAGCTTTCAGTTGGAATATTTATGTTTTCCACTTCATGATACCTTGATAAGTGGTGACTCTACATGCAGCTACAGAGAGTGACACCTAACATATGAATCAAAACATATAGAAGATTAACAAAATTCTGATTTAACTTTAGAACACAACATATAAGTTATGAATTGTGGCTTGTGAGTGAAATGATAGAGATCACTGTTGTTATAATTTCAATGCCAAGGTAATAATGTTTGAAAAATAAAATGTTAAAACAAAACTTAATTGAAAAATGAAGTTGATTATGGAAAAAGTGTCATCTTTGCAAAACACATCTTAATTAAAAAAAAAATAAAGTTGATAGATACAAGTCTTATGAGAAGATGCTTATTTTAATCATGTCATGAACTCAATTAGATTGAGGGTATAATGAGTACACGTCGAATTCGAGATAGTTTCCTTCCCTACATAGAGGGATGAGTTTGAGGAGAGATTAGTGATTCACGTATATATACATGCCTCGATTTAATTAGGTTCGGGGTACTTTGCCATCTATATTGTGCCGACATACTCCAATTTATTTTTGCTACAAGAGGTAATCAAGCAAATGGTCCCCAATCAACTAATGTGTTTGCCCTACTTTTTTGCTTCATTCATGTGCACAAAGATATAGTCTCATTTGCATATGCACAAGCCAATGCAAGTGTGGTGTGGTTTGTGAAGATAGTTGGAATAGAGAAGAGGGTGTGAGGTGGTGCACTCTTGACACTTTCCTTAATTTGTCTGCAAATGTATGGGGTTTGTGGTGTGGTGTGGTGTGGACAGCATCAACAAGCATGCTAATATTCAATTTGTCTCACTTTGGACCACTTTGCCTATTCTGTCACCTGTCTTCTTATTTCATTTTATGTATTCAATTCATTACACTATGAAAAGAATGACTTCATCCTTTTTTACACAATAAAGTTGGAAATCTAATATAAGTTACTCCTCCAACATGTAACTAACATTATTCTGAATTTACATAAAATAAGATAGTGTTCGTCTTGACCAACTATAATAACAAATAGGAAATCTAACATGACTCATGCCTTGTATATGTTCTCAAACTATAGACTCACGAATTTGGAACTCACATGAGATAGTATTCGTCTTGACAAACTATGCCCTAAAGCCAGTGCTCTAAAAATTCTCGATTAATCCTAGATTAATCATTCAATTCAATTTATATTTTGATTAATCTCCTACCAATTACTGATTAGTCCCAAAATGCCCTCTCCGTCCAACTAGCGTCTAGCATTTTTTATATAATTCACACTTTATATCAACTCTCAATCAGATGATCCACAAGATTTGAAATTCGTTTGAGATAGTGTTCATCGTGACCAACTAGGTCAGTCAGCCCCCTAGTGGGCTCCGCCCTTAATAATATGTTATCTTATTTCTCTTTCACTGCCCCTCGCCTCCCTATTTATATCCTCATCTCCTCTCTCTCTCTCTACCACAACTTCTTGAATGCATATCCTAAACTCTTCTTTTCTCCTCCCCTGCCTCAACAGCAAGTATATATATGTACATATATGTATATGCAGTCTTATATATGTTCATGACTACTACCAGCTGAAGCTGCCAGCATGATCTAAACTTCCCTACCCGTCGAGGAAAGATTGGATCATGCGGCAACTTCACCTGTTGATAGGGTTCACGATCGAGAAACGACTCCAAATTTCACACCATGGACCAATACCATAGCCTCTATTAATGGTGAGTTTTTATTCATGGCATTACAATTGTTTCATTGCTACTTGGAATGTATATATATGCTAACTGATTATGAGGCTATGTCCTGCATGTAACATTCATGGTACAGAAGAAAATAACAAGGTGAAGCTTAGTAAACAGTGCTGATGAATATGATAAAACCATGATGATTCTTGAGCCATGCAATAGCAGAAAACATGGTGAAGCAGATCCCAAATTGCTTTAACTTTTGTTGTGTTGTCTGTATTTTATATGCTATAATTAAGAGGAGGAATCTTTAACTTGTTCACTGTTATGGTTTGGGTAGAGCCTCTGTTAAAATCTGGCTGGTTCATGGGAAGATCCCATTTTATCTCTAGCTATCTTGCAATTCAGTCCCTTTTCATTTTGGTATTGATTTACATTTTGTCTCTGAATGCCGAATTGGGATAAAGACGCATGCTTACTCAATATGACCCAAAAGTGATATGACTTAGAAGCTCAAGTAAATAGGTGGAGGTCTTGTTATTTAATCTCGCCCTTTACTATTCATAGGCCTTAAGCCCAAAACATATGACATACAAATGTCACGTCCAAAAACTATTACTCTATGAGTGCCAAAAATAACCGAACCGACCCAAAAAATAACCCTATAAGAAAACCAAATTGGTTAGACTTGGAAAGCTAAAGCTGTTTGTTAGGAGTGTCCTTATTGGTTGTGCAACTCTTGCATATTGTGAATCAGTGCAGGTATATAAGGTATTGATTCTATAGTTCTAGTTTTGAATCTCTTACATTTTATTGGTAGCAAGGATTGATTCGATATACTTCTCTCTTCTTATTGCTAAACACATGTCTTCCTCTTACTAGTTCTTCACATTGTTATATATTGTCAATATATAATAAGCTTCACACCATTTTGTTCTGTAGTTCCTGTATATTATTAAACCTATAATGTCGAGCAAGAGACATTATCTTTTGCGTGTGACATTTTCTCACAGTTAATATTTTAATGAAGTAATGAAGGCCTTGCATCAGATTTATGAAAGGGTGATTAAAGAATAAATTGGAGTACAAACTTCTCAAACTTGCATCGGGTTTATAGAGATCTCTCAAATTTCTCTTTCAAATGTCTCTTATGTTCTAATAGGCTCATCAATCTCCTCTTCTAAAACAAAATATACGTCCAAACCTCAAAATGGATTTACCCGTGAAGGCGAGTGTTATAGTATAAAACTATACCAACTCAACCAAAAGCTTAAACTGATAGTTTAAGGATTAATAATAGTTTTATACACTAACAAGTTGTTACAAATTCTTTCAATTTTGTAAAATGTGCTGTCAACTTATCATTTTTAAAAAAATATTGTTGAAATAAAAAAATTTATTTTTCAAACTCGAGCTTATCGGTTTCTCTTTATTACGAAATCGTCTAAATTTGAAATCTCACAAAAGAACATCAATGATGTGTGAGAATAAGAAACCGTTGAATTCTAATTTACTATATATATACTTCAGAAAAATATGGTTTCAAAGATATTTTCGTCATTTTGGAACAAATGTTCACATTTTGCAAGAAAATGGTAAGCCCACGACTACTTTTTGTAAAAATGAAAATTCATAACCACATTTTAAAATACCGGAAAAAGTTTATGACGACTCTTTGCAATTTACTCTAAAAATTATAGACGAATTTTAATAAGAGTCTATGTGATCAAAGATGGAATTATGACTTATGATACGTCTTAAACTCTGATCTAACTCAATTGAAATTGGACTATATAATAAGATTTAGAGAACATACATCATGCACCGTTACTTTGCATAAGAACATGGCATATCAATTTTTCTAAGAGAAAGGATTAGATTCTTTATCATATAATTTGACTTAAATTTTAATTATTTTCTAGGATCTTTCGATGTATATTCTAGATTCATCATATTCATAAAAATTCTCCACTACCAGTGTAACTTTAATTTTTATGATCATAAGATGCATAACGATGCATTCACTACACAGAAAGGACATACATGATGCGTACAAAAAATGCAGCCAAACTTTCAATGTACGCAGTGCGAAAGTTTGGTTGCGTACTGTACGCAGCCCGAAAAACGCAGCCAAAGACCTGCAGTGAGAAGACACTCGTGTGCGTACACTACGCAACGCGAGCTCGGGCTTCGTACATGAAATAAACGCAACTCCTATTCAGGCTGCGTACATACCTCGTACGCAGCTTTAATTCGCGCCGCGCATAGACAATGTACGCAACTCGTTTAAAAAAATTAAATATGTAATATTCATATAAAATACATAATATTGAAAATTTATATTTTACTTTTTGATAATCAATATTTTTATTTATAAAAAAATATTATAAATTAAATAGAGAAAACAAAATTCATAAATTAATTAAAACAGAGAATCCATACAAAATTATAAAATAACATAATCCATAAAAGAATATAAGACCGAGAGTTTGTGCAAAACATTTAAAGTATGATAATCAGTCTGAATTCGAAGATGAGAGCGGTGGAGGTCTCGGGACATTCTGCGGATCAACCATGTGGACAATTAGTAGATTTTCGCGCTTGAGCAGCTTTGCGGATAAGTGCTTGTTTAGCATGCCTCCGTTCAAGATCTCGAAGCTCTTGCACCTGAGCCTCGCTCTGTAGTCTTATGGCCCGCTCCTGCTGTAACTCTTCTTGCACCTGTGCCAAATCCAATGCTATCTGCGAGGCACTTCCGGGTGGCTGTCTAGGAGTGGGTTCAGATCGGAATAGCCAATCCCCAAACACAATTGTCGCGATGCATGTGCCCTTTATCGTATGGGTGGACCTCTTCCTCAACATGCCGTATTAGCTCGGCCTTCTCTGCCTTAGTCATCTCTGTGGTTTGATCGAGGTGAGCATCACAATAATCCTTATACCTTTTTGTAAAAGTTTCTACAAAAAAACATATAGTATTAGTAATAAAAATATATAAAAAAATTCTTACATATTTCGGTGGTAGGTCTTGATATTTTTTTCGTGTAATGTGCAAGGGTGTTCTCGATCCTCAGGCCCAGACACCTTGTTTTTGTGCAAATCTGCTCATGCTTCAAATTCGCAAGAGACTATGCGAATGGAATGGAGATTTTCTTTAAAAATAGGAATAAAACAAAGAGAGGTTTCTTTTTCCTGTTAGTTAGACACTCTACACTGAAATAGAAATTAAAAAAAAATGTATTTATTTTGGGATCTAATAACAATTTTTTTTTGTGTTTTTCGCATATTCTTTTATTCTATATTTATAAAAATAAAATAATTAAATCTAAAGTTAGTGTAATCTAAAGAGAAAGAAGATAAAGATGCAATGTAATAAATAATAATTAAATTCAGTACTAATAAAGAATAATTTATTTTAAACAATAAATGTCTTTCACATTCAACTATAGCAATGGCGGATTTTGAAAAAAAAATGACAGTTAAAAAAAGAATTTCAAACTAAAAAATACCAAATTCGTAAAAACATATCAATAGGAAAAAGGTTTGGAGCGGCGCTCAAAATTTTTTCATTAGCGAAATGTCTTTTCACCGGGCAATGAAAGAGTTTTTTTTTTTTAAAAAAAAGAACACTCCAATTTTAACATCCGCTTATAGAACAAATTTGATTACAAACTCATAGCCAAGTGCGAAGTTAAACATTGCACCAAATCATATCTCATCCGCACAATATGAGTGATGATTGTTGACGTGACACTTGATAACTATTTTTTAAATAGATTATCTTATCAATCCTATGATTATTCAAATTCAATATATAAACACAATAGCTAGCATAATTCAATTTATCAACCAATAATTATGATGAATTATTTTTTGAACCCAATTAGGATAATTCAATTCGCATATCGAAATATAGTTACAAATTTTACCATAGTTTGTGTAAGTATGTATCAAATACACAATACCTAATACTAAACATGAAACACTTTATATGACGCAAAGAATGACTTATATTAATCAAACGAGACCTAGTACTAAACAAAGAAGACCTTATAATCTATCTGGATCCTTGTTCACCCGGTCTCTACAACTATAACGAGGGTCCTGGATAGATAATGACAACATGAGGGGGAAAGGTAACAATTAGGGGGAAAAGTATTGGGTATTATACAATAATATTAATAAATTGCGAAAATTAATAAATTATAAATAATTATGAATTATGACAACAACAACAAAGATACATGAACCTTTACATAATATTTGATACAAACTTGAGAATAGTCGAGGCGTGTTGGACACTTTTCTTAAAGTGCATCTCTCCCTCGGGTGTTGGAATCAATGAACGTACACCTCCCAAGATACAACGATTTCGCACTAGCACCGTACACCAAAGGTCTAGTTCCGACAAACTTGAACTTGTGCATTTCTCTATCACCAAATCGTACAAACTTTGAAGAGAAAAAATGTAGAAGATGAAGAACAAGAACACCATAGTTCTTGATATTTTGATGATTCAAAATTGAAGAGAAAGACCATCTATTTATAATCTCATCTCTTCCACCTCTTGAATTCTAAGAGTAAATGCCCAAATTAAAGACAAACTAAAAGGTTGTAACCTATACATTCAAGAGGATTAAACCACATTCAAAACTTGAAATGTCAACTCAATTTTATTCAATAGGTAGAATAATATGAATTTAAATCATATAATATAAATATAAATTATACAATATGATCTGAAAGCATATATTATCCAATTATCCCCCATATGAATGAAGTTGAGCGACGTTAACAAAAAAACGACACAGAAAAGGGCACGAGTAGACTCAACACAATATGATGATAGATTCTACGGTCAATACCTGTATAGGATAGGTAGGGGTACCTTTGAACCTTCCCTTGTGAGAACATGTCGACTTTACTGGCTGACCAATAAACGCGATGTCCTTGAATTGTTCTGTCATTTGTGTAAATGATAACATGTCTCACGCAGGTATCTTCCTGACCCAAGTTCGGTTCTCATGGTTATGTTCATTTTGGTCGTGAACATCGTCTTGGTTCCGCAAGAGTTTCTAAAGGATTTAGCCCCTCAATCCTCCTTTGAAGCGACCCCACTTCTCTCTCACATAGGTGATTTCTTATTTAAGAGTAACCCGCTTTACTCCTCTCGAAACCTCAATATTTTCGAAGCATAAGAATCATTAAAAGCTCAGTTGCTTAATCTTTCCGTACGGGTGTCATTGTTTGCACCATAGAAATAGGACTTAGGGAACCCCTACAGTGACCTTACCAGTCTTAATAATTAGGTTGTCCCATTGAACCATGATCTTGGGATCTCCAGTCAACATGGTTGGGTTTCCTTTGTCTTGACTATAAAATTTCATGGGCTTAAGTCCCATTTCCTTAGATGACTTCTCAACTTGGTTTTTAATTAACTAGTTGATCACTAGTTCCGCGGTATTTTCTTTAGACCTTATGTAGTCAATGTTCATTGCACCATAGTTGAGAAGTTGGTTAAACATTATGTCTTCGACATATATGTCTAGACTTGTTGTTATTCCTTCCCATTGATAATATCCTTCAACAAATATTTAAACTTTCATGTCTATTCAACATATTCACAAACTCATATTTCACTGTGAATTCAATTATCATAATTTGTTCGACGGATTTGCATGCCATGACAACATCTATCCACCAATGGATATAAGATATTCAACTTGTCTATAGGTAACCTTTTACACTTTTTTGAAATCTATTATAATGTAGACTATAATCATGATTCAATCATTAGTATTCCCATGTTACCATTGTAATATTCAATATTTGGATCATTCATGTATCTTGTTGGTCTACATAAGATAGATGTAACATCCTTTATGTACATGTCATTAAGTTCATGATATTGCCTATCACTTTTGTATAATCATTTTGAGAGATACTTCCAATTTTATTCTTTCACAAGTGTTAGCTTAAATCAATAGATATTATAACTAAACACCATCACATTTGTTGAACTTGCCAAACTTTATCAATATCGTGTGACCGATAAGTTTGCTTTTATAGCAACTTTGATTCCTTAAATTGCATCAACGAGTCTCATATGATTCACATTTTCCACACTCGTTGATATGAAATCGATTTGACAACATAACAATGTCAAATATTTTTCCTGTCATTACTTAGGTGTTTGTTTAAGCCCATCTCATAACTTCACCAACTTGCACCAATTTCTTTCACATGTATGAGCTATATAATAAAATCTTTGTTAGTGTTATATTTAGCTTCTAGCATACCAGTTAGAAAATAATCAAATGATTTTTCTATCTTGCTCTTTGCTAAGTCTAGACCTTGCTAGCTCATCACCCTTTTGAGAATTTTTCTCACAATTTTCAAGAGTTCATTTAGATGATCTCAATTCATCTTGTTTGTCTGAATATACCAATTCTAAACTTTAATATAATATTCGCATTTATATTTTTCGAATCATATACAAGAATTTTATATGCAATACTATTGCATGTCCATTGAAGACACATTCAACAATTTTGTTCATGTATCCATTTTCATTGGAGTCGAAGTCTAAACTTTTGCTAAGCACTCCCACACTTCCAAGTAGCCGTAAGAAATTTTTCTTCCTCTTATTAACTTAAATAATGTGTTATCAACTTTCTTTGTATTACCTTAGTCAAAAGTAATTTGCTGAAAAATCATTGCCCCACATGTATAGTGGTAACCCTAGAACTTATAAATATCACATACTTCTCTCATAAAATGTGATATTTTGTTTTCAGCAACATCATTGAATTTGTTGTGTTACAATATGAATATTTTGTGTTCGATACTCATATACCAACCATTTCAACATATTTATATTAAAGTCATAACAATTGACTTTATCTTCATTATTGCTTTTAAGCAACTATACACAATAATATTTTGTACAATCAAGCTATAATTTACAAAATATTTATGTTTCATCTCTTATTTGAGCATATTGTAAATCACTATGTTAATGTGAATTAGCTCAAGAGATTCAACTTTTCTTCCAATAATTTGAAAGACATTATAAATTCTTTCATTTACACAAAATTCTCATTTGTGTTTACCGATCTTGAAAGAATATATGTGGCCCAAGTGAATAATCTACATATAAAATTATATCTCACTTGACCAAGTCTATCATACCATTATATGACTCAATCATATAAACGAAAGACTCTTCTTTATTCGTATCAATTCACATAATGACATTTTTATTCATGTTCATTGTGTCATTGCTTATATAACCTTTGTCCACTTACATTGTATTTTGAACAAACAATTTTGTTCTAGAAATCAATTATTAGTGAAATCATGAGTCCAAATAATATATTAACAATTACATTATTTCTCATGTCGCACATACAACATATTTGTAAGTTTGACTTTGCGCATTGTGATGACATATTGTGTATGTACACTATCTCACAATCATCAATAATCTTTAGATTAGAATTCTCAATTTAATCTAAACAAGTATATCTTCAAACAATCATGTCAAGCCAACACTTTTTGAGATTTGATAGCCTAAAGTTTATTTTTGAGATTGCAACATAGTTAAATCATCACTTATATCTATTATGTTGATCTCATTATTTTGTTGATGTGATTTCAAACTAATCATTATAAACTCAAGAATGGAAACCATTATTTTATTCAACTTAATCACATTCAATTCATATTGATATGATTTATCTATCAACGAATGAAAACTTTATTTCATTCAACTTAATCATATTCAACTAATATGATTTTTCAACACATGAATAAGATTGTTATTTTCATCTTGATTAAAGATTTATCAATCCAAAACAATTTTTCTTCCGTTGAACATGCTCAACTCATATTTGTATGATTCATGAGTTAGTGAATGAAATCGTTATATCATTCAACTCATATGATTCATCAATTCATGGTGTATCAATGAAAATCATTCAAATTAATCATATAATTATGATTTTTAACCCGTGAATGAATTCAATATTCATTAATCATATTGAATTTCAATTTCATTGATATGATTCATCATTACATGAATAAACTCATTATTTCATTCCCGTTAATCAATTCATATGATTTCACAAATCACATTCTTATTTGATTCTTCACTATTCTTTGATATTTTTCTTCACTTGTACAATGAACATTTACAAGGAATACTAAGCTATTCAATAGCTGGTCTTTTAAGTACATGAGAATCAACTTCTCCTCTTTCGCTTTTTGAGGTTCTTCATTTACAATACTTGGTAAACTCAACATGTTTACCATCTTTTCTCAGCTTCTTTCAAAGATTAAATCAATAATCTTTTCAAGTTCTTCGACATTTTTTTTTCTTACTGATCATTCACAATCTTTTGTATTTCATGGTACACATTTTACAAATAATATCAAAACTATACAATACATAGTTTTGAGTACAACATGATTAATTTTTTCCTCTTTCAATATTGAGGTTCTTTGTGTACCATACATGGTGAATTCAATGTGACCACCATCTTTTGTCGTCTTCTTTCAACAATGAAGCCAACAAATCATTCAAGTCATTTGACATATCTTATCAAAACAAAATCGATATATTAGTGGTAGACATTCGTGTCTTAAACCCACTTGGAATTTGACCCAAAAGGTACATTCCCGGCCTCCGCCATATTGACATATTGTCCAAAATATTCCATAAGATGAATTAGGCAAGCAAGCTTGTTGCTCCCATCACCAAGTTCTTGCTTTTAATAATTTCTTCAAAATTAGTCCAATAAAAAACCTCGTTGTTTGTATTCAAAAAGTTTCATGTTTCCCAACTTTCATATCTACAAAATGAAATTCAAATAATTAATATATGTAAGATTTAATATTCAAAAAATTGAAAATTTAACCTTCTTGATTTTCGCAACCTGTTAAAACTCAATAGAACCGCTACACTTTAAGATTGTTGGGTATTATACAATAATATTAACAAATTGCGGAAATTGATAAATTATAAATAATAATTAATTATGACAACAACAAAGATACATGAACCTTTACATAATATTTGATACAAACTCGAGAATGGTCGAGGTGTGTTAGACACTTTCCTTAAAGTGTATTCACTCTCCCTCGGGTGTTGGAATCAATGAGCGTACACCTCCCAGAATACAACGACTTCGAACTAGCACCTTACACCAAAAGTCTAGTTCCAGCGAACTTGAACTTGTGCATTTCTCTATCACCAAATCGTACGAATTTTGAAGAGAAGAAATGTAGAAGAGGGAGAACAAGAACACCATAGTTCTTGATATTTAGATGATTCAAAATTGAAGAGAAATGTCATCTATTTATAGTCTCATCTCTTCCACCTCTTGAATTCTAAGAGTAAATGCCAAAATTAAAGACAAAATGAAAGGTTGTAACCTATACATTCAAGAGGATTAAACCACATTTAAAACTTGAAATGCCAACTCAATTTTATTCATTAGTGAAATTCTGATTCGTAGCCGAGTCAAGAAGTCGAACACAAAGTCGTAACTTTTGTGTCGACAACTTGCCTAAAACGCAAACCGTAGTTTAAACAATAAACAAGCAATAATAACGACACCAGAGATGATTACCCAGTTCGGTGCAACGTCACCTACATCTGGGGGCACTTTGCCAGTGGAAAGGTTTTCACTATATGGTAGTCAATAGTACAACTTCAAGCACCAACTAGCTATCACACAAGCTATTGTCCTAAGCTACTATAGATATCACCGTGAACAACCTCGACCAGGGTCCTCTCCCCCTGTCTTTGAGATCCTCTCAATTCCACCCTTCGAGCAAGCGCCTAGTCTCGGTGTCGTAGTCTTCTTTGACAGATTTGTGAATCTTCAATCACGAACACAAAAACCCTAATCGATCAAACACTCAATCTTCGCGAATTGATGTTTAATTGAAGCAAAGCCGTTCTTGCAAACTAATCAGCCTCTCAACACGCCAATGGTGCACGGTTAAGAGCTCTGAGAAATTTAGCAAATAAAGAACAAGAACGGACAGGCTGCTAATGGGGAAGCACAAGCTTTTTATAGCAGCCCCACATTCCTAATCTGGCTCGAATTAGGAATAGGAAGTCTTAGACTTCCTAAACAAATTAGGCAAGCAGTTGCCGCCTTTGCTGACGTGTTAATGACAGCTGGAAGTCGTTTGGGCTTGTTTACGTCTTTCTCTTGCGCTCCAAGTCTTTCAGTTGTTGTGACGTCATTCTTCTTGCGTTCCAAGCGACTCTAAATAGGAAAGCTTTATGCCTTTCCTAATCTGGAGCGTAATGAGTCGCTCCAAATGTCTTGTAACATGTTGCACTGACTTCTTACTTTTGCGCTAAAAAATTATGCCAACACTAAACGTATCAACAATTAGGTAGAATAATATGAATTTAAATCATATAATATAAATATAAATTATACAATATGATCTTAAAGCATATATTATCTAATAAAAAGTGTATCGATGGTTCAACGCTTATACTAGGCATATAAGATCTTAAATTCGATAGAGAAGATCTTGTACTAAATAGACTATAGTTATACGCTGCAAACAATACTTTATACTAAACAGACGAGACTAGAAGACACTACAATAAGTTTGGACCCTCACTTACTCGGTTTCAACTATTGTAACGAGGTTCCTAGGGTGATTATGACAACCTGAGGGAGAAAGTATAACGAGGGTTCAAAAATTATATTAGAAAGGAAAGACCTTATACTAGGAGTGCAGACGTGAGAACTACCTTGATGACGAGTTCGCACTCAGCTACGTCATGGTATAAGGTCTATCACGCCCGCACTCCTTCATGACGCAACTATGTGTTTTTAATTTTTCCGCAATTCAAACAAGTATTTCCGCCAATCATACATGTATAGAAACACATGTCATAATAATAAAATTACGTGAAAACACCATGTTAATGTAAGTTGTTAGCAACTAGGGTTCAAACCCTAGTTCATACAATATTTTGCAAATCTTACTAAAATTATAAAGTGAGTTAAAAGATGCCGCCTCTCTTACAACATTTGAATTTTTTTAGATTTGGTTTGCAGAGATTTGATCATATCCTTTTGTTACATAACTCCATTTTTATATTTCTATAAAAAAATATCACCATGATATTATTAATCTATCTTATATATAATGGGAGTAGGGATGGGTTGAGAATGCCTCTTCTGCTGACATTTGGTTTATTAGAAAGTTGACACCTGAGGTTGAGATTGATATGATTTTAGTATATGGTTGGTTATAAATTTTTGAGAGCTGGACACTTGGGGCATTATGGTTGGTTTCCTTTTGTTTTGATTGCATTACAGATTTAAACAAAATACAAATCAAGAAATGAATAAATTGGATAATTCAACATAACTATCTTTTTTATTGTTTTTTGTAATTATGATAAATTAGATAATTGTATTTACAGATGACAACCAATGAATTTTAGTAACTTCAGTTGGCACCTTTTTGTTCTCTATTCTTTGCACCTATTCAGTTTGTAACAAAATGTAGCGTGAAATATTAGAAATAAATCATCAATATAATATATTTAAAGCCTCATCTTCTACCGCCATTGCAAAGCCTGAAGGCATCAAAGTCTGTCGTCATTTCCACTCTCTATCTCTAGAATTGAGATCTTGTGTTTTCTAAAATTTGAGTCTTTTTTTTGTTTTGCTCAGATTAATTTGATTCCCACGAAGCCGATCAAGGGTTAGAGGATTGGGACAGTAGGGTTAAAAAAAGGTTATTTTCTTACTTTCAAATGAGTTCTTACTATTTTGTTTTGTAATTTTAAAATTGTTCTTTTTGGTTTACTAGAAATGTGATTGTGGGTGTTACTATTTTTGTTGATTTTGTTCATGTCATATAAAGATTTAGGTATCTGTTATTTTAATTTTACATGTCCTGTTTCATTTCATTTCATTTTGATTTGTTTTTGTTCTTTAAGTTAAAGTTTTTGTGTATGAAAATTACCTTCCTAATTAGATCCAGGTTCGAAGTTCTACTCACTCTCAGCATCAATGAATTTGTATCTTCAGTGTGGGTAGTCGAGTAGAAGGTCGGTGTGAATTTGTAGTGTGGGTAATCGAACTCTTTTATTATATTTTATATCTTTGAGTTGAACTGGTATTTCCATTCTACAATGATGTGAGACTCAGGGTTAGATCTTGTAGGTCCTTAATAATGAGGAATTATTAGACAACTCTAATATTTTATACCAACTATGTCTATTCTTTTGCCAAGAAGAGCATTAGCTTAATGACTAATGAGTGACATGGATATTTGTGGCCTTTCGATAACTCTCCCGTGTTTTATTGTAAATGTATTTGATCAACATGTGTACTCTATGTTATGATACTTTTTGTTGTCACTCTTTCTGTTGTTTGCAAAAGATTTTAAACGTAATTTCAACCTATAGTTCTGTTATACCATTGAAGTTCAAGAACTGTCTTAGATGCATAGTTGTGTTGAATAACGATTAGATTCATTTTCATTATTAGGAGATGGTAATAGAAACATGGTTCTTGGTAGAGGTTTCTATGTTACTCCTTCAAATTTTGTTGCAATAATTGCAGCCAATGCACAAGAAGTCATCTGTACTTTGGAGCGATCCAAAGGTAAGGATTGTTGTAGTTAGTTATTTTTCTTTTTTTGTTACTGTCATAACTCATGAAATGGAATATATTTCGTTTTAGGTTTGTTGTGTTATGGCAATTGTTTACTTGGTCAACTAAAGTTTATACCTAGGAGGTTGTATTGTGTGAATTGTTCTGACGTTAAATTTTTTTGTTTGTGTTTTTTGTGTTTTTTTTTGCAGCAAATTGTGGTTTAGTCACGCGGGATTGCGTTTTGAGCTTTTGTGGAATAGAAAATTTGTGATCAGTAGTGTTTGGATATGACGTTTCTGGATAATTGGTTTTATGTTTATGTTTTAGTGGTTTTGATTTTTATTAGAAAATTTTATATATTATATATAATTTTCATTTTATTATTTATTTTCTGCATTGAACCACAAATCCAAGGGATGGGAGTTCAGCATTGCTAATTCAAAGTTGTTGGTGTCTTGAACCTTGTAAATTTCTTAAATGCACATGTAAAAATGGGAAAACAGTTCACTTAACTCATATTTTCTGAAAATGTGGTCGTGCAATAAGATGATGGTAGTGGAATGGATGCGGAAATGATGAGACATTACATGAGTTTTGGATTTTCACATAAAATATCAAAATCATACATTTGAAAATGTGCGTGTCTTGCGACTTAACTCTGTAGATTTTGTGGCTTTCGTATGATATTTATCAGTTGACTTTTAAATTTTCAGATAGCAATGGCTTCAAGACCAGTACAATTATACTTGGGGCGAATTTTATAGTTTTCAGCTGCTAATTGAATAATATGTTAGTATGTAGTCATGAAATACTATTCTACCTATGCATTTAAATTTTTATGTTAATTATTTTTTTGCATAACTAGCAACATAATTAGCAATGCATAATCACTTCTAAGTAGTTAAAATGGTAGATTTAATTATTATTATCATGTATATTTTTATTTTTAAGAAAATTTCTTTTCACTATATGTGGAATTTGCTGGGTGTTTACATGTTCGATTTTGATCCTTTTCTTTTTGCTAGCTAAAAGCAACTTCTCATGTGTTTGATTGAAATCTTACGAGAGGGAAATACTGAACTATTATCAAATTTGAAGTAGTTATTAGCAATTTGGCCCATCATTTGTGCTTAATATATCAAGGCAATAAGGGATATTGTTTTAGATTTTGTTGGAGACAGTAGAAAAGGGGCTTAACGTACCCTAACAATAGAAAGAATAATTTATTGATGAAACCAACTAAGTCTTCCAAAAAGGAAACAAAAGCTAGCAGAACACATGAAAAAAAGAAGCTAGAAAAAAAAATTACATATTAGAAATTAGAAGTGCTACAGAAGAAAATGAAAGCAGCAGAGGACAACTCAAATTACCCTGTTTTTTATCTCCATTTCTTCGAGCATATTACTCATTTGAGAGTCTGTTGCCTTGTCGCGAGAATTGAAAGTGTCTTGAAAGTTTGGTCCATCGATTATCGGGATTTTCGTTCATGGCCTTGTGAGGTTTTCAAGAACTTATTTCTTTCATCTTGTATATTGATGATTTTATTATGCAAAGTGCAAACTATACAGAAGTATGGGTGATATAAAGAATTTTATGTTGATATAAATATTGTATATAATTATATGTAGATATCAAAGTTGTCACACGGATGGGCCGTGATAGAATAGTAGTGCCTATGGTTGTTGCAAGCAGCTTTACTTGAGAAAGTTTCTTCGTTTATCTGGTCGTGTTCATACTGGAGAAAGTGATTTCATCGAATTTATAGCAATGGAAAGTATGAAAAATGAAGCATTCACAACACTTGAAGTAAAGGATAGAGTTGAGTAATAGTATATGATATGTGGTTTTGTGATTATTATATGTTGTGAGTTTTATGTTTTGTGAAATTGAGGGTGATACGAAATATGGGAATTTCAATAATGAATTGGAGAAGCAAAATGACATGAGTCAATAACTCTTAATGTTGTTTATATGTAATCTATAGTCCTTATTTGTTTTATATTATTAATGATTATTGGTAATCTGCAAGGGAAGTAGGGATTTGTCTTTTGTGAATTTGATTCTTTACTCTATGTGAATTTAGTATGCATAATTTAAATTTTATGTGCAGTTTTTTAAGATTTCATCATGTTCCACAAAACCTTTTCTTGTGTTTATTGAAGCAGCTGCCCTTGGAATTAACGTTCAACTTCTCCCTTTGAACTTATGCCCTTGAACCGCCCTTTCTAGGACGATTGGTGATATTGAAGGAATAGAGAATCCTCCGGCCCACAATTTTTGGGTTACCCAACCTTCACTTACCCTTACCCCAACCATGCCTGCTGGGAACAACTCCCAACTAAGCTATCGACTAGGTCTAGATTTTCCCCATTACGAAGATGAAAAATGTAGAGAATATATCTAAGCGAGATCCTTATCTTTCTATATGTCTTGACTTGTCGTCCACACTACCGCATGGCTTTCTTCACTTGCTTGCAAAGAGGAACTGATTTGCAAAGCTCTAGATAAATTTAAGAAGGTTCTGTGAAATGCCTCTTCTGGTGACATTTGACTTCTTAGAAAGTTGACACCTAAGGTTGAGATTGATATGATTATAGTATATGGTTGGTTATGGATTTTTGAGGGCTCGACACTTGGGTCATTGTGGTTGGTTTTTCTTTTGTTTTGATTGCATACGTGTTGTAGAGGTTGGGGCGCGAACGGGTGTCATTTTTTCTTACATATGTGGGTTCCAATTTTGGGAATGAAAATGGGATAACAATAATGAGAGGTGTGGGATCGTATTCTTCGTTTGTTCAGTAACAACCTCTCTTCTTCCTGGCTATGGAGCAGAAATATATTGATCTCATTAAGGAGATTTCATATCCGACGGTAGAGATGTCAATATCCGGCAAAACGCGGCTGGTCGAGGTGACTAACACGGGGCCTAACAAAAACGAGTGTAGAATCGAGTGCAACACCACTCACTCACATAGAAATGGGGCGGGTCGTAGGTCCAATTTTTGTGATTCACAAACAAATAATTCCTAATTGTTGCCATTTTGGTTCTTTGCTTGGTAGGGTCGGATAACAATAGTGAGAGGTGTGTACCTTTGGTTTATTGTTCGTTTTGATTTTTCTGCTTTAGTGTGGTTCCTACGAGATTAGCTATTTTGTATGATGGAAAGATGTTCATTCACATGTCGCGACCTAAGAAGCCCGATGCTGGAAACGAATGATGTATTTTCAGAAGTCTCAACATCAAGATCTGAACATCTCAAGAGACAACCTACTGGATTTTCGTTTTTTAGAAAATCTCCTAATCAAAGAATGATTCGGTCTGATTTAGCTGCGCATCAACTTTAGGAAACTTGGAAAATACGTATCGGGATGACGCTATACGAGATCTTTTCGGAGACCCTAAAAGATGTTTTGTCCATCTTCTACATAAAGGTCGTCGACCTCCTCATAAAAGGTAGTGTAGCTGACTCTCTATACAGAATATTCAGGGTTCCTAAACGTGTTGGACTATCGTGTTGGGAAACTGGATATTGTGACAGAGATATAGCTTGTGTGTTCAATAGAATGATTGCTTGACTGCTCGGGGTTATGATTGCACGATTGAAGTCTTCTGCAAACCGTTGAAGAACGACGAAGAGATCTGAACAGAGGCGCCTGTTCGAGGAGTGAACTCGAGTGAGGAGCTCGAAGACGAGGGGAGGCCCAGGGTTAAGTTGTCACTACTAACAATACCATAGAACTTAAATTTTAGATTTGTGTGATAATCGTGAGAAGCTTGTATGTGTTGATTGGTTACATTATAGTAAAACTTGTTCATTGGCAGAGTGCCCCCATACGTAGGTGACGTTGCACTGAACTGGGTAACAAACTTATGTGTCGTCTACGTTTTGTTTGTTATATTGTTTATTGACTTTGCACCAGCAAATGTCTGTCACTTAGTCTTAACATTATGATAGACATCTTGCGTTTAACCAGAATTGTGGAGAATCTGTTTCGGAGAATTTCAGGTTTAGAACAAAACTTTGTCATGAAATTCTTCTCAAGACCACCGTAAGTATACTGACAAATTCTCTTGTAGGATTAGGATACATATGCATGTTTTGGTATATACCCACAAGTATTTAAATGATCATATAAGGTTTGAGTCTTTTCTTGAATTAAAACCATGGAAATTAATTGATGTGATCTTAATATCCCAATTCCAAATTTAAATCCACTTGTCTTCGTCTTGTGCGTGTAAAGAACAGTTTTGAGATTTTCTCTTTGTACAAAAAGAGAAAATCCATATATAGAGATTAATGATGTGAAAAAAAATAGGCATATGGACATGTCTTGAGTAGTCTTCTCGCTTCCCCAAAAAGTTTGGATCTGGTTATGTGCTCGGTGTACTCCATTTTAGTACTCCTACCTATATTGTTTTTATAGAGTTCATTTAAAGAGAGAACCTAAGATCTCTGGTAAATGATTAACTGGCGTAGGTAAAAAGATATTCGATATTATTACTTTTCAACTTCAGGTGTGTGTATATAGCAACTTGAAGAGACCCAAAAACTAATTCCAAATGCTCAGGATCACTACCTGATAATTATGAATTTAAAGCTAAACTATTAATCATGTTTTTGAAAAGAAATTAGAATTCAAGAATAAATTATTCATGGTTTCTGTGATTTTTTCTAACATAGATGAGAATAAAAATTTTCAATGACATATATTGGATGTTATTTTTTTCAAGTCCCGAGTCTGGCTTTCCACGAGATTGACAACTGACATTATAGTATCGTTGGGTTTTATGGGGATGGGAGATGGGTATGCTCCCCATAAATTAATATACATCACATATTATACATTTAAGAGTGTAAAATATAAGTGTGCAAGAAATTTAGTGGATTTCTATTATTCTTATATTGGTGCGATTGCAGAGTTTGGTAAAAAAAATTGGATTGTTTTATGGGGCCAACCATCTTATTTTTCAAAAAAATATTGGGAATATCATAATCCCTCGATAACCATGATTTTCTTCTTTTTATTGTTTCCTTTTATGCTTCTATTATGTTAAAGGTGCACATTATTAATTTAAAAATATAGTGCGTCGAAAATTGTTGTAGGATTGCAGGTGACATATTCTGAAACTTCAGAGTTCGTATTGGAGTACCTATGGTGTCTTTCGAACCTTTTATTTTTATATATGTATATTAAAAATGTATCATACATGTACCATCAACATGTTATAGTAAAAAAATTTCTGATTAATGGTAAACATAGTCACCGTTCACTTTTGTGAGCATTTGAATCGTGTGAGTCCGTCCACTAACCATTTTATACCTATTTAAGAATTCATTTGTATATGCAATCTTTAATTATGAAATGCAACAAAAATGGAGTATACAAAAATAGAAAGAGCAATTAATTTCATAAGTATGTATTTATTATTTTGTAATGTTTTCATATACTATTTGTGTTATATTAGTTTTTAACCGTTAAATTGTGGTGAGGTCAAAGAATATTAAATTTAAATTTAATATTGTAATAATTTGCATTTGGAGCCTTGTCCATGCCAAGAAATACTTTCTTGAAACTAATATTTTTTATTAAAAATCTTCTCAATTTATTTTGTGGAGATTAATTATTGACTTATGACATTGTTATATAACAGAATAAGAAATGAACTAGTTGAGTTATAATTTTTTATTAGAATTGTAGACTCTTAATTTTTCTAAACTCTAATTTTTAATTGGATTGTATAGTTTTGGATTTCAAATTTATACTTATAACTATATTTTATAATTTATTATTACATTGTATGAAATAAAATTGCTATGACTCTCTCAGCCTCTCTTCCTTGCCCGATTTCATATCTATTATTCATTGTTTTAGCGTTTCTTCATGTTGTTGCCTTAAAGAAATTCACTCAATTGTGAAATGTTTTCCTTTGATAAAGTAATATGCTTTCAATGCCAATAAAAATAACATATCTAATGATATTTAACAACAACAAAATGTCAAATAAAATGCGTTTCAAGCCGATATATAACAAATAACTCCTGGTTTTCTTAGAGATGTATGCTTTGTAGCAGTCGCCTTCGCCACTCTCTGCGCCGATGACGACCGCCCTTGAGTTCATGTTCTATCGAAGTCGACTCATTCACCCTCTCTCAGACACCCTTTCTCTATTACCCTCCGTAATAATTTTCTCTGAAATCACACTGCCTCCTCCTAGCTTGGCATCGTCAACGGGTGTGTATGGCGGCGGTGCAACTTTCTCTTGCTCCGTGTTCTGTCGGCGATGGCGGCGACGAATAGATAGAGCGTAGTAGGAGCAACACTTCTAGGGACCCGTTTCAAGCCTCTCTTTTACATAAAAAAAATCAATCAATCTCTCTTTTCTTCTTACAGGTTATGTGAACGCGTTTCACATCACTTTAAGTCGATTTTTGGCGTTCTATAATCACGGCGCATTTAATCCAGTCATAAGTTAAAACATATTATAAATTTGTCATTTCAGACATTTTTGTCCAACAACAATGTTGTACACTATACAATGTTGTGCACATAATTGTGAATAATAATAGCTTGAATTACCAACATTTGAAATATAAAATAAGAATTTTGTTTGTAATTATAATTTATTTAAATTTTACGGGTAGCACACGTATCGCGCGAGCCTCACACTAGTTAATATAATGAAAAAATAATACTTTGGGTGCGCTAAAAATATTAATTAAACTTAAGTACATTGAAATTTGAAAATGCAAAAATTTTGGGTAAATCAGAGTATCATTTTATTGTATATTTTAATAAATGTTATTTTTTTGCTTTCACTATACTTTTAAAGAATTAGAAAAGAGAGAGAAAAGCGTTTCCAATTTTGCCAGGAAAATCAAAGTATTTTCTCACGCGAAAAATTGAAAATTGTATGCGGCAGCTATTTTTGCTCAGATCTGTTCGCTTCACAGAGTAGTTCTCGTCTCGTCTCGATCTCGTCTTGTTGATTAGCTCAGAAATGCTGCTGTAGAGCCCGACATGCTCCGACGCCGTTTTGTCCCTTCCAATCCAGTGTGATCGAGCTCCACTACTTGCTTAACAATGGAGTTTTGTTCTTAGCCCACTGATCGGCGGCTCCGGCGATTCTGTTAGGGTTTTTTCTTGCCGTTCACCGGAGATGCAATCGGCGGTCGATTCGGAAACGTCGTCGTCGGTGGACGAACTGGTCGGCGTCACGCCGGCGACAGATAAGAGAGGGAAGCATCGGATAGTCGCTGACCTTAAGCGATTGGAGCAAGATTCCAAGTTCCTCGAGGTCCGTTCTTTCTGGAAATTTTCGTTTTAAATCGAATTTAGCTACAATTTCTGTGTAGGAGAGTGAGATTGGGAAGTTTCTGGTCTCTCTCTCGAAGATGATGCATTGCATTTGGATATATATTTTGGGTTTTTTGAGAAAATGGAGAAATTTTGCTTCTGCAATTTCATGGGCTTTTGCAGGATCCGAAAATGGTGTTTTTTGTTGCCTTTATGAGGTTATGATTAGTGTTAGTATGTGATTTAATTTACCAAAATTGTGTTGATAAAGTGGGGTCTTGATTTGATGAAAACTTAAGAGTTGGATCAGTGAAAATGGTTGATTATGAATTTATGGTAGGTGTGTGTGAAGTCCAATGAAAGTAATAGAAATCCCATAGTATAGAACCTACCAAATAGTTCTTTTTCGATATTATGACAAAATCGAAGTATGTGAATTTTATACTTGTCGTCATACCAATCGGTATATTTAAGCGTGTTAATAGAGACAATGGTTGTTAGTTGTTACTTACCTTATATGCTTAATTTGCCAAGATTTGCAAAAACTTGTTTTTGGTAGCTAATGCTTTGGTGTAGAACCGTATTTGTGGTGTTTCTGTACAACTTTGTGGGAGTTGAAGTTAATTTTAGTACTTACTCTGGACCAAGTCACTATATTAGTATAATGGTTAGCTTAACTGTTGAAATACATTTTAGTAGAGTGACATTTTACATTATTTTGTTCTTTTGCCGCCCTCTCCTAAAGTCATTACCTAGAACTGCTGTTACGGTCTATAGTCTTCATAGTGCCCAAGTTGAATGAGAGATGTATTAGGCAACCACAGGGTAGACAAATCCATATTTGACGGTTGTAGTTTGTGGGCATGCAATGTATTGACATTGCTGTCATTGATGCTTCAAATATCGAAACAGTTATTTCGGGCGGGTACTAAGTTTATGTATCTGGAATAAGGGTTATCTATAGTAACCGATAAGCGAAAGTTGTGAAATGGGCTTTTCTTTCATAGAATCATACACATTCTAAAAATCCACGACTTGTCCGATTAATTCCCCAAATGCCCTCTCCGCCCGACTAGCACCTAGCGTTTTTCAGAACACTAGCCATACTGACATAGAAACTGTCAACATGTGTTTTTGTAGTTATTGGTCAGATGTGAAAGCCACGTGACTTGCATATATACCGTATACATGCGGAATGTCTGGGAGTTTCTTTCAGCTTGTAATAAATACAAATTTGTCCCTACGCCACCATCTTTATCACCTAATAAGTTGAGCTTTAACTTATTCTTTCTCAAAACAGAAGCTATAAATGTGTTGAAAAGTTTTTTTGGCAACCAAATTGTATTGCATTAGCAATTAAGTACAAATGATTGCAACTTTTTAATTCAGCGCCAACCTGTCCATGCCAGTATTATGGTTCTTTACACTAAAGGCTGAATATAGAAGTTGGCAATACCATATACAGAAGGCCACCCGTTACTCCTTCTCTTCTTTTTCTATATTGAATTGCATTCAGATTCAGAGACATAAATCAGAAAGGTTCTTCACTTGTAGGGGCTGCTGAAAGTTTGTACACAATAAAGATTGTGTTTTCGTACTAACTTACACTGTTTTTGCTGAACTACACGCAGGATGAGTTGGAAGAGCTTCAAAGGACCAACAATGTCTCAACTGTATGTGAAGAGTAAGTACAATACCAGATGGAAAAAAGAAGTAAATAGTAATTTTAATAAATACGACATATTTACTTCTACAACAAAAAATTACAGACCTAGGTGAAACAGATTTCAAGGAACATTTCATCTTGTGAGGGTTGGAAATGTTGTGGTGGTCTTTGAGCATGATTTAAAGTTCAACATAAAAGATGGGGAAAATTGCAAAAATGTGCCCTATTGTATGACATTTTTGCAAAAGGGTGTTGTGGTGTTTGTTAATGGCAAAAAAATGTTGCGTTGTTTGCATTGTTTTTGCAAAATGTGTATATACATATATTTTTTTTTTAAATGACGAAATAAATATTAAATTATTTTTCTTCTGTTTTTACCTTTTAACTAAAATTTGTATGATACAATTTTTTTAATTTACTTTTTTAAAGTTAAAATGATGTTATATAAAAGTCTTAACTCTTAATTTCATTGGCTATTTCATCATTTTATTAAAATACACCCATTTTGCCATAAAAATGCAAGCAACGCAACATCCTTTTGCAAAAGTGTCGTATAACATGACACCTTTTTGCAATTTTCTCTAAAAGATGTGTACAGGTTTCATAATCATCAATTCTGTTCGGTATTTTGCAGACTGCTGAGCAGCGTAGAGTTCAGGCCAGATCCTCTACTTCCATTGTAACTCACTGAATCACTCGAGCCTTCTTTGCCAAAATTCAAGTTCCCTTTATCGTGTGCGATTCCTTAATTGTTTCATCGGTTGATTACTTACAGGACAAATGGCCCGGCCAATCCGCTATGGGATCGCTGGTTTGAGGGACCCCGAGATTCGCAAGGTTGCAGATGCACCATACTCTGATTCAAAGCAAGCTAACTATTTCTTTCCATCAGGACAGGTTTGAAGCTGAAACATACATTTGTTGATTTGGAGCCAGTGTTGAATGATTTTTTTTTCCTGATGTGATATCAAAAAGTTTCAAATTTAGCTGACATTGTACACAACCAAAACTTTGTTCAGGTGTTTATAGCTTGTGAATCAAATACATCTTTTTTTTCAAGTGGATGATGAACCTGTCTTAACCAATTTGCTTGGAACTATTGCAGAAGAAGTCATTTCTTTGTAGTTTTGTTATTGCGGTATAGTTATTCAAGCTTTTTTATTGGGATCGATTTAGTTTTGAAGTTTGCAAAGTTGTCCAAAAAATTGTAAGCCAAAATCTAGTTAACATGATAAAATGAAGGGAAAAGTACACTTAATTGCATGGAATTATACACCTTTTCTACTGAGGTACATCAAACTAAAAGTTGGTCATTTCATATACATTGAAGTTTTGTTTATTCCCAGTGTTTATAATTAGGATAGATAATGTTAATTTTGAAATTGAAAAGTACGGGTGTTCAAAAATAACCAAACGGAATCGAAAAGTGGTTCAAAACGGAATCAAATTGAAATCTCATCAGTTTGTTTTTGGTTTATAAATGAGAACAAATAAAAAATCAAACCAAATCGAAAACCTATCGATTTGAACATGTGACTCATTTTAAGTTTTCGATTTTAGTAATTGAGCTTAAAAATATTGGGCCAACAAAAAAAATTAAAACCGGCCCAAAATGTGAAAATTTCATGAAAATTGGGTCAAAGAAAACCCGATAAGTCAAAACGGTCTAAACCGATAAAAATTTCATGAAATTCGATTTATAACAAACCGAACCAAATTGAAAACCGACATGTTCAAAACTAAACTTAATTCTATTCATTCGATTTCGGTTTTTATTTTCTTAAAACCGAGTTAATCGGTTCGACCCAACTGTGAGCAACCTAGTAAAAAACAAAAATACCCTTGATTAATTTCATAGTTTTCAAATTATGTCATTCATGTATATTTGGGTTTTGAGGTCCCGGTGAATCTTGCCTCTGACCCTTCGACTGCCTTAGCCGACACTGGATTCAACCTCCGACGGGTCCGCCACGAATTTCTGGCTAAGCTCTTTCCAAATTTGAATGCGTACTCCCACCAAGATCTTGTCACTAATCACTTCATTCGTCGAACCCATATGATCACTGGTTTGATCCAAATCATCAGCATTGTTTCTTTGACTTGATGACCCACAACCTCACATGGAGAAGATTAAGATTTTGACAATTCTATGGAAAAATATGCATTCTCAATTCACATTCAACTTTATTTAAGTGATCATGAATTTAAAATTTTAGTTTAACAAGCAAAACTCAAAACATACCATTGTTAGTGAAAGTGTGTAATTCTCTTTATGGTTTGAGTGTCATTCAATTAATAATATTTATGGAATGCAACTTTAAACCCTAATATCAAAATTAGAATTTATACAATAATTCTAATATAATAGTATATGTTGAACTAAATCACATAGTGAAGTAGGAGGAGGTCAAATGTTTAGAATGGAGCAGAAGTTTTCAAAAAGAACAGTAAGTAGTCGTTTGATAAAGATGTCGATAAACAGCTACGAAGATGGTGTATGGAGCAAACAAACTTGACACGCGAAAACTATCGTGAACAAAATGTAAATATAGTTTTCCATATTAGGAACATTCGTGTCGGAAGGGATTAGCAAACGTGTAACATAGCTAACAATATCACAAAAGACAATAGTGGCGGTGGACAAATGATACTGTAACTCAAGAAGTTAGGGCCGGCTCAGTGGTTGTTGATGCCTAAAGCAAAATTGATTAATAGAGTATTATTTCAAGTATCAATTTTAAAATGTGCCTAAAATATCTGAATTTGAGTATTTTTTTATCATACGTGGACTTAATTTCTTAGGTGCGCCTAAAAAAATTGTTTTACTTCATTTATGGACGAGACGACCCTGCAAAAAGTATGGTACATAACCAACAAGAATCAGCAACGAGCCAACGACGTTAGCGACATCACGATACTCAACTTTAACACTAGAGCGTGACACACCATGTTAACCCTTGGAGGATCAAGAAAGACAGAGAAAACAAATGTAGAACGATGTGTATGAGGACAACCAACCCAATCATCATTAGAGTAAGCTATGAGAGATGAAGTGCATGAAAGACAGAGATGAAGACCATGAGATAATTTACCCTGAATATAACGTAAAATGCACTTAAGAGCGTGGAAATAGGGTTTGCGATATTATGCATGAAAAAACAAATTTGTTGAACGATATAAGAAATATTTGTTGTATATTATATGATTAATATTAATACTTTATTGAATAAAATTGTCTTTGTATTCCAAAATTGAATGTGTTGGAATGTACATTCCTGTTGGATGTATATGTTACAAAATCATGGTTGATGTTACAACCTTTCACTGTTCATCTTTAAATTTTGCATTCATTCTTACAATCCAAGAGGGGTAAGAGGTGAGACTATAAATAGATGATCTTTCTCTTCATTTTCACTCATCCAAAAATCAAAACTCAAGAATTATTGTGCTCTTGTTCTCTCTTCTACATTTATTCGTTCTGTTGGTGATAGAGAAAGATTTGAGTTCTGGTTCGGTTAAACTAGACATTTGGTGTGAGGTGGTAGTTCGGAGTCGTTGTATCTTGGAAGATGTACGCTCGCTGAATCCAACATCCGTGGGAGTGCAAATACACTTTAAGGAAAGTGTCCAGCACGCCTCGACTTTTTCTTTACGATGTTGAACTTTGTATTCGGGAAAAAGTTGAGTTATAATTATTATAGAACCAACTCAACTAAAAACTTAAGTTGATAGTTGAAGGATCAGTTATAGTTTTATACTCTAACACGCGCCGAATGCCCATTTAAAATAAGATTAGAGCCTTTTTTGAAAAATATAGAATAGAGAGTTTAATAGAAATCAATTTTTGCATATCATGGGATTCGAACTCATGTTCGCAAGATACAAACTCTAACACCATATTAGAGTACCAACTCAACTAAAAGATTAAGTTGATAGTTGAATGATCAATTATAGTTTTATATTTTAACAATAATTATAAAGTTTATTATTAATTTTATTTTAAATATTCGGACCTGGTTGATTATTTTATCATATTTACCCAACAGTATTTAGATGGGTAAAAGTGAGATATTAGAGATCACTTGCAAAGCCACGATAAGAGGAATTATCATACTGAGAACCCAAATGAATTAGAAAGTCTGATTTTTGTGTCAACATAAGCGAGACAAATATTATAAGATGATATATTAGCACGAGTACACTTTTCTTGTGAAAGATGAAAACTTGAAGGAGTATGTGTGACATATGTCAAGAAAATAATGAAGAATATTGAGTTTAGTGATAATAAATTTAGTGTTGAGAAAAATACATAATGGATATGAGAAGAGTAAAATAGAATGGAGGAAGCATTATAGATAATGTCATCAATATAAAGAATTAGAAAGGGAGGGTAAGAGTTACAACGACAAATGAACAATAATTTACCACCTTTACTGCTAACAAAACCAATAGAACGAATGCAAGAGACAAATCTTTGATACTAATTAGTTCGGAGTCCTTTTTAATGCGACGCACGTGAATAAAAGAAAGAGAAATATAAAGTGTATAAGTAAATATAATAACAAGTGTCTTACAATTAGATCATTAGGGCCAGTCCATTGAGGTTTATATTGTGCATTAAAATTTTCTAATTCTCAACCATACACAATACATATAGCATTGTATTCTCAATACTACATGAATTCAATAATATTAGTTTATTATTTTTTGTTAGTTATCTGTACTAACACCAGCTTGAGTAATTGATCCACTGTCTCGATCGAATTACAAGTCATTGTATACTAATATTGCCTTGAGTAATTGATCCACCGTGCCAAGACAAGCATTGTCAAAACCCATAATTAACGTTAATTTAATCTCAATTCCCGAAACCTAAACCATAACATTACGTCACTAACTACACTTGTTTAAGCATAAAACACATAGAGAACATCAAAACCAAAATGATTGTAAACACAAGTGAGTCCATGTTCTCTGAATTGAAATGGGCATCAAATTTTTACGAGGAAAGGCCAATATATTTTTGTGCAGAAATGGCTACGCTTCCCAAGCAAAAGTACTATGCTAGTAAGTGGAAACCCATAAACACACTTTATTTAATTTTATAAAAAAATGTACCGTTGGGTTGGAGCATCTTCTCTGTGTTCACCATCATTTTCACTTTGTCCTCTTTTTTATCGGCTTCTTGGGAGTGAACATGATCTTCACTTGATGACCATAACCCACGTGTCTTGTTGTCGATTCCATTCATAATTGCTTCCACTTCAAGCAATTTTATCTTTATTTACTTTGATGCATGTCACTTTGTTTTGGCAACATAAAAGCTGGTTCTTGATGGATAATTTTACTTTCATCTTTTAAAAAAAAACTCAGCTATTATAAGCACATTATTCGGCTTCACACCGGACAGCAGCTAACAAAAGTGTCCACCCGAGCCCCAATTCAAGTTAAATAATCTAAACTTAACTTAGCACATCAGCTGCTTTGTTAGAAGATCTATAGATATAAATAGAAACATAGGTCTCATATGGAAGTCTTTGGTTGGTTCGGATAGCATTGATGACAGATTAGCTATCCAATTCTATCGTGACCGGACGCTAGTTGCTTTTATCAACCCACTATAAGGCCTCGCGACAAGTCATGGCCTCCGCCTCAAAAGGTTGGAATAAACCCGCCAAACAACGACAACAAGCTGAGATCACGTCGCCCCTGTCGTTCCATCATATCATGCCGATAGCCCACAATTCCCCCAATAAGTTCGCTGCCGCATCCACAATTATTTTATATTTAATTGGATCCGCATCCCTTAATTAACTATATTTATCATTTTTTATTGTGTTTTAATGACCGTACAATTTTCCTATTCTAATCAAGAATCCTTCTCATTCTGAAACCATCAAGACTCGTACTTATAATTTCTCAATAAAAGAAAATGTGTCTCAAACCACTAGAATGTCACATTAACTTAAAAATTAATTTATTACATTTATTTAATTTTCATTAAAAAATTTCACTCGTTTACAAATTAAAAAAGTATAAATGTTTGTATTCCAGCATTTAACTAAATGTATTAAAGTGACAATGGTATTAAGTTGGAATGTCACATGTGTAACTACCCCTTTACAAATACAATCTTATGTATAATTTATTTATTTTTCTTGTTTTTATTAATGTGACTATACTTAACTTGAAGATGATAAAATTGTTTAGAACCGTCTTCCGTAATTTTAAATATTTTATAATATAAAATTAAAATTATAAATTAATAACATGCGTAAAATTTAATTACATATTAGTACATATAAAATCGAACTCCACGATTAATTTCACAGTGGGTTATGGTCTCAAAATCAAAACTTTACGGAATCAAACCTCATTTCGTAACATAAAATTAGCTCACTTTACTTGTAAGATCTGATTTTCAACTATATTATATTCAAATTATTTACAGTTTTTTGTGTATCAAATCAAACTAGAAGATAAGAACATACAAAATTGATGCATGATTTAACCTCGTGACATGACACTTCTTGAAGTGACTTTCACATGTACAAAGTTACTAATTTACTAGCTGTAAAATCTAGAGGTCAATAGTGAATTGGCATTAACTGGGCCCACACAACTCGGTAACTATACGTCCTTTTCTGAACTTTTTGAAGGTCTTTTTCATGTAACTTACTTATAGAAACAGTAAAAAAGAGTTCTTCGCTCCTCGTATGTGTTTGGCCTATTTTGTGCTCACTCTCTACTACGCACCCTTCTTATTTTTGTTATTTATTTTATATTTTAGTATTTGTAAGTAAATTACATATTCACTTTTTAATCTTACAAATTGTAAAAAAAATTACATTACTCACATACCTTCACACAAACAATCGGTCACAATGAAAAAATAACTTCATACTCATCATTTATATACTTTTATATCATAAGAAATTTAAAAAATTAAGAACATAAATTATTTGGTTTACAGAATTTTTACATTGAGTATTTCAAAAATAAATAAATATAACATATTTATAAAAATAAATTTACATATTTAAATAATAGGTTGAGATCCATCTTAAAAGCTTCCATGCACTATATGATGTCATGTACAATGCATTATATGCACAACAAACGAACAAATAAATAATATATATTAAAGTAAAATTGATACAAAAGTATATTTTATGTTTACTTTAATTTAATATTGATTGTAAAATATTGTTAATATAGATTTGAGATTATATGTGCACGTTATGGATGAGATTACATGTGCATGCATATTTGGATATATTGACGCTTGTTTTGAGCATGACACATGTTTCATAAAATATATATTAAAAACAATATTGATTATTGCAATTATAATTAATGTAAGCAATAAATCTCATAATAACATTATAAATATAAATAGATAATTGATAAAATTAGCCTCCAGCCTTCCCTGCTACTTGACAAACACTCCCACTTCTCACATCTATGTGCCTGTTACCATGTGCTCTCTGTTATTTAATAAATTAATTATCAATTTAGTACAATTACAGGTATTATTTTATCGTTAATAGAATTAAAATAATCTCATCAACAAATATTTTTTAGTATTTTTGTTAATTAAGGAATTACAAAACAAGATTTAAATTATTTTATTGCCTGCCACAATTCTGACAAGCAAAGAGTATAAAAATAATTACATTATTGCTTATCATCACATAATTTTGGAGGAAACTATATATCTATCTTCAGCTGAATATTTATACACAATGAGATATTAGCTACAAATCAATTAAAAATGTCAAAACGTCCGAACTGTATAGCATGCAGTGCAATGTTGTATATTCACGCCCACGTAAAACACGTAGTGTAATGTTGTATAACATGTTCAATTTTTGTAAAATTGAAGTCATGTATAACATGTTGAACCATGTCACGTATCGCAATCTGAGATAACGCGCGCCTTAAATCTTGCGGTTCTACGTAGTTTGAATGTTTAATTAGACGTTTTATATAGGTTTGTAGCGAGTGTGTCCCTATATACACACTCAACTAATTCTCCTAAATTTACAAATTGTCTTTATAAACGCGCTAACTAAAATGCTAAAGTAGTTGTAAAATCATGGTGTGCACTTATCTCAAATAATTTAATATGACATTATTACTCATATGGATGAAATAATTTTGATAATTATAAATTTTATAACTTTTTATCTTTCATCTATATATAAACCATTGAAATAGTTTATTGCCAATAACACTTAGAGATTATTGTTGAGATTTATATTTAGTTGATTATTTAGATTTTGATATAATATTGTAAGTCCAGGCTTTAGTTTGGGTCATTGAGTCTATTTTATTTCTCCATCTTAATGGTTGAGATATTTTAAGATATTATCGTTTATTTCTTTCCAATTTTTATATGTATAAGAATCACTAACAAAGAATTACAAAACTTTTCATTTCCTTGTGGTATCAAAGGATGTCGATTTTAGCATCTCTCTTTTTTTCCCACAAAACTACAATTTTCATTATGAATTACGAATTCATATTTTATCCTCATTAATGATTACTGATTCATCTTCTCTTCTATCAAATCATTACGAAATTACAAAATCTTTTCCAATTGTTTCCCTTTTACATATCACAAAACTCACCTTTACAAAATACTTAATATGGATATATACACATTTATATAGGATTATATTCAGATGTGAAAGCATCTTAATGTCGATAATATGCGAAATCAGATGAGGTCGTTCGATTTGCGAGATTCCACCATAATGTGACATGTGGAAACACGCTAGCTAAAAGGTAATATTACTTAAGCGTGGGGCAGTTTGGTATATTTGCACATGCGTGAACAGTAGACCTTTTAGCTTTTCAGTGCAACTTTGCATTTCTGTAACATTCTACTCCGAATGTTGAACATTATACTACCTATTTGAACATTATACTCCAAACACCAAACATTATACTCACATTACTCCAAATTTGAACATTATACTCCCAATTTTGACCATTTTACTCCAAATTTTGACCATTCTACTCCCAAATTGAACATTCTACCCCCAACGTTAAACATTCTACTCTCAATGGTGAACATTCAATTCCGATTGCTAAACATTCTACTCCCAATTTTGAACGCAAAGTTGTACTTGAAAAAGATAAAATATCTATTGTTCACGTGCGCGCAAGGATACAGAACTGCCTCACACTTAAGTGCACAATGCGCGCGCCACGTGTCGCGCACTATGTTTAATCTCACAGATGAACGGCTTACACACATTCACACCCAACTCAGAAAATTTCGGCCACAGTGGATTTCGCACTGAAGTGTGCCCGTATATATATATGTACATTTCAATTTTACATGGTATGATCAAAGCGGGCTGATTTGGGCATGTGTTGGTGGGCTTTGCCTCCCTTTGGCTCTACTCCCCGTCAAACCCGATATTGTAGTCCACATAAGGAGGGGAATAAGCTCACGTGCAAAAGACACGTTCTACTATGACGCACGGGAGTGGGAGTGAGTTGATAAAAACTCAACTAACAAGATTAGTCTTTTGGTTGTGAAGCTTGATTCAGTATGTACATCCTAGTTTTATAATATGAGGATACAATGGAAGAAAACAATTAATAACTAACTAAAATGAAATAACTATATTATAGTTAGTATAAGATGAGAAAATAAAATAGTAAAATTTGGGAAGGATATCATTTTAGTTTTATTTGAAGTAATTGATATAAACGTGTTAGAATGAACATGAATATCATTCATTTTTTATTTATTTATGAAAAAATATATAAAAACTTATTGCATGAAAAATGAAATGTGAAAGGCCTCCCATTCAAGTCAACAAAGGAGGGAAAATGTCAAATATGAAGGCAATAATTCATCCCATATTATTATTAACCATCTACTTTTTTTCAAGTACATAAAAGAATTTCCAAAAGGGAGATATAAAAAAACACCAAACATCACATTCAATTAGAAAAAGGAGATGGTGATTTTTCCCTCAAAACTCAAGGGTGAAATCTTGATGGTTTTGCTTTACTGATAGGGTGGTAATATGGGAGATAGTGATCTCCAATTAGTATACATTAGTAATAGAAATGACAAGAAAAAAAGCTTGGAGATTCCATTCCTTGCATAGAAGGATTTGGGAATGAAAATGTATATGTAAATGCATAGTACTTGGGCAATTTATTTTCACATGTATATATTAATTACTAACATTACAATCTTACAATAAATAACATGTACACAAATAATAATTGATCCTCTAATTTATACATCAATATCATTGGGATTCGAACTTCTAACCAACTTATAAGACATATACATAAATTTTAAAGTTTAGAGATAATTTCAGGTGGCTACACTTAGATATAGTTGTTTTTCAACTGACTACACCTATAAAAAAAAATTTCACCTGACTACGCCTAAGATGTGCAAAATTTTCACCTTACACTAACCATCCAATTCTGTTAGTTTTTAACATTTTTGACGTGTGAAATGACTAAAATACCCTTAAGGGTTAAATGAGTTATTATAATTGACTTGAAAAGACTAAAAAGCCCTCACCTATTCTTCTAATTCTCAAACCTATGACGTTGTCTCTCTCTCATTTCATTCATGCCTGAACACAAACACCCTCTTCATCATGTTCTCTGGCGAGATATTCTCGGAGACGGACACCTTCAAAATCAGGTCCAACTCGTGCTCTGTCCCCACTTCATCTTCCTCACGAACTCGATCTTGGTGTAGAGGTCCGATCCTTGGATGACGTGGAGCTCCGGCGACTCGGAGAAGGTGATGAGCTTGCCTTTCCACGAATCTTCGCTCAGCTCAGAGACCAAGAGGCCGAGATCCACCGAGACCTAGATGGGGTCTCCGACCATGGACCCGTGGACCCCACAGATGGCTACACAGTTGTTCAATTTTCCCTTGGCGAGGAGGTCGGAGACCATGCTCTTCTACTGGAGCTCCGCCACGAGGTCGGCGGCAGCGGCGTCGCAGAGGGAGGCAATGATCTCGTGGGGGAGGAGGTTGCCGACGACAATCGTGGCCTTGCCGGCCTTGACATCGGCGAGGTACGCCATGAATTGGTCCTCGTCGTGCTTAACAAACTGCTCCTTGTACTTCTTCATGGCGATGGAGGAGACTCTGTTGTACGGGATCGAGCTCCATTGCTTCGCTCCCATGTAGATCTATGGGAGCTCCAAAGCCTTCCTCATAGGGATGATGACCTCCTTCCTCAGCCTGTCTCGGACTCTACGGCGTCGTATTCGGGGTGGGAATCGCGAGTGAAGATCTTCCTCGCGATGGCCTCCCAAAGGAGCTGTGACCGGCCAAAGGCGGAGTCGATCGTCGGGCACCACTTTGCGACGAGGCTGATCTTGGAGGTTTCGCCGGATCTGAGGAGTTGAGGTCGGATCTGAGGCGATCGGCGAAGAAATCGGAGATCCGATCGTAGAGGAACTTGAACTCTAGATCTCGATTGTAGCGCCTGCGGAGGCTCTTGGCCATGGAGATCGATTTCTGGTGGCTGGTGAGGCTCGTTTGCTCCTTCTCGAGCTTGTTCCTGAGCTCAGCGTTATGGATCCGAATCTCCCTCTGCTCCATCGATCTCTTCGGTTTCTAGTTCTTTCCTCCAGATTTCTTCAGCTTCTTCATGCGGATGTCGTGGAGCCACGACGTCGCCTCGTAGAAGCCTTACTTGTCGCGGAGGGAGGCGATGATTTCGTGGGGGGGGGGGGGGGGGGGGGGGGGGAGGTTGCCGGCGGATCCGAAGGGGCTAGCCCTTCCACAACCCATCAAGAGCGAAACAGTAAACAATGGCATAGGTTTGAAAATTAGAAGAATATGTGAGGGCATTTTAGTCTTTTCAAGTTAATTATAATAAATCATTTAACCCTTAAGGGTATTTTAGTCATTTCACACGTCAGAAACATTAAAAACTAACGGAATTGGACGGAAAGTGTAAAGTGAAAATTTTGCACATCTTAGACGTAGTCAGGTGAAAAAAAAAATTCTAGGTGTAGTCAGATGAAAAACAGCTATATCTAGGTGTAGCCACCTGGAATTATCCCTAAAGTTTATTATAATATCAAATTAATTAAATTGATATAATGAATTACTAACTACACACTCGATCGCAGAGTTGATCGAGGAAGCTGGTTTAAGGCGATCTGCAGCAAGATCACGGGGTTTCTCCATCCGTATGAGTTGAAGGCCGTGACTCTGCATGAAGCTAACTGGTTCGAGTCGATTTGTCTCCGAAGTTATCATGGATGCCTGTGTAAAGCACTCTGCAGCAAGATCACGGGGTTTCTTCATCCGTATGAGTTGGAGGTCGTGGCTCTACATGATGATAAACGGGTCGAGCTGAACAATTTTGGAGTAATCATTAGCAAACGGTGTTGCATACTACCCACTAACGGAACATGTGTTCTTTGTTTTGCTTGTAATCAAATGGTTCACGAATTGACCATGTTTGCTTTAACTAACAGTAGTTGAGATTATGGTGAGGGGTTTGTCCCACCAACTGTAGCTTCAACTGTCCGGCTTGATGTCGGGTTAGTTTTTATTTAATTAATAAAATTCGTTTTTACCTTAAAAAAAAAACTACACTCAAATACTTTTTTATTGTTAATTGAAATGAAAGGGAAACTTAATGCACCTAAAATTTATCAACAAAAATGAAAAGGGAAAAAGGCCATAGATATTATTTAATGCACAAAAAGGACATAACAAGGGGAAGTGATAGTAATGGAAATGGTCCTACATTTCACAGAATCCCATCCCTTCTTCTATCATTGCTTTTTCCCATATCCATTTCTTGCCCTCCAATCAACCAATTTATTTAAATACCAAATGAAATGGGTTTATTTTAGTATAGTTCAATGTTTTCTTTTTGTTTTGTAGACATGCATGTGACAAAAAATTTATGATCTCCAATAATTTTCTCTTTGACCAGTATTCAATATTCATGATCTTTTCAATTTGGATAAAAGAAACACATAAAAATGTATTCAACTATAATAATAATAAAAAATATTCAAGCTTTAGTAAAAATAAATGTTTCAGAGATATTGAGTTCTTATACACACCTCCTAATTATTAAAAATAAATAAAATTAAAATTGAACTGATCAAACAAATTGAACTGACCTTAAGGCAAAAAAGTAATAGGAGTGAAAGTAATTGATTTGATTCGGTTCAAAACCGAACCGATCAAAACTTATCAATTTGATTTTGGTTTATAAAATGAGAATATATAAAAAAAATCTAACTAAACCGAAAATCTATTGATTTGGACATGTGACTCTTCTTAAATAATCGACCATTATTAATTAGGTCTAAAAATATTAGAACAACAAAAAATAAGTCGATTATTAATTAAAAATCAGCCCAAAACGTGAGAACTTCATAAAAATTGGTTCAAAATAAATTCAACTGAAAATAATGTCAGAAAAAATATAACATGAGAATTTCATAAAATTCAGTTTGATATATATGTTCAAAACCGAATTTTGTCTGTTTGATTTTAATTTTATTTTCTTAAAACAAAATTGATCGAAACCAAATTTTATAAACCGAATCTCAAAATTGAATTTTATTTTCTCAAAATCAAATCGGACAATCACATTCATATTCGTCATTCATACACATATCACTTTCTAAAAGATAATTTAAATAATTATTTTAAAACAAAGCCGTGTGCCAGAGATGCCACTTATTTTGGAACCATAAACTATAAACTATTCAGTATTATTAAAAAATTATTACACAAAATATCTTTTGTTCAAAACTAACACTCATACAATTTTATTAAATTTTGAATAATTTCAACATGTTATAATTTAGATTGAATGAAAAATAAAAATTAATAGTGACATTATAAAATGTGAGCAGCTCTGGCGTTGGGGCACATGACGTTTCTTTTATACTCAATCAGAATTTGAAAAAAACTAATGAATAAAAACTTCAAATTACAAAACGAACTAGTAAGAAAATCGCATATGATAAATTAATAAAATCAAGAGTCTGGACTAAATCAAAACATTAATAATAAAATGAATGTAACTCAATTCAAATTTACATATTTTCACCCACTTTACTTTTTTTTATCAATTCTATATTAAATATGTTTTAAACACCCAAATTTGAAAGAAAGATTTAAACATCGATACAATTTCTTTCGTGTAGCAATGCACTCATGTTCATTCTAATAAAAATTGAAATATGTTGATGTCTTTGTGTTTACTACTTTAATTAATTAAGACCTTAATTTTGTAATTGGAGTAATACAAAATGAAGCCAGTATCATGTTACCAAGAATGAGATAGCAATAATAAGTATAAAATATGATATGATTTTGTAGGTAATGTGCAAGGAGTGATGCTAATAGGTGGAAAGTGAATTAAATAGTGAAGTAGAGAGAGCAATAAAAAGTAAAGAGATTGAGAAGAGTGGGTCAGCATCACATGCAGCAACCAGAAAGCTATGGTGGTTTTTACTTGTGTTTGTGTCATGGAAAAGACAATCCTTCCACATGACAGCCTCACCCATTTCCAACCCATCTATCACACACTTGCCTGCCATGTCATCATCATTCAAATCCACTACCTACTTAACACAACTACTTCACTATCTTCTTCTCCTACGACTTTCGTCTTTACTTACAATTACATGTACATGTACATGGGTTGATTCTTGAGGATTTCTGTTTTCTTGGTTGATTGTTTTTGACAAACTCTGCTTCACTTCAAATTAATATGGAAGTTGGTTTATGCATTATAATAAATTCAATCAACTCAAAAGTTGAAGTTGGAGTTGAACTCTCCACTTAAATACTTTAATGGTTTGAGACATCATGGATATGTTGCACGAAAGAATTTAGACTAATAACTTAAAATAATACACATGTCTACGTATTTAGATGTGTTACTTTACTTATATTTTGAATGATGAAGTGAAACTCATAGATAAATAGTAATATGAGTTAACAATGAATTAATTGTATGGAGTTTTATTGTAGAAATACATTATTACTATCATTAATAGATTGTCACAAAAAAGTATAGATAGCATTAATGTTCGATAAAAATTACAAAATATTTAATTATAATGTGAGGCGTTCATGAAATAATGTAAAGAATATATCTCAGTTTTGATAAGTAATGCGAAAGATTTCGGTAATCATCGATTTAATTTCTTAAGTGGTTAAAACGTGATATAATATACGTGTTTAATCGTAAGTTCAAACTGTACGAGTTACTAACACAAATAAATTATTTTATATAACAAGAATTCTGGTAATCTGATTTGTTCATATTCAAATTTTTAAATACGTTTATCTTTAAAATGATCTCACCCTATGATTTTATACATACTCATAATTTCATTGTATGCTTTTGAGTAAAAAATTGTATTATCTCTAGTGAAAATTCGTAGATTCTTAAGGAAATGCAAGGTAACATGATACATATAGTAACTTAGCTTTATAACCATCTTATAATTCTTATTTATCAACTAAAACCTGTGCTGGCAAATAGAGGTTTAAATATTTATTACCAACACAATTTTCACCTCGGAGTCCCATAACAGAACCATAATTATGGTTAGTGGCAGTAAAAACAAAACAAAATCGAACCTCAAAGACCATGACGAGGAGGAGTGAAGAGCAAAAGAGAGAGAGAGTGTTGCGGTCAAAGTTACAAAGACCGAGGAAGTGCTTCGTCTCTGACACCTACACACGGAGGTCACTCTCACAGGCCCCAATCTGCAAATCCCACAAAACCACGAGGACCTCCACCGAAATAAAAAACACTCCCCTTTAATTTCGGCTCTGCCCCTTTAAAACACCAGAAAAGCGGGAGACCCTGTTGAAGGCCATTTATAACGATGCCAAGACCGTGAGGGGCTGTTTGGGGAGAGAGAAAATTAAATTAAATGGCGACGGGACTGGTACAGGAACACAATCTGGCGGAGAACAATAATCAGATGGAGAAGCAAATCGGTTGCATGGCTGGTTTCCTCCAGATCTTCGATCGCCACCAGATTCTCGCCGGGAAGCGAATCTACTCCGCCAAGCGCCTCCCTCCGGCGAGTCTCCATTTCTCTAACCTTTGTTTCTGTTTCGTTCATTTCGCTTTCTTCTTCACTTCTGATTTTGTTTGTTTGGAATTTTCTAGGCCGGAGATTCTGAATCGGAGTCGGAGATGAGCTCTTCTCCGGCGGTATCGAAGGAATTGGTGAAACCAGAGAAAATCAAATCAGCGCCGTCTCCGGATCGCTCGGCGAAGAAGTCACCGAGATGCGATCTCCGGTCGCCGGAAGTTGAGAAGCCGGCGGAGAAATCGTCGAAATCGACGACTCTTCCGCTTCCGGTTTTCGAGTTCAAGGAAGGGACCAAATCGTCATGGAAATTCTCCAGAGAAGCTCCGAGGCTCTCTCTGGACAGCAGAGCCACTGCGATTCTCTCCGCCAATCGTGCCGGAGCTTGCTCCGGCGGAGCCGTGGAGGAGATCGAGAAGCAGCGCCGGTCGACGAGCGTCATCGCGAGGCTCATGGGGCTGGAACCGCCGTCTACGGCATATCTTCAACCGGAGAAGAAATCGGAGCTCCGCAGATCCGCCTCCGAGTCCAGAGTCTCCAGAGATCTCGGCAACAATTTCCAATTCCAACTCCAACCGAACCTGAACCGATCCAGTTTCGACAGTGCCAAATCAATCGACACGGCGTCGTTTCGTGCACCAGAAAAGGCACAGGCTCAGCACAGAGGCTTGGTTCAGAGAAAGAGCTTCTTCGACTCTCAAGACATTTTTCCCGAGCCGAAGCAGAGCGTCGCGATCTACGGAGAGATCGAGAGGAGGCTGAAACTGAGAGGCATCGACGAAGCACCGAACGATCTCGAAACTCTGAAGCAGATCCTCGAAGCTCTGCAACTCAAAGGACTGCTACATTCCGCGAAACCGCCAAACCAGAGAAACGACCGGAGAAGATTCTCCGGCAACGATTCTCCGATCGTGATCGTCACTCCGGCGAGATCGCCGGCTCCAGCTAACCGCAACATCCACGATTCTCCGCCTCCGAGCTTCAGATCGAGGCCCGGAGCTCGCCGGAATCTCAACAACCTCTCGCCTGAAATCGACCGGAATGTGCGGAACCGAGCCGGGACTCGGAGTCCAAGTCCGGCGACCGGCGGCGAGAGAGGCGTGAAGAGTCCTAACGGAAAAAAGCCGTTGAACATCGAAACGCATCGGAAACCGAACCAGCCAACGGACCAGAGAAGGCTCTCTCCGGTTCACTCGCCGAAACTCAGCCCGAGACGAACCGTATCGGAGCAACCCGCCACAAACAAATCGCCGAGATATCGGAAACCAACGGCCGAGATATCGGAAGAGTCTTCTTCCATCTCCGAAACCAGTATCAATACAGAGGTAAGATCGTAATTAATCAACAATCTTAATCCTTAATTATTCGGTAATTAACCTGAAAATCATTTATTTATCGGTGATTAGATGCAGAGATCGAAAATGGAGGGGCACAGGGAAGGGAAGAGTTTATTGGAGAGGTGCGATCAGCTGCTTCTCAGCATTGCGGAGATCACTGCGAGCGAGTTGCAGCCGAGCCCCGTGTCCGTCCTCGATGCGTCGTCGTTTTACAGGGACGACTCGCCGTGGTCTCCTCCTCCCGTCGCGAAGCGGAGCATTGACTTCAAAGGTAATTTTAAGGGTCTTCTCTGTTTGACCGTGGTGCTGACGTCACCATCACGATCTTAGGCTCGGTCGGCCAGTAGGGTTCTGCCACGTGGGGCGTAGTGGGTACAATCACGTGGGTGCAGAGATGTACAACCTTTAAGGCGGGGGTGGTTGTGGGGAAGATCTTTGATGACGACGTCGTATATGCATTAAACTCAAGGAATTGATGGACAAATTGTAGATGATCGAAACGATGTCGTTTTGTTGAAGCTTTTGTGTTTTTCTCCTAACGGTCACATTTTTTTGGTCAGGATTGGAAATTGAGCTTGACGACGACCTCTGCTCCCCGGAGATTCCGTCTCCGATCATCGATGACGATTCAGAGGACAGCGATTTCGTCTACATCGCCGATATCTTCAGGGTTTCGGGTTATTTATCTTCCGATTCGGATGCTTTTCAAGAATTGGAGAAGCGACAGTTTCTCAAAGGGAACGGTACGTCTAAAGCCTCCAGAGTGGAGAGGAAGCTGATTTTCGACACGATTGGGGAAATTCTCGACCGGAACAGACAGTCATTGACCTGGAAGGTTGTTTCGAGCCCGAATCTGCAGCAGACCTGGTCGGAGTTTCAGAGAATTCGAGAGAGGGACGCGTGCGAAGACCTGTTCGAGGTGATTTGCGGGGTTTTAAGGAAAGACCTCGCCGTAGATGGTGTCTCGGGGTGGGCGGACCGCCCGATCGAGGTTTCCGAGGCCGTGCTGGACATCGAACGGCTGGTGTTTAAGGATCTGGTCGGCGAGACGATCAGAGAGCTGTCTTCTAGTAACGTTGTACCTTCGCTCAGGAGAAAGTTGGTTTTCTGAGCGTACACTAATTTATTTCACTCACATGACCGTTGGTGCTTCAATTTTCGCGCGCTTTGTTTATTTTTTTCCTTAAATTTATTTGTGTTTTGTGGTTATTTAGTTTTGTTTGATTCTTCTTGTTTGTATAATCGGAAAATTTGAAGGAAAAGAAAAGGAATTGGGAAAATCTAACTCACTTTGTCACCATATCGGTCTCATTTTGTTGCTCGGTTAATCTTTAATTATTTGTTAATTTTGGGCATAATAGGAAAATTGTGTAATTATTAAAAAAAATTCACTCTAGTGAGTAGTGACTAGTGAGGCCTAGCTTTTTATATAACCATTTGCAGCAATGATTGTTCTCTTGTGAATGTGTGAGGTTTGGTCTAAGGTAGTAGAGTTTATTCTAGTGAAATTTACAGTTGAGAAAAGGACCATGTTGGAATTGGTCCCATAATTGGTATACTATAATTGACTCAAAGTTCAGAAGACTGGTCCCAACTTGTCCTAAAGTCAGTGGCATCTGTCTACTTCTGGATTTCTGTGAGACTTTGTCCCCCCAAAAGCTTTATTTTTACTGTGTTTTGAAATTAAAATTTATATCTAATTACAATTAGGATATAGTAATTAGTAACTCTTCTTAGTTAGAGGACAAGATTGTTTGCAAATTACAATTAAACTTTAATTTGGTTATCCAAATTTGTTTGGTTAGTTAATCAATTGCTTAAATTTGTGGTTGATGAGTGTGGTATGAGTTTCATCGAATGATGTTCATATGTATGCTATATATTTTTAAAGTCTTGTTTTAAAATACTAGTTTTAACTTGTTATTTATTGAGTTGAGATGGACCTTATCTTCAACTCAAATGTTCCCAAGCCTCACCTCATAAGGCCATTATTGGGGATGCTTGATTCCAACTTCCAAGTGTCCCCTGGCTGCCATTTTCTGGTAATTAAAGCTCTCAATTTTGTTTTTTTTTCTTGGGGTTTTTGGCAAGGAAATGGAGTAGGTTTAGTAAGTGAAGAGGAATGGTTGAGAGTCAGTGGTGGGGTTGTGAAGAAAGATGAGGTGGGCCATTTTCACAATTTATTATGGGCTTTTCAAGCCCATGTAATCAATTTGTATATGTAAGCTGCCATCTCATTCCATACTAATGTGGTTGACTACATTTCTTTATATGACATACAAGTTATTATTTATTAAAATATCATTTTAATTATAAGCGTACACTTCATTTCAAAAAAATAACAAGAAAATTATTATTAAAAAACAGAACAAATACAGTGTGGAAAAGACCTAAAGAAATACATAAGCAAGATCCTAACCAAAAAATAGTGATCCTAAATGTGGAAATGATCACCAAGCATATCTGTTATTAAAAAAAGCATAGTTTACTTAAACTTTAAATTTATCGATCTCTTTCGTGTAAATGTGAAAAAACTCATATTGATCTGTTATTAGCGTTTCGCATGATGAATAGAAAGTCAATTATATAACAATTATGTATCAACAGGAACTTGTCTGCCAACGTCGTCAATGAAATGATAAAGATTTGCAAGATCTTTCTCGCAAATGTGTTGCTCGAGAAATTTTCACCCTGAAACAATTACAAAATTCATCTAAATCACATACATATGTTTAAAATGCATGAATGATATGTTATTATTTATGCTAAGTCACACTGTTAAATCTAACATTATGGAGTCGGGTGATCCGTCTAACTTCAACAAATTCAAAGACGGCCACAAGAAGAAGATTCCCTCGAAGAAATCACACAACAAATTCACCGAACTCTTGCAAGTTTTCGATTTTAAAATTTTTGTGCTTCACTTTGTGATCTCAATCCTTGTTATGGGCCCATATTATTTGATGAGCCCAAGATCAGGACCCGGGCTTTAATGATGACGTCATCATAACGGCCCAGCACGCCATTAGAAATTGGACCTCCCCGAGCGTGTCCAGTTCAGAAGTGGGCCCAAGAAACCAACAACGCGCCATCTCTATTCTCTAAGGTCATTTTATACTCTATCTGGGTTTTGCTTCAGTTTAGGGATTATTGCAACATCAACTTACATCTTGGGTATGCTTTATCAATACAGAGTAATATATCAGACATGTCAAGTTAAGGTTTCAAGGAGGAATTATCTTATAACATGGAATTTTCGGATTCTCTATCGTCGGGGAGAATCGGGCCTTACTACTTAGTAGCGCAAAATAAGGAAGCTCATTTAGATATTAAAGTCCACCTCTAATCCAAAAATCTAGTCTATCAGGTACATAGTCCAGTGTGAGTATAAATTCTCCTCACACCTCGTACTCTTCTGATGTATGATTTATACTCACATGTGTAATCCTAACAATCTCTCCTCCACATTGAGCTCATCACATTGTGTTGCTCGCGCTTCTAAACCCAAATCATCTTCCACTCTCACCCGTTGACTCATTTGACAATCCTGGTCCGATAAATAATGATTTTTTGTATCATACTGACCTGCCTACCTTAACCCATCAAGAAATCTATTGGTATGTCAGCCCAATGAAGTCTGTGCAAAACTGCTCTGATACCACTTGTTAGGGAGAATCGGATCTTACCAAGTAAGAAGATATCACAAGTAAACCCATATACATTTTAAAGCCCACATATGACCCAAAAGATTAATATTTGGGGTTAAATGTGAATTTTAATGTGTATGTGACTTTTCTTATTGTGTGCTTTCCTTGGTAAAACCCGATTCCCCCAACATTTATATGCTGGTCCAATTATCCTCCATACTTTTTATTGTACATTTTCCTTAAAATGCAGAAAAATAAAAACGTTTTTCGACTGTGTACAAGTGCATGAAGCTGAACAAAACTTTTGTTCTGAATTTGAATTCAGCTCAAACACACTAACAAAGGTAATTCACTATGTTCTTAAATTTCCACATGTCCATAGTTTTTCCATGAAAGATATGTTTTCCTGCTACACCTTGTCTAAGACTTTGAAAACATAAGTCTCTTATCTTGATAATGTTGTGACATTTCACTAAAGTCCCTTTTACTTGGTCAAGATTTAGCAACACTACCTTAATATCCTACTTTTCAAGTTTGTGAGGGTGAGATACATGTTTCTATTCAGGGCCCGTCTATGCGCAACAAAGTCCTCGTTAATCCATAGTCCTAAAAGTAGATGGTGAAAATTTAATGACAACCCGTTGGGTTTAAAGCGGATTTAGTGATTCTCGTTCGTCCCCTGCTTTGTAGGGTTTGAGTATTTTTGCCATTAAATCACTCAAATTTAAGGGGAAAAAGGGCTAGTAATGTTGTGAGGAGAAAAGAAGTAGAGGAAAGAAAGTGACAGATTGGGAATGCACAAAGGGTCTAAAGAGAAAGAAACAAGTAATAGGCTTAGGAGGGGACCAAAGATAATTGAGCTTTAGTCCACTGACTTTTTTACAAGTATTGGAAACATCTGTTAGCTAGCTACATAATGTTATTAGTTTTGCTTACCGATAGAAACCCCTTTTGCATCCAATCTTAACTTGGGGCCAAAGTTATAAGACTTCTTTTGTTTATTACAATATATTACACACATTAAAGGTGTGGAAATAAAATAAAAATACAAAGATGTCACTCACTTTAAGCCTTTAGGAGAAAATCAGAAAATGGACCATAAACATGCTAGATTAACACTCACACTAGGACTGGGGTAAGTGGAGTAAATAAATTAGTGCTTCCCTTCTGTTCATGTAGAAAAGGAATAGCATTCATTAGATTTAGAACCAATGGTTATAAAATAAGCATTGTTTATTTGCAATTATTAGCATAGTGTTAGGATGAAGGAAGAGAAAAGAGAGGATGATGCGGTTCATGGCTTGTATCAGATTATGGATCGGATTCGAATAGATAGTAAACTCGATTAACGAGAGAGATCAAATCTGAATTTAACATTTGTTCGAGAGAACAACAATCTCTAATAATCTTTTCTTAATTAATTGATTCTTTTATTGCAATCAACTTTAGGCATTTATAGCCTAAAAAGACTAATAACTACTTATTCAATTCCAAAAACTAAAGTCTAATAAGATGAACAGAAATAATTATCTTAACCCTCCTCATTTAAATCGAAATTCGTTGGGATCCTAAAAGAGGACTTGGATACAAGTGATCAGGGTTCGAGCCTCGGCAACGTGTTAGAAATTACACATGCGAGTCTAAATCCCACATCAGAAAAATACTGGATTTAAAAAAAGTTTATATACAAATTAGACCCAAGATCCACCAGACTAGTCTTTTAGTTCAGATGTGGCCTCTAAATGGGTATGCGGGATTTTCTCTGATGTGTTTCTCCTTGGTAAGACCCGGTCCTTCCCAACACAGTGCTATCTCTCTCGTCTTTAATCTCTCCGATTGCGTTACTAGTTGTGACTCTCTCAGCCAACTAATGTTGGATTAACAAAAATAGGTCTTCATTATTCGGAAATGATGCCTTGAGCCCAAATCTTAACATGTTATTGATAAAAGAAATAAAAATATTCATGTCATAAAGAGTTAATTCAAAATATTGGAGTGAATTAGTTGTTATGATTGAGGAGTATAAAAGGGAAAAATACATATTTGCAATTAACTAACCATGTCAATTTACTGTTGCTAGGAAGAAGAAAAACAAAACAAAATAAAGATTCCATTTCCAGAAATGCCTAATATAAAGAGTTAATTACTTGATTCTTTCGTTACCATTCACCTTTCAAGGTAGTTAATTACTAGCATAACTTAACTTTTCAAGGTAGTCCTAGCGCGTGACACGTGTCAGAAAAGTTCTACCGCGATCATTTTCAACATTCCACCAGGTCCCTGTTAGATTATAAAACTATAATTGGCCATTCATCTATCAGTTTAACCTTTTAACTGAGTTGGTCCTTTAATATGGTATCAAAGCTTGATTACTCACGGACGCGAGTTTGAATTCTAGGACATGCAAATTCCACCATTTTGCACAAACATTCTACTGGTTCGGACGGTTTGTATTTCATAACTTGTGTTAACACCTCTACTAGCATGCTTATTAAGTATTAAGATTTTTTTATCTAAATTTTCGCGAACTCAAATAACTCTAGATTTTTTAATGTATTTGACATAAGTTCTAAAATTCTTTACTTGTTTGATTAATGCTGATTAATTTTTTGTTAATCTCTAATAGAAGATACTTTTAGTTGACTAGTGTCTACCGTTTTTTAAATAGTGACATGTATACATTCAAATCTTGTAGATGATCATAGACCAAATCTCCCTTTCATCGTAGGAATGGAAGAAAAAAATGACACCAACAAGTCATTATTTGAGTTACCTTTGTCTGTGGGTGATCTGATTACACTTGTCATCCTTAAAGAGAAGGCCAGTAAGGGAATCTATGTCAATGAAGTCACTTTAGCCTTTCCATTATCACTTTGCTTCACTTTTGCTCCATCACTTTTTTTTTACTATTTTACCATGGCAATACTAGTAATATTCATTGTCCGACTAAAAAGAGGTAATTATTTGATGAAATATTGAAATGACCATTTTACCCATTATTAAATGAAAAAAATATATTCTCATTTTAAGAATACATTTTTTTCAACTATAAGAAAATAATAAATTAGAATTAATCTTTGAACTTATATTTCTAGCAACCCTATTCTCTGCTTCAACTCTAATGTTCAGGTAGTTGGTTGTCGTCGAATTTGGGCGGTGAAGATAGGAGGCACCCTCTTTCTCTCCTCTATTTTTGTCCACTTTGATGTCAGGCTTTCTATCTCCACCGCCCAACTCTAATTTTCAGGCATGAGGCGCCGCCCAGTGAATCGCCGAAGAGGAAGGACGGGAGGGATCGAAAATGGAGGCGGACGAGATTGAAGAAATGGAGGCAGTCGTGGACGAGGAGACGGGCGTCAGGGAAGAAGGCGCGGAGATGGTGCCTCCTATCTCCACCGCCCAAATCCGGCGACGGCGAGACTATGCCAGATCATTGGAGTTGTCTGGTGTGAGCTCGGGACAGTGGTACCTCTCGTCGGCGTCGTCCTTCTCCGATCCTCCCTTTTTTGGCGAGACCAGATCGGAAAACAGTGCTCTGATCCGCCGCCGAACTACTTCCAGCCCTACCCTCCCCCTTACGCCACATACACCGCTGCTCCGATGTAGAGCTCTCAGGTACCAATTCTCGATTTGGGCTCAATCGTTGAAAAAAATCCTAAAATGGGTGTACTAGTGATTGAAGGATATTGTGAAAATGATGGGTTGGCTTGAAGATTTTTTTTAGGGTTTTGGGGGTTGAGGTTGAGGCCATTGGTGCTTCGATATGGATCTTGACGAGCTCGAGAACGAAGACAGTGAACTCCCAAATTAATTTATGTTTTGTTTCTGTGAGAGATTTTGGGGTTGGAGACCGCAGAGGAACCAATTCTGGGCGCTGCTCCGCCGGCGCGAGCTGGGACAGCGGGAGGTTCGCCGGCGCCGATCTGTGGAGGTCGTGGACGAGGAAGACGAATATGACTAGGAACAATTTTTTTAATTTGTAATTTTTCATTCTGTAACAAGATGCAATATTTGATTCTGTTAATGAATTATGTGACGAGAAACAACTCATTAGGTTTTTTCAATTTTCAGATTGAATTCCATATATTCAACGAGTGAAAAAGAAGAAGAAGAAACGTATAATACTTAATAGTTTAGAAGGTCAAAAAGGAGGGCAAATTAGACATTTTACAAGAGATTTTCAATTCATTTATTAATTTATTTTAAAAGACTAAAATACTCTAACACCTTAAGCTTATATTATTGATCAAGTGAGGGTAGAATAGTAATTTCACAATTACTGATAATTATACATTCAAAACTTACACAACAAGAATATTTTGGACTTTTTACAACTCACGTCAGTTAAATCTAACGAAATTTAATCTAAGTGTAACGTAATGAAACTTGGGGGATCTAGAAAAAAAAAATCAAACTTGGGGTACAAATCCTAAAATGAGGTTTTGGCGGGTGTACTGATCTGTAATCACCCCTTTAAGAGAGGTGTGCCCCCACAATAGATTCGGTGTGTAGTGTTTATTGTATCATTGGATGTAGAGCTCGCTCGAGCTCGACTCGTTAAATATTCGGTTCGGTCTTGTTATAATCGAGCTCGAGATTGGGCTCGTTTAATAAACGAGCCGAGTTCGAGCCTAACTTTTTAAGGCTCGATAGGTTCGCGAGCCGACTCGTTTATTATTTATTGAATTATATATTTATATTAATATATTTATAATAGAATTATATATTTATAAAATGCTTATAATAGAATTAGACAAGCCAAATCAAGTCGAACCAATTTCAAGTTGGCTCATTTATTATTTAATGAATTATTTATCATTTATTTAATTTTTAATTAATATATGTATTTAAATTTATGTAGACCAAATCAAGCGAGTCGAGCTCAAGCTCGAGCTCGAGTTCGTCTATTTTATTTCGAGCCGAACTCAAGCTTAGTTGTATAAGCTCATTCGAGCCCGAGCCGAGCTCGAGCCGAACACTTTTATCACGAGCCGAGCCCTTCCAAAATGAGACTCGGCTCGGCTCGTTTACACCCCTAATTGCCTATGTGTCAGAGTCAAGTGTTTAGGGAGTAAAAAGTAATATGGGCTTTTTGGCCAAATCTTCAACCCCACTACGGCCCATAAAGTCTCGCTAATGGGTAGGGCTTGGAAGTTGATCAAACACGGTTTTGAATAAGGGCCACACTGAAACGCACTCAGCTCAGTATTTTTTTAGCTGGGCCCACACTATATCTATGGCCCACTTAATGATATTTAACTTTTTTTTATTCAATCAGGTTAAATAAGACCCTTTAATTTATCCAAGTCTATACTTTTAACTATTTTCCCCACATTTAGACACTCTTGCGTTCAAGATTTAATGTCCGTGTGTTGACTGAAATATTAGGGGAGGTCGATATCTGTCACTCAATAACTAAAAACTTGATTTTTTTTTATAAAGTCCGACCTAATATGTTTAACTTTACGTAATAAAATTTACAAAATTTCATTCACTTTAATATGTGACAAGTTTGTGACGTCAATTAAATTTTTTGTAATCTGATGGTTTGAGTTAATTAGGTGGTTTTATGCACTAAGCATGTGTTAGATATAATATAGGTAATTTTTAATATAACAATAATATATCTAACATCGATGTTTAGTTGAGTTCATGCAAACAATATTCAAACCAGAGCATAAAATTACCTAAAGACAAACAATTTATACTAATGATTATTTTATTGATATATTTATAGTTTTAAGTATATAAATGTAGCGAATATTTATATCTTAAATTTTTTTTTGTATTATTTTTACATGGGAAAATAAAACTTTGCTACACGATTTGATATCTCAATTATTTTTTTTAGTACCCAACCAATTCTCAATTTTTAATAACTATATTGGAAGCCATTATACATGAAATTGGTTATGGACCTGTTTATTCGGTTCGGTTCTATCTATAATTTTCTGAAAGAAAAGGTGAATTTTATTTAATATATAGCAACTAACCCGGCATCTAGCCAGACAGCTGAGGCTACAGTTGGTGGGACATGCCCCTCACCATAACTCCAACTACTGTTAGTTAACGCAAAATTGGCCAATTCGTGGGCTGCTTTATTACATGATCTACGGGCGAAAGATAAAGATATGTTCCTATCGGAAGCTGAGAGTAGCCGTTTGCAGTCGTGGATGATCCCCCCAAACATGTTCTGTAAGTGTTTTCCTCCCCGAACCTGGCTCACCACCCGAACACAATCTGTCACCACTTCCACCGAACTCCAGTTATGTCCTTTTGCCCAAGATAGAGCTTCCCTGACTCCTACGGCCTCCACCTCTTCGGAATGGAGATAACCCGTAAACCGTCTACACAGTGCTCCCATGATGCGGCCTTCTGAGTCTCTACAGATAAGCCCTATGCCCCGGTTCGGTTCTACCTATTAGAAGCGTTTGATCATCAAATTTTGTTAATTAGTTGATTTATAGTTTGAAACATGCAACTTTAATCCTGATTTATGGACAAAACTTTAGAATTAAAATTATTAAAAATTATAATAAAAATGGAATGATAACACTAAATTATTACAACCCATTGAATAATCCTGAATTTTAGGAATTGAGTCAAACGATTTTTGAAAGTGAATTAAATTGAAAGAGAAGGACTTATATGAAATGGAATCAAATAAGCCCGTCTGTCACCTTCCTTACCTTTTCATTTAAAGGAGAGGTGTTGAAAAAATAAGAGTCACGAGATTCGTGTGGTTAGGTGAATTGTAAAAGGGTAAAAATGGAACATCTGGGCAAATCCTGAAGCTCCAGTAAAGCTTATTATTTACAGTGCACTCACAGTCACATTTACAACACTCATGAATGATCCTGCATTTAATGGCTGACAAAATTCTAGGAAAATGTTCTCATCATAATTAATGTTAGGTTTTGACAATTTAAGGTCCTCGTTTATTTCTGTAATCATTATAAATAAATATAACCAATCCTAATTTGTGAATGTAATTAAAATAGAAAAAAAATAAATAAGGGAGTACTGCAGAGTAATTAGACGGCAGAGCCATATAGCACCTGCGAATTTCGAATTGCTTGGGGATTAATAATTTGAATATTACCCTTGTATAAGATGAAATATAAAGGTGTTACATTTTTCTATGGCATTATATGTTCTAATTTTTTTTCTCAACGATTTGATAATTTTTATAGAGGATAACTAGCAAATGCTTCCAAGAATGAAACAAAAGTTAAAATTATATATGGTAACAAAATTACCAAAAGACATAAAAAAACAAATGAAAGATGAAGGCTTACTTAAGCCGCAAGAAAACATGGCAACAAGAAGTCATACAACTAGCCCCTAAGATATATTGTTTTGAATATCAGAAAGCTCCATTGCCATTGATTTGACTTTGACGATAATCACCTAAGGAGAGTTGGTTTGATTGTTAAACACAATATCGTTTCTTGAAAGCCATATGTTCCACATGATTATGGTGCAAAGCGAGTTCCAATATCTTGAGTTCTTCCTGTCAATGATGATTTTTGGCCAAAAATAGAAAAGCTCCATGACAGTCCCTGGAAACACACACTGGTGTTCTGAAAGAAAATGAGACCAGATTTGCCAACTCCATCTACAATGAAGAAGAATATGATTTGCTTTCTCCGGGGCAACTACGCATAATGGACACAAGTTCTGTGAGATATCGATTCCACGACCGGCAAGAAAATGCTTTGTAGGAATAGCATCATGGGCGGCTAACCATCCGAAACATTGGATTTTTGGGGCGACCTTTGGTTGCCAAATAATCCCCGGCCAATGTGGAGAAAGTGCATCCGAAGCATGAATCATTTCATACATACCCTTAACAGAGTACCCTTTGTCAGCATGAGCCCAAACCAAATGATCAACTTTGGCAATGTCGGGCCATAAATTCATAATCAGATTCAATAGCTCATTAAAGGAAGCTAGGTTTCTGCCTGTGAGTTCTCTTGTAAATTTAAGATTCCACTCATGCTCAGACCAACAATTAAACACAGAGATATGAGGATCACAAGTTAATAAAAATAATCTTGGAAACCTGGTAGATAGAGTGAAATGACCAGCCCAATTATCCTCCCAAAATCGTATGAGGAGTCCTGATCCCAGAGACCATTTGAGACTTTGAGCACCCATGAGAGACAAGAACAGGGGATCATTAGATAAATAGAAGAGATGATGTAACAAAGAGGACCCCGCACTTGTTGTCACCTTGAATAGATCCCATTCTTGCAAATTCCACTTATATTTCTCGCATAGTACGGTTTTCCAAAGGGATTGTTTTTCAGAAGCAAATCTCCACCACCATTTGCCGAGGAGGCATTTGTTCATGATGCCGAGCTTCCTTATACCTAGGCCTCCTTGACTTTTAGGCTTGCAAACCTTATCCCAACTGACTTTGCATATTGCCTTATTGTTTGGATTAGAGGACCATAAAAAATTCCTCTGGATCTTTTCCATTTTCAAAATCACTATTCTTGGAGATTTATATAATGACATGTAATAGAGAGGGAGACTAGCCAGTGAGGACTTGATTAATGTGACTCTTCCCCCTAATGATAGGTAACGACCTTTCCACAGAGCCAATTTATTCGAAAATTTATGCAAAATCTTGTTCCAAGAATAGACTCTATTTTGGGCTTATACCCAGAGCAAAGCCCAGATAGTCAAATGGTAGAGTTCCAAACTAACAACCCAATATATCAACCAATTCGTCCCTATTTGATCTGTCTCTGCCCAACAAGAAGATTTTTGACTTATCATAATTGACTTTGAGGCCTGACACATTTTCAAATCCTCTCAGCAAGAGCTTGGTATTGGAGAAGGATTCTGGATCAGCTTTGATGAAGAGGATTGTGTCGTCTGCGAATTGGAGATGTGAGATGGTTAACTCATTACTGAGCTTCATCCCCTGAAAAAGCACATCGTGTTCTGCAGGCTCTATAAGCAAATGCAGCCCTTCACTGGCAAGAATAAATATGAGCGGAGACAAGGGACATCCCTGCCTGATACCCTGTGTGAGGTCAAATTTTGCAGTGGGCAACCCATTGACAAGAACAAATGCAGTAGATCGAAGACAATTTGATATCCATAACCTCCACTTGCAGCCAAAACCCATTCTCAGAAGCACATCATCAATATATCCCCAATCAAGCTTATCGAAAGCTTTTTCAAAATCTAGCTTGATAATAGAGCAATCAGCTTCTGATCTTTTTATCTTATCAATGATTTCATTTGTGATAAGTATATTATCAATTATTTGTCTCCCACTAATGAAAGCAGACTATGTATCACTCACCAAGCTATCAATGACAGATTTGAGCCTCCCTGTCAAAACTTTTGCAAGAACTTTGTATGGTGATGTGGTTAAACTGATGGGCCTTAAGTCAGAACATAATTGAGGAGAGGGTACCTTGGGTATCAAGGCCATGAAGGATGAGTTAAGCCCTTTTCCAATGCATCATGTTTGATGAAAAGCTTTGAAGAATTCTATCACTTCAGGTTTAACAATATCCCAACATTTATGGTAGAAATGCATAGAGAATCCATCATGCCCAGGAGCTTTAGAGCCATCACATCTTTTGATTGCATCCAAAATTTCTTCCTCCGAGAAGGGAATTTTAAGGCACTGTTTTTCATTTTCAGAGATCGTTTTAAAAGGAAGAGGAGGCAGCTTTGGCTTTGCTATAGGAGGGCACATGAACCTTTCTTTAAAATGAGCTAGGAACTCTCCTCATATCGCTTCAGGATCATAACTCCAAGATCCACTGACTTTTAGGCATGATAAATGCTTTTTCGAGCCTCTGCCGGCAGCAACCTTGTGGAAGCAAGAAAAGTTGTGATCACCCTCTTTAAGCCAAGTTACTCTTGATTTATGTCTCCAATTTATTGCTTCTTGTATAATCTTGTTGTTGAGAGTTTCTTGGATTCTTGATCTTAGCTCTAGTTCAACATCAGTGAGAGCTCTGTTTTCTTCCAATACATCAAAACGCTCATACTCACATTCAAGCTCTTTAATAGATGATTCCAGGTTCCCATAGACTTCTTGATTCCAAGTTTTCAGGGCCAATTTGAGTAATTTAAGTTTAGACCACATGACATAGGTTGGGCTCCCTTGCACATCGTACCCGTCCCATTTTTCTTTTACAAAAGCAGCAAACTCCACATGCTTTGTCTATGAGTTCATAAATCTTGAAGGTCTGGGCCCCCAATCTGCTTCTGGGAAAGTCAGAATTAAAGGGAAGTGATCCGACATACCCTTATTTAAGCACTTTTGAATTGGGTTGGTAAGGTGAGGGACCAGAGATGGAGATAGAAAGAAGCGATCTAACCTGCTTGATGTGGATTGAGGACCGAACCACGTGAAAGACTTGCCTGATAGTGGAGATCGATGACCCCTGCTTCATTGATAAAATAATTAAAGTCTCTAGTGCTTGACCTTGAAACAGAGCAGTTTTCCTTCTCATTTATACTTTTGACTGCATTGAAATTTCCAGCGATGATGAAAATTGAGGGCAAGGAACTGAGATTTGCTAGAATCGCATGACATAAGAGATTTCTTTCCACTCGATCACATGGAGCATATACATATATCACTGCACAACGAACATTTAGAGTCAGACAATCCCCTTCCCAGTATATTGAGTTACCAGAGATTATTGAGTTTGATTTTTTGAAGTAGCCTTTATCCCATGAAGTTTTTTTTTAGACTGGTCGTATCTTTTCCAGGCGACCAAGACCCTTGGCATTCCAACAGAGGAACCTGGGGAAGGAAACCATTAGGTCGAGGTAGATTCGGCCCTGATTCTGGCCTCTCTTTCTTCAATATTTTTGGTTTCTCTTTCTTCAAACGAATTTACCATTTCCTCATCTAAGACACCCGAGGTGAAACCTAACCCTCTGCAGAAGGCCCACGCTCGAATTGCACTTTTTTTGCGAATCTTTGATCATAAGGATAACGTATATGCATGTATGATAATAATTAAAATATATATGTTTATATAAATATCCGATGTAGAGGGCGTGTTCATATTTCTCTAAAATTATTGAGGTCTAGTCAAATAAATATGGGTTGTTGCAACAAATAATGTTTAGACAATAAAGCCATATAGGGGTGTTCAAATAACCGGGAACCGTGAAAATCGACCCGAACCGACAAAAAGATAAAGTGTTTCTAACGTGATTCAAACCTAGGTCTAGACTAGAACAAGACAACAAAATCTCTACCACTACACCACTCATCTGTTTATGTTTTTCAATACATATTATATTATACATATAAACACTGGACACTCGCCCAAACCCTGGCAAGAGCAAATGGCCTCTGGCAAGAGGCGAGAGCGAGAGGCGACCAAGGCGAATCCGACGCATACTCCTCTTTTGATAAGAACCGGTGAGCTCCACTCCTCTTCAGTCTTCTAATTTCTTGAATTTTTTGTTTTGTTTATGCATGTGTGTGGATCGATTTGCTCGAGATCTGTTTCGTGAATCCACTGATTGTTTCATAGCTTTGCTTCTAATATTTTGGTGTGGTTAATGTTTTTTTGGTATGAATTGTTACATGGCTGACTCGTTTTTGTTTTGAATTTGTGGATCTGAATTTGAGTTTATGATGCACTTGAAATTTTGAAATGTGTTGTTGTGATGTTTTTTGAATCTGATTCGTATTTGTGAGTCCCTGGATCTGATGCTGCGAGACTGTACTGATTTGCTCTCTCACTACTTAACCCATTTTTTCTGCCGATTGGATCCGATTCAGTTTCGATCTACTGCAATGTTGACTTCTTCTTAACTTAAATGTTCTTGTGATTTGATTTTGCAGACCAAGTTGACCATCTGCGAAGGAGGCGACGACCCTGAGTTCGTCGATGGGGATGTTTTGGTCCTTCATGATATGGTCAAGTACAGGTAAACCATGAGATTTGGGCCGAGTTACAAGCTTAGGGTTTCGTTACCCCTGAAATGTATTCTTGATTTGTTTTTGTGGATACTATGATGCCATGATTCTGGAGTTGTGTTGCTTAAGGCTTTTAAACATTGAGGTTTAAGCTTTTATCTTGATTTTTTTGTTTACTCTGCTGGCGGTGTTAAACATACAAAATATTTTGGAAATTAAGCTTACTGTTTATCTTTTATCCAATAGGTTTACATAGATCTGAGTGTTGATTATTTGAAAATGTTCCTGTTATATGTTCCTGCTTCCGTTGTTGCGCTATCACTGTAAGTTCCATTCTTTTTTTCTATCGGTACTGATTATGGTGTTTTAATTATATTATTAGATTTTACACTCTTGTTCCTCATTTTAGAGGTACCTAGTTATATTTTGTTGTTTGTATAAGTATGTTGGTCTACATAGACCTTAGGAGGGTGGAATTTATCTCTTTGTGGTGGATCATCATCGTAGTTTTGCTACTTTGATGAAAATTTTATACATATGAACTTTGTTTAATACTTTTATGGCGGCCAATTATATATGTGTGAAGTTGTTGAAATCATATAATTTTATAGTTCATTATCACAAGTTCAAATGCTCCAAGAGAAAATAGAAAGGATGAACATTAAGAACTAGTTATATCGTATTCCCAAGTGAAAAGTTATCATCCAAGTCAACTATAGTTTCATGAATAGTGTTTTACTCATTGTCGATGTGAATAAGCTCAATTAACCATAACACTTATATACATGCTGGTTTTATCTATACATAACTTCATTTGTCTACTTTCTGAATTATAGTGATGTGATATTATTGTTTAAACCTCTATTTTATGTGTTAGTTGGGTTTATGTACATTGCTTGAATGTATCTTCATTATAATTATTTGTCCATTTTTATATATACTATTTGATTCCATGATATTTTGGGTTAGCGTGTATTTGAGAGTTCTTGAAATGATGGACAGTTTTTGACGATTTCAGGAAATGTAAAAACAATTGTTGCTTGCTGCCTTGCTGTTGCTGCATGCCTGCTTTGCTGCCTCCCGCTGCCCCTATGTATTTCATTTGTAAACTTTTGAACTTAAATATTGGATTTTTTACTGTTATATTTGAATATTTGAGACTATTTTGGACTGTTATAATTATTATTTGGGACTGTTGACCTTTTAATTGTTTGGACAATATTTATATTGATGCTATTGTGAGCTTTAGATTAGAAAACAGAAGTAAAAATGTTGGATTTTGTATATGTATGAATGTAAAAATTTGATTTAAGTTGTTAATATTGGGTATGAAAATGCCCAAAAAAGCCCAAAAAAAGACCCAAAACTCACTCGGTTAACCGACCGACCATAATCGATTGGTTATTCGGTTATAACCGAACCGAATCGATCACCCGTCGGCTCGATTTTCGGTTATGAATGTTTGATAACCGAACCGATCGGTTCGGTTCAGTTATCCAACCGTGAACATCCCTAAAGCCATATATACATTCCTTGTTATTGTATATTTATCATTATTTGAAATTTAGTAAATCGTAAAGATACAACGTGCAACTAAATAAAAAGTTGGTTGTCACTACATATGTATATATAGGTTTATTATTCGAATACATTTCTAAACTTTAACGTACCACTCTACCAGACTTACTTTTAGCTTACTCAATTACGATATATATTTTAGTCATAATGGTTATGTACCTATTTGATAAACAATTGTAAATTTTATTCGATTAACTTAATTACTTATATTTCGTTAAGCTTTACACAAAAACAACATATCATGTTAGATTTAATATTACTTTAATTTTACGAGTTTATCCTTTATGAGTATCTTTTTATTTCTATACTCTCACTTGAGATCGGATATATTAGTAAAATTAAGATTTTTAAATGAAGTTGATATCATTGATTTTAATTATTATTATTTTAGATATTTCTAGTAAGTCGACCATGTATATTTGAATTTGTTTAGTTTATTCAATATTTAATCCAGGTTTTTGTATTAAAATTAAGAATATATTTAAATGTAGTTGAGTCAAATATAGACTATTCATAAGAGAATTGATTATATCGTTATATAATTTATGGACCAAATTGACATAATCACATAATATCATGCAATTGGCTGAAATTAATTTTACTTATATTTTGAAGAGTCTGAGTCAGAGTGGTAGCTCGCTTATACGATCCAACGGCCACGATTTGATCACAAGGGAACACGCGTCGCTACCTCATCGGCCACGTGACATAACGTTCATGTATGGAGACATCGCCACGTGGCCTCTCGCTAAACGACAAGATGTAACCGCTTTTACCGAAAAGTGCAAGTGGGCCCCACAGAGACACGTCACATTTCGAAATTAGCCCTCCCTCTTTCAGGCTCCTAACTTTGAACTCCTACCAAGTTTATAACAAATTTCTTCTTCAGTTCCTCTTCTTCTTTTTTTCTCTCTTTTGAATTAAAGAGTAAAAAGGACCCATCAACAACGATACTCAACTGCTCTGCGGAAGAAGAAAAATATGCTCTGGTACGAGTGGGCCCCACAACATCCTTGTCCACTTATGAACCTTAACTTTTCCCTCTAGTTTGCTTCAAATGTCCATTTGCTAGTTTAAGTGATATCATGTTGGACCAAGCTTTGTGATTCACTCTTTGCTAATGAAAATTTTGGGTGTGCATTGAATGAATCAGATCGCCCAGCGAGTTGGTACAATACAATAATATTTGATAAAATTAGACTTATATTTCAAGATTTTTTACAACAAATTATTCCATAAATATAAAATTCTTAATTTTGGAATAAAGTATTATTTAGAAAAAGTTTACACTTCTGTATTTGTGTTAATTGTTTATGTTGTATTTAAGTGTCATGTTTTATTTTATAAAACACTATATTGTTGATTCTGCGACTAAATCATTATGTAATAATATTCTTTACTGTTGTACATATAATAAACATATATTCAATAAAATAGGACCTTCAAATTTACTACCCATTTTATACTGTATGGATTGAAGGATGGCTAGATTTCACTCCATCTAGACTTGCAACTTCTTGTTACAATCTAACTTTTTGAGTAGCACTATATAATAAAATTTGAAAAATAAAAATGTAGCTTCACAATCTACATTTTATGCTGTAAATTATTATTTTAATTTTTTCGAATATAAGAGTATTTCTTTATTTTAATTTATTTAAAATTGTATTATTTTAACATTATAAGATCGTAAATAAGGCTGAAAATGTAATATATATTTTTGAAAGTAAATATTACCTCAACGTGTCACCGTTTAACCAGCACCACGACGCGTACCATCCGCTGCCTCCACCACGTAGGATATCCACGTGTCACGCTTTGGCCACGTCAGCAGCTCCTTCTTTCCCCTTTATATATATCCCCTCGGATTTAACCATTTTTAACTTCTCCTCGAAAACCATAAAAAGAAGAAGAAAGAAACAAATCCACATTTCAATTTCAAATTCAATTGCCGTCGGCTCCTTCCATTTCCGACCCCCGAATTTTGGCCGGAGAACAATTCCGGCGCCGGAAAATGGAATATCCGGCCGGAGATCCGTCACCGGCTAGCCACCGCCTGAGAAGAAGCAACAGCAACAAGAACGCCTAGGCGTTGTCGTCGCGTCGCGTCTACCTGAAACCCTAGAAGTTGGGGAATTTCAAGCAAAAGCGACTTTAACTTGGCAGAGTTTCCAAGTTATTCCAAGCTTTGTCTCGCGAATCAGAGGCAAGGAGCTTAATATAATACAGTAATTGGAGGTATAGGTACTTGTTTTGGCTTCGAATTTTGAGAATCGCTGATCTCATGATGATGTGCTGTGGAATTCCTCGATGCGAGCCTTTGACTGTTTTTGATCGATGCATCTGCATCAATTTCAGTAGTTATTAGAGTCACTTTTTAGCGTTTTTTGGTATTGAAGACGAAGAACAAATTTAGAGGTCAGGTTTAAATTTAGGTAGAGATGCGGAGAAACTGATCTTCTCCGTTGTGATAGTCATGCCTTTTCCGATGAAGATCCAGCCGATCGACACTCACTCGCCCGAAGATGCGGCTCGATTCAAGCCTGTGGTGAAATCGCGGCTCAAGCGGTTGTTCGAGCGCCAGTTTCAGGGCGTTCAGAGGACATCTCCGCCGCGGAAGAGCGGCGCCTCCGTGGCACCGGCGGCGGAGGAGGCGCATTTCGGAAAGAGCGGCTGCGATGACTCGGCGGAGTTCGAGCCGAGCTCCGTGTGCCTGGACAAGATGGTGCAGAACTTCATCGAGAACAACGAGAAGCAATCAGGTGTGGTCAGGTGTGGCCGGAGATGCTGCAACTGCTTCAACCGGACTTGCAGCGATAGCTCCGACGATGAATTTGGTGGTTCCGGCGACTCTAACAACCACTCCTGCCCTGCCGAAGCCTCTGAAACTCTCAAGGTGATTGTTAATTCTGGATCTGAAATGGAAGTTTCTGGAACAATATCTGTTTTCTTTGTACTTAAAATCTCCGTTTCCTTGCAGAGTTTGGTTCTTTGCGCGAGTGTTCAGGAGAGAAATTTGCTCGCGGACACTGCGAAGATCGTGGAGAAGAACATGATCTGCAAGAGGAAAGACGAATTTAGCAGGAAAACTGTTACAGACGGACTGTTGGTTCTCGGATACGACGTTGCGATCTGCAGATCTCGCTGGGAAAAATCCGCCTCCTATCCTGCCGGTAATGCCTCTTTTTACTGTTTGTTTCCTGAGAAAATGTGTCCAGATGAGAATATTTTCTGTTTGTTTCCTGAGAAAATTTGTCCAAATGAGGATAATTTCTGTTGTTTCCCAAGAAAATAAAATTTTCCCCAATTATTGAAACGCTGGTTGTTTCAGGGGAATACGAGTACATAGACGCGGTAATAGGAGGCGAGCGACTGGTAGTGGACATAGATTTCAGATCCGAGTTCGAGATCGCGAGATCGACCAAAGCCTACAGGTCGATCCTCAATTCCCTACCGCACATCTTCGTCGGAAAGCCGGACCGTCTCCAGAAGATCGTTGCCGTCGCGTGCGACGCCGCAAAGCAGAGCCTGAAGAAGAGAGCAATGCACGTCCCGCCGTGGAGGAGAGCCGATTACGTCACATCCAAGTGGCTCTCTCCCTATAAACGCCTCGCTCCCTCGCCGGAAGCCGGCTCAAAACCCGATGAGCAGTCGTCTCTGGTTGTTGCCGGCGAGGAGAAACGAGCGTGGAAGCCGCCGGAGGTTAAGAATCGGAGTTTAAAGATCGTCGCCGGTTTGGCTTCGGTCATAGGAGACTAGCCGAGAGCTTCAAATTTTGAAACTGATGTAGTATAATTTCTATTTTCTTTTTTTAATCAAGAAATTAGAAACTAAATTTCAGCATTTCTGTAACAAAAAATCCAATCCCCTTCTGCTTTTTAACGTAAGGGTCTGATTTTAATTTTACTAGAGATAATAATTTTTTCAGGCTGATTATTTATTTTTTTTCTCTTGCCTAAATTGCAAAAATAACTTTCAACTCGAGTTCTTACCTTTTTTTGCAATTTTTTTCTTTTTTTATTATTTAATTTAAATAATGAATTTAATTTGGTGGTGAATAATAAATATTGTTGTACTTGGGTTGGAGGACAGAGTTGGTGTACTGAAAATAAACAGACTCGTGCAGTCTCGGGGTCAGTGAAGTGATCAGAAAATCACGTCTTGCTGTCGCGTCTCTTGCATAATTCAATTACTTTTATTTATTTTCATTTTCATTGTTCAGCACAACATTTTTTAAATAATACTTGTATTATTTTATAATTTATTCTCATAAATTTAATTAATAACAAATTATAAGTAGAGAAGTAAACAGGAGTGGTGTAGTGTGAGTTTAATTGGTTCAATAATTCTCTTAGTCTATTTATAATTGGGTATTCATTCTTATGAACTTGTTTAGTATACGAAGGGTACTTGACGACTCGTTTCATATATATATATAATACTTCTTGAAATTTTTTATTAAATATTTATTATGAAATCAGACGAGTCAAACAGGTTTTAGTTGATTCACATAAATATTTTAATTGATTTACATAAGTATTTAGTAAATTATATATTTTATATTAGTTTTAATTTCAATAGCTATTTATGTTAAAATTAATCGAGTTTTCAAACTTGAAGTTTAAGTCGAATTCAATCCAAATAATTCTTTTTATAAATTAAGTCATACTAAATAAAATTTGATTCAACTCGTTCACGCTCTATAAATGTACTAGGATAATTTAATTATAATATGTTTTGTTCAAAACTATATCAATCTCTTTAGTCTTTACTAAACTAGTAAACTGAACTGTAAACCATTCTCATAGAAGTTAGAAGAACTCTCCTAAATTGTCCGTCATTTTTGTTACTTTGTCTCTGAAAATTAGGAAAAATAAATAATTTGCGCCTATTTTTTGTCGTTTTTCTCTCCCTCGTACTAAAGAACATTCACGTGACATCTCGGAAATTGCAACAATAGCACGCACTCAGTTTTTGTTAGAGTACCGAAAAAACCATATATTTTAATTTTTCATTTATTTGGCGGGGTCCACTAATTAAGAAGGAAATTGAAATGGTGAATTAAATAACATATTTGAATATATATATATATATATATATATATATATATATATATATATATATAACATTGTCATGTTTATGGAAAGCTACACTTCATCTACGACCGATCACGATCTGTTTGCACCAACACGGCACCGTTTTGGTGACTTCTGGTTCACATATTAGATATTCCAAACTGTCAGGTTTGGCGATGTAAATAGACCCATATCCATATCATATGGTTCATTAATTTCTCTTTGTATTTACGTTTTTGCCCTTTCTCTTCATTTTCTTGTATGTAAATAATGTTCTCAAAACCCAATCAAGTTACACTCCATTATTTACGTATTTGTCATTCATTTCACATGACACTGAATCCAATTATTTACTGGGATGATCTCTTATTCGTAGGCTTTAAGTTCAAAATAAATGGCAAGAAAGTCACGTTCAAATTTAACTAGATTTTGATACCGTGTCCATGATAGAAGTTCAACTCACGTAATTATTCAAGCGGACAGGTAGAAGGAGTTTATACTGTTATTTAAATTGGTACACACATTAACATTTTTTAGATGCGATATTCAGACTAAATCAATTATGAACTCGTAAAATACTTCAAGTATGACGAGAAAATTCGATATTACTGATATAATAATGTAGGAGATAGAGATCACTGAATTCATTTAAACCCGGTCTTATTTCAAACCACATAGCTGTCAATATTATCATATCAACTTGTCTTCTACACTACACCACTCCTAAAAACACCTAGCTGGGTCAATTGATTGGAATGGTCCATTATGGGCCAAAAGCCCAAATATATTATCCACTAAGTTATTCAGATATCGGCCCAAAATTCGAGATGTTAATGCAATGGACACATATTTTATTTTATTTCTGCACATAAATATGTATATTTATATACTTACTTCCGTCCGTAGCATTCATCATCCGAACGTACACGTTACGTTCCCTGTAACGGAAGCAATCAGTAAATACAATCAAATTACAAATATGCCCCCAATACCGCAGTACTTCGCCAACTTTACGCTGCCCCGTTTGGGGACATTTTAATAACTTCACTCAAAAACGGAGCGAGAGTTCCTACAATTTGGAGGCAGCGATACTCTGCTTCGCGACGCAGAAACAATACCATAGACCTTCCTCTGCGGATTCGAAACCCAACCAAGTGTAAAGCTTTAATTTTTTTTCAACGTATACACCGTTCACTGAGATCCCGATTCGTTGCTCTCTGTCTCCGCGAAGCAAATCGGTCGATTCCGTTAATGTTCGTCGTCCTCGTGATTGGGTTGTCTCTGCATTTTGATGTAGCTTTGTGGGCACTCGGGTCTTGAGATCTCTCTGCTTCATGGAGGCTCCTTGTTGGGTTTTGGCTCTTTCGATCCTCTTCGGGTTCTTGGCATCTGGGTCGCTCTCGATTGAAGATCTTCAACGAGCGTAAGAGATTTCGATTCGAGTTCATTGGATGGTGTTTTCTAAAAGTTTGATTTGTTAGCTTTTGTTTGAGTGAAGAAAGGGCCTTTGTGTTTTTGTAACTTAGTTTCAAATTTGAATATTGATGAACTTGTGCCTTTTGATTTGTTTCTCAGCTGCACAATTTAGCTTATTATGGCATGTGATATCTCTTATTGGGTTAATTTGGCCATATTTGTTTATTAATTTATCTTCTGAAATTGTGATTGATGTTATAGTAATACAATTAACTGTATGTTGTTGCCAAACTGAACTGGGGAATGATAGTGTGATGTTACAGTGCCAGCCACTTGACGTTCTATGGGTGTTTCTGTTTCTGTTTATGAGTAAGGTTGTGGCATTTTAAAGTCAACCATAAGGTAGTCAATGTAAGAACTTGATGACCCAATAACTCAATCCACATCTTATTCAAGAAGTTAATTAGGTATGAATTGCCAACGACATCATTGATTTGAATTAGTTGCAGTGTTCGAAAAAATGCTACGTGCTAGTCGGGTGGGAGATAACCTTTCGGGGATTAATTGGAAATGAAGCGGATTACAGGATTAAACGTACAAGTCAGGGATTTTTAAAACACTGATTAGTTGTTGGTGTTATAATAAACGCTGGGCGCTAGTCGGTCGGTGAGGGCCTTTTAGGGACTAATCGGGATTAAATCGGATCAAATGATTAATTGGAAATTATAGGGGATTAATCGGGGATTAGTGTGGGATTAATCGTGGATTAGTTGGACAAGTCGGGGATTTTTACAACATTGGTTGTTGCAACAGTTTAGTGGGGTAGGACTGACCCGACTAACTTGACCTTTGTTAAAAGGTGAACGGGACACTTATTTGGGACGGAGGAAGTAGAAATTAAAAGGGTTGTTGCAAATTTAGCTGAATGTCTAAATTTGTAGAATTGAGGACGGTTTAATCCTGGTCTTAGGGAGGTAGCGACAGATTTTTCACATTTGTGAAGAGGGTGGCTCTAAGCATGAAAGAAGTATTTTAGGTGCTTGACAATCATGTTCTCGTACCGTAAACCTCAAACCATAGTTTTTATCCCAATGTTGATGACAGTCATGCCCAAGAGTTGTGTTTTATTTTGGTTCACAGTGCAATAGTCTTATTCTTCATATTCATTTGGTGGATACAGGTTTCCCATAGTTGAACCTGATCCTGGTCATACTAAACTTCGCCTTTCTAGGGAAGGCTTGGAGGCTATTGAAAAAATTACTAATCCAATTGCAGCAGTAGCAGTAAGCATCAAGTCATTACATATTATATAGTATACCACTTGAAAGAGAAATACACCTCTTTTTATATGGGCCATCCATTGCAAATATCAAATTCCCTCTTTTTTGTTGTTGAAGAAAATGTAGCTGTTTATTAGAGAAAATATTGCTTACATTTATATCCTATTTTCATGCTTCTATTATACCGTGTCATCAGGTTATTGGTCCATACCGCTCCGGCAAATCATTTCTTCTTAATCAGCTTCTCTCCCTTTCCTGTTATGAAGGTATGGTCTTAGCAACTGCTATTGTTCGTCATAGTCTTTTTTATATTTTCTCATGGAACTAGTTACAGTCAAATTCCACATAACTTAATTGGTTTCGTTTTGGTGGCATTATAATGGGATGTGATTTTCCTTGCAGGGTTTGGTGTAGGGCACATGCGTGACACAAAAACAAAAGGTAAATGCTAATTTCTGTTACCGTCACTAATGATTGCATTTGTTAACTCGTATATCATTTACAACATGCCTTTACTACTTGCAGGGATATGGATTTGGGGAACCCCAATTGAAATGGAAATAGATGGAGTAAAAACCTCTGTTTTTTACCTTGACACGGAAGGTTTTGAAAGTATTGGAAAGTCAAATGTATATGATGACCGGTAATGTCCGAAACATCTGCAAATGTTTGACTTTTCTAGTTGGCTGCCAATTATTTTGTTTTCTTGGTCTGACGTACGCCCTTTTCAGGATTTTTGCTCTGGCAACTGTTATGAGTTCCGTGCTTGTCTATAACTTGCCTGAGACGGTTAGTCCCTCTCAATTGCAAAGTGTCGGTTACCTCCTCTTAATTCAGTTTTTTCTGATAGTACTAATTTGGTTTTCTTGTATATTTAGATCCGGGAGGCTGATATATCCCGGCTATCATTTGCGGTGGAGCTTGCTGAAGAATTTTACGGCAGGTGTTTGTTTTTAGAATTAATTTTTTCTTCCGTTTTTGTAAAGATTGTTTTCTGATGCCTTCTTCAAGCAAGAATTCTAATGTGTATGTGTTTTGATCCACAAATACCGTTACCTGGATATAGAGTGAAGGTAATGTGCAGCCCAATATGATACAATTCCTGATTTCTATACTTTCAATCATTATGTTCTCTATGACTAAGATTGTGTTAATCTGTTTGGCCGGACAAATTTATAGGGGCAAGATATTGCATTTGAGCCTGCCAAGCTTTTGTGGCTTATCCAGCGTGACTTTCTACGTAAGTTCAGAAAAACCTATGTAACTAATGTTCTGTAAGGAATTATATTTACGAGCCTGCTTAGAAATATGAAAAAAAAAACTTCTGATGAGTATGTTGTAAAGCTAACTATATTAGACCTGTGTGTTGTGCAGAAGGGAAGTCAGTACAACAGATGGTGGATGAAGCTCTTCAACACGTCCCTAATATTGATGGTTTGTCCTTTCCCATTTCGATCCTCTTACTACATTTTTACCTGGTACTTATCATTGGAACACGAGTTGATAATCGGTGTTTATTGTAATTTCAGGGGACGAGAATATTGCCCAGGTATGTTCTCTCGCCAATTCTTATCTACTAAATTTTCTGTGAAATGAGAAAACCCGAGGCACTGAAAGGCCTCTTTTTTTTATCAGCCACTGAAAGGCCTCTTCTCGGTTTCATTTCAATTAAGAATGTTATCGTATCGACTCATAAGTCAAAGCTTGAATTTCTCTCATCGTACCTTTTATTAGGTTAATCAGATTCGAGACTCCTTGGCTATTATGGGCGACAACAGCACAGCTTTCAGCTTACCACAGGTACCGACGGGCATTAGCTTGGTTTTTGTCTCATTCTGAATGCTATGTTACCTGATTGCTCTCTGCATTTGATGCAATGTCTTAGCCTCATCTCCAGAGAACTAAGCTCTGTGACCTGAAAGACGGTGAACTTGACCCAAGTTATGTCGAGAAACGGGAACAGTTGAAAGAGCTTGTTAGTAGCATTATTCGCCCAAAGATTGTTCGGGGTAAATCTCTCAATGGGAAAGAGTTCGTATCTTTCCTCGAGCAGGTGCTTGATTTCATCCCTTCTTCTGTTTAGATTTGACATTTTCTGCCATTTCCAGTGTTCTAAAAATTGGCATATGTGGGAAATTTTAGATCACCGACCAATTTCATATAATAGGACGGTTTAAATCATTGGAGCAGGTCTAGTATGATTTTCTTTTTTAAAAAAATCCTAAAATCAAAATAATTGGTACTCTTAATTTTGTTTTATAAGGATATGTATGCAACAAATGTTAAAATATTAATGTTTAATCTCTTAAACATTAATTATTTTTTAGATAGGATAATTCACATTTTGATTGTATTCAATTTATATATATATAATAAAATTTTAAAAAAATACGAAAAATACAAATTCGATTGGTGTCTTTTAGAATACTGGCCATTACTAGTAGATTTTTGTAGGAAATTCTATGGTCCTTTGGAATGTTTGGTTGTAGCATGGTACGGAGATATACACATGGCTTTTGACATAAACTTCCATTTCCTTGCATAAATTCTAGACAGTAGTCAATTTAGTTGTAATAGTGTAGTGTTAAAAATGTATATGCTTTATTTCTCTTTGTTACATCAAACTGTACAGTTAATGACATTTCAACTTGCAGATTCTTGAAGCCTTGAACAAAGGAGAGATCCCGTCAACAGGATCTCTCGTGGAGGTTTTCAACAAGGGTATAGTTGAGCGCTGTTTGAAACTATACAACGAAATGATGGAAAAAGTAGGTTTACCTCTTTCGGAACAATCTCTGAAAGAAGCCCATGTCGTGTCCCGAGATAAATCGATGAAAATGTTTGACAATCAGCATTTCGGTCGTCACCATGCAATGAAATCAATCGCACAACTGGAAGAAGAAATTATAAAGGTGTGTGCTTTATATATTTTCAGCTACCTTATTTCATTACATATTTCTAGCAGTGTTTTAAAAAAACGCTAGGCATTAGTCGGGCGGAGAGGGTCTTCTAGGGGCATGTCGTCGAAAATTAATCGGATTAATTGGGAATTAATTGGACAAGGCGGGGATTTTAAGAACATTGTGCTCTGCTTATTTATTATGATTGAATTCAGTGTATAATCAATTCAAATTGTGATTTATTTGATAGATGAAATGATTTGTTATCTAGGTCTACCAGAATATATTGTTGGCAAATGAATATCGGTCCTCGAAGCTTTGTGAGGGACTTTATACTAAATGTGAGGATCTAATGGACCAACTTCAAGTTCTCAAACTTCCTTCCATGGCAAAATTCAATGCCGGTTTCTTGAAATGCAACCAAAGCTTTCAACACGAATGTGTTGGACCTTCAAAAACAAACTACGAGCAGCGCATGATGAAGGTTATTCCCTTTTTCTTTCTTTTCGGTAATAAATAAGTCGAGTTAATGCTACAGTGCCTCTGTTACACAAACTGCTTCTGGAACAAACACGGACAAAAACTTCATCGCATTTCACATTAGTACTTGAGGAAATTGCAAAATATCAACTCTTGTTCATGTCTTACAATTTACCACCCTAGAGTAAAAAATGTGCTAATTTACCACCCTAAACAATATAGGATGCAAATTATGAAAAGTTTAAATTACCCCTACACATTTGCAAAATAATATTATTTTTTGGACCCAATTGTTGATAATTCGTTAAAAGTGTAACTAAAATTCAAAATAAATATTTTTATTTAGTAATTCAATGAAATATCAACATTTGCATCTTAAAATTATGGGGTAATTTGGACTTTTCATATTAATTTGCATTCTAAGAATTTTTTGCAATTTCCCTTACTACTTATAGACAACGGTCTCTTGCAACGCAAGTTCTTGTAATGTGAATCCTTAAAACCGCTATGGTTCATGGATGATTGTATTTATTACCATCATGCAGATATTGGGAAAGTCGCGATCGTTATTTATCAAGGAATATAACCACAGGCTCTTCAATTGGCTCGTCACGTTCTCTCTCGTCATGGTGGTTGTGGGCCGTTTCATCATAAAGTTCATCATGCTCGAAATGGGAGCGTGGGTATTGTTCATCTTCTTAGAGACGTACACAAGGATGTTCTGGTCAGCCGAGTCCCTCTACTATAACCCGGTTTGGCATTTCATCGTAGCAACTTGGGAAATAATCGTTTACAGCCCGGTTCTCGATTTAGACAGGTAACCAAAACTTTTTCTTTCATAAAACTAAGTCGCCCCGTTGCTGAAAACAGTATTCTAAAAATCGGCATATGCGGGGATTTTTAGAACACCGACCATATTTCACATAATCAGGTAGATTAAGTCGCTAGACGGACCTAGGCGGGTTTAGGCAGACGTAGACTATTTTTCTAAATTTGGAGTTCATATCCGCTCGATTAGCGCTTAACATTTTTTGGAGCGCTGCTGAGAACAATGGTTCTGTTGCTTTTTTTCTCTTATCAGATGGGCCGTTCCAATCGGTGTTTTATTGTTGATTTTTGTACTCTATTGGCGATGTTATGGGAGAAGAAAACACGGGAATCGTTGGATATTACCATTGTATAATGATCATAAGGGTGGTTCGAGCAGGCCGAGATCGGATTGACGGTATGAGCTTGTGCTTATAGTGATTTTGAGCAAGCTTTTTGGTTTTATGCACAGAGCTGGCCAATTTTTTTTGGTTCTTTGTAGTGTAATTTGAGTTGATGAGGGGCTCTGATAGTGGATGTGATAGTGGGAATGAGAAATGCTACGTTTTTGAATTTTTGTAATATATTGATTTATTTAATTTTCATTCTTTCAAAAGGTATGGTTTGTCCAATTTATGTTATGGGTTGGTTTCATATATTAAAAGGAGTGAAGTGCAAGAGCATTTCTGGATGGATTTTTCCAGGTGTTCTAAACAATGCTAGAAGCAAGTCAGGAGGAGAAAGCATTCAGGGATTAATTGAAAAATAAATCGCACTGAATGATTAATTCAGAATTATAAAATTAATCGGAGACTAATTATGAATTAGTCGAACAAGTCAAGAATTTTCAAGACAATGATTTTTTTCACACATCTCTTATAATCCAAAAAATTGTATTTCTCTAACCCGGTTTTACTTATTATTGAACATGTAGTCATTTTCACAGGTCATGATATGAAACTTCTAGTTTGAAACATTTCCCATACGCAATTCAAAATCTCAAATGACCCATTTGTTATATTGGTAATTTGGTCCCATACTTCATAATCCATATATAAACTAGAATATTTGTTGAATTTTAACTCGAGAAGATATTTTTTTATGCCTGATTGAGACAGAAAATAAAATATTATATTTATGTCACTGTTACCAAATAGATATTGTGGGTGAAGTAACAAAAACTCATGTAACAAGTACATAGTTGTAGCAATACTGTTGTGTAATTTATCGTTGATTACAAAAATGGATAATTTAATGTGGTTATCCCAAGAATTGTCTGTTTTTTAGATGGACACGCCTAGAATATTTTTTGGCAACGAGGATCCCTAAGTTTTGCAAAATTTCACTCTGCACCTCTTTGTCCAATTCCGTCGGTTTTAAACATTTTTTACTTGTGAAATGACTAAAATACCCCGGTGAAGTGGTTTTTTAAATTAACTTGAAAATAATTAAATCTCCCTAAAAAACCTCGTTACAGCCTTGCGTCGCAGATCCATTCTTATGATGGGCCAATTGGCCCAATGAAGTGAACACAAGATGAACGGTGTCGTATTTTGACCAGCCAAACGGCGCCGTATCAGAACATGAGATTGCAGACAATACGTCGGACGATCGGCGAGGAGAGGTTCTTATCATCAATCACAGCCCGTAGCGAAATCGGCGATTCATCGTCAAATTGATTGTTTCTTCGATATTCGATCGTGAAGACAGAAAGAGAAAAAAAGCTAGAAAGGTACGATAATCTCTTCATTTTCTTCGCTTAAGTTTCGTTTGGTTGCTGAGAAAATCGGGGAATTTTAAGAAAACTGAATCGCGCGGTCGTGTTTGGTTGTGAAATTAAATCGAGCGCGATCGAATTCGAAATCGAGGAGATTTCAGAAACATAGATGATTTTTCCGGATTGAAATGCTATAGTTGTTGTTCATAGCTGCGGATTTCAAGGAATCTAAGCAGTTTCATCTCAGTTCTCGAAAGAGAAGCTCAAATTTAGATTGGTGACACATTCATTTGCTATTGAGACTAATTTTTTACCATGAATGAACAAATTATTGATGAGATTATTGTATTTCATTCATAGATTCAGCTTAATTTGTTCATAGATTTTGAGATAGCATTAGCTTGGAATTACAGTTTTTTGGTATATTAGTTAATTTGATTTTGACTTTGTTTTTTCTTCTGTAGCATTGTTTATTCATCAACAATGGCAGGTAAAGCCCCGATCCGAACGAATCAGTCTGCAATGATTGCTATGATTGCAGATGAGGTAAAGAAAATTTAGTTATCACCCATAAATTTAAGTTGAAAATGGAACTTAGTCTATGGAATCGGTTTGAATATGTGTTTCAGTTTTAAGCTGTTACTGGATGTTCGGAAATCGAATTTTCTCAAGCATGGTTAAGTGTTTTGTTCTTCGTGAAAGAACTGTATTGGTCAGCGTTTGATAATTATTCGTTTGATGCAGGATACAGTAGTTGGTTTTCTGCTGGCTGGTGTGGGCAATGTGGATTTGCGGAGAAAGACGAATTACCTTATTGTGGACTCGAGTATGTTCTTGAACTTTGAAAAGTTTTATTTTTCTGGCACGTATTCTTGTAATTACTTGCTTTATCTACATTGAAAACAATTTTGTGGAAGTTAAGGCTCACTTTTTGAGCAATGTTCACTTGAACTTGTTAAGCGATGATTGGAAAGAGAACCTAAATTTTTGATGTCATGAAGTTCACAGGCACAATAAATCAAGTTCAACTTGTTTTGTGTACATGGAAGTCTCTTGTTTGTTTATGTATTTAGTTTTGGACTTGTACAATATCGGTGGTTGTCTTGGTCGATAATGTCATATTGTCATGCCTATTTTTGCATGTTAGGTATCTCCACTAGGTTATTATAGGTGATAATTGCTTATTAAAAAAGAAGCGCATTGCATCTAAAGGATATTTTAAGTCTAATTAAATATGCTCATGTTTAATTTGTTTGCCAAGTAATGAGAGGGAATTAAATAGCAGTTGGTATTAGTTGCTCATGTTTTATTTGCGCGCTAAGAAATTTGTGGGACGAAAGGATGGTTGGAATTGAAGAATTCTACGGGATAATAACAATTTTCACCAGACTCTCAATTTAGTCCTTTCCTTGTTTTCTTAGGTACACAATGAAACATATATTTTTATATCCATGTTGATTTTTGAGGTGTATTTCTGTATATTGATCCTTATTCAAGATTTTTTCTGCTATTGTTTGCTTAGAAACAACTGTTAAGCAAATCGAAGATGCATTCAAAGAGTTCACGACAAGGGAGGATATCGCAGTTGTGCTGATTAGCCAGTTCGTAAGTTCTCTCTCGTGCCTTATCATACATTACGGGCATATTCAGCAATGGTGAAATAATATGGAGGAGAAGTTTAGTATTTAGGTGAATAAACCGGGGAAAAGTCTATTTGATTAGCAGACCCAATTATCGTATAGGTTTGGAAGAGTAACTAGTTGTTTAGGCCCTTGCCTCCCGTGAAACTGTCTTCTCAAATCCATTTGCCATCAACCTTGTTATTTTGGTTCCCGCCTTCCATGGCTTTACTCACAAATCTTCACCCGAGAACTTGATATTTCTCAGTTTAGCAAAGTATTCATTAGTCACCGCCTCCCTCGTCTTCATTTGGGTTCACAACCAACTATGCTATCCCGTGCAATTTCCATTTCTTCATGCATTTTTAATTTCAGGCTTACGGATTTGTATTTCAGGTTGCAAATATGATAAGGTTTTTGGTCGATAGCTATAACAAACCAGTCCCGGCAATTCTGGAGATTCCTTCCAAGGACCATCCTTATGATCCTGCTCACGATTCAGTTCTTTCACGAGTCAAGTACCTCTTCTCTGCCGAGTCTGTGGCTTCCGGGAGGCGCTAAGCTTCAGAATCACATTACATGTCCCTTTAATTTCATTCCTGAATTTTACATTGCAAGTTCATAAAACATGTTCCCTTGATTTTTTTACTTACTGAAGTTGCGGTATGAATTTTATACTGTAGACTTCTGAGATGTTGGAATAATCTTGCAATAAATCCCAACAATTTTCAAAAGCCATGTTGCACAAAAAATGCAAAGTTATTATTGTTCGTTCACTATTTCTTTTGACATATATATGTTAGATGTTTAAGAGGTGTCTCTCATTCGACTATAGTCGCATAGGTAAGGATGACAATGTGACAGATTTTGCTTTCTCGGCCCGACCCATCCTTCGAAGTCCATCCCAAATTGATTTTTTTATTATTTTGTTTTAATATTGTTTTTATAACATATTGGATATGGAGCGGGATATAATTTCACATCCCTACTCGAACGAGGACCTTGAGTTCATGTCCTTGTCAAATAAGAACATCGAGGCTCGTTGCATTTGAGATGTTTTGTCATCCTTTAGAAGAGGCGAATACTATACAATTCTACGGTACATAGAGTAGGAGTGTAAACAAATTTTAAAGCATATATGCGATGGATAGACTTCTATAAGAATAACATATTTGCTTACTTGAACATACACAAAATTACATTTCTTTCTAAGTTTTTAACGAGTCACTTGACACAATTTGTTTGATATCATGTTTGTGTTTATTATAATCGAGTTTGAGCCAAATTTGAGCTCATGATTAGCCTCACTTAATGGCTATTCTAATACACGTTTGGCTCTAGTCGGGTGTAGAAGACATTATGTGGACTAATTTGAGATTAATTAGAAATTAACAGAGAATTATTTGGAGAAGTCGAGAATTTTTAAAACACTGACCCAACCTAGCCATAAATCTGAACAATCTTAAGATTATACACAACAATTTGCTTATAACCTAAAAAAATTCAATTGGAACCTGAAAACATCTGAAAATCAAACTTCAATAGATCATGTAAAGACCTCTAATCTCCACAGTTATAACAATAACTTTATTCATGTTCAAGCCTCATCCATTAAGTTCATTTGATACATTACTTCAAACAAGTGCAGATTTCAAGGTTTTGGAGAAAGATTCGAGTTCCTTCAATCCCTCCTCCGGAGATTTCGCGTCCCCGAGCACCCTCACCATAGCACTGCCAACAATTATACCATCCGCTCCCCATCCTGCTATCTGTTTCACATGCTCGGGTTTTGATATGCCAAATCCGACTGCAACGGGTTTCGATGTTGCCTGCACGATGTACACACATTTCACTCATCCCGTATGGCATCAACTGATAAAAATGAGGGTAGATTGCAAAAAGGGAAAAAATCAACCCTTAACCTTTTGCTTTTAGCAATTTACCATGCTTAAAGTAAAAATGTGGCAATTAACTTTCTATAAACAATTTTTAGGATGCAAATTAATACAAAAGGTCCAAATTACCTCTATAAATTTAGAAGAAGAAAAATAGGATCAAAACATTGATATTTCATTAATTTATTAAAATACAAAAATATTGACTGACTTTATTTCCTACTGTAACAAATTTTTAACATTTGGATCCTAGAAGTATTTATTTTTTCAAAAGTATAGGGGTAACTTGGACCTTTTGTATTAATTTGTACCCTAAAATTTGTTTGGGGCGGTGAAGTGGTAACTATAAAAACTATCACAAAGAGCCTCTTGTGAATCAAAGGGAAAGACAGATTCGTGAAGTCGGTAAATTTATCATACTATTATATGTTGGGGAATTCGAGTTAGTTCTATAATCAACTCTTTATTTTAGACTAATTCAGTGACAATAAGCTAAAGAAGTTCAAATCAATGGAAAAAATAATACCATGCATCGTGTAAAGAAAAGGGAAAAAACAAACAAACCGTTTTAATGTCCTCTAGAAGAGTTTGAACCCTATCGCTTACAGATGCTCGAGCACCCGTAACTCCAATTGAGCTCACCTATAAAACATTGAGAAAAGACAAGAGACCAATCATTCTCTCGAAAGATACAATCACGAAATCTTACAGAATCCTCAAAGATACAGGCAAATGAAAAGAAAAGTTACAACAGCCGTCTGATTCAAAAAGAAAAAGAAAATGTGTATATGTATCTTACAAGGTAGACAAATCCTTCTGATGCTTCAACAATGGCTTTCATTCTGTCTATCGGTGTAGTTGGCGTTGTCAACAGCACCTGAACCAAACCAGATAATGAACATACAGGATCACAAAGCATTTACATAATGGCGTGGGTAAATACCAGCCCAAAATCAATTCTACGACTTTCCTAGTTGCCACATTGACGTATATAACAATGACGACCAAGTAGATTTGATAAAAATCACGCCTTCTGATGATTGCAATGAACGTGTAATGATTAAGCAAACACTCCATACTTCATACAACCATTACTGCTGCTTGTTACACATGGATACATGTTCGTGGGGAAAATCTCACCCGACTTTCACCCAATATCATTTCAATCCACCTGATTTCGAAATGTTTTTGGAAGCCCCCAACTTCACTTTTTTCTCACGGAGAAATTCTTTGTCAAATTCCGTTATTTTTACTTTTAGTGAAATGACCAAAATGTCATTGGATTCTGTCCTATTCATTCACCATCTGAGGGGTATTTTGGTCATTTCAACCAAAACGCCCAATATAATTCAAATACACCATTACTGCTGCTTGCTATAAGTGGATAAATATTCATGAAATACTAAAAGTGAATTCAGCCATATTCTTCTTGGCCCAAAATCAAAATTTTCATTCAAATTGAAGGAGAAAAAAGACGATACAAGTGCATACCAGTTCAATGTTACTCTTAACGGCTTCTTCTCTTAAGATTTCAGTCTCCTCCAAAGGAACATCAGGGACCACAAGTCCTGCATTACATGAAACCGTCAATACAATAGGAGTTTAAAACACACCATAACATATAGATTGATAAGAGAAGTTTAGCAGAACCATCTGAGGCTATAATTTTTTTAAAATCAAATACTTTCGGTAAAGAAAAACATGCAGTTACCATGTACACCAGCGTCCCTTATGGTTGACATGAATTTACCAATTCCTCGTTTAAGGATCGGGTTGTAATACGAAAATAAGGCAATAGGACACGATAATTGTGGAGTCACCTGTAAAAATTAACAAGAACAAGAGTTGACCAAAATGAACAATGAAACCACTTCATACAAAAATACAATTTATGTGATAACACCGACTCTGGATCTCTTCAGGGAGGCGTAGACTTATTTTTTTGGGTAAATTCCACATGACCCCCCTTAACTATACGCGTGTCTCACATGAACCCCCTTAACTACAAAATCAATCTGTGAGGTGCCTTAACTATCCAAAAATCCCACTTTACCTTTTTTTTGTTGACTTTTAAAAAATTCTGTTATGTTTTTTGTGAAATGACGAAAATACCCTTATATCTGAAAAATGAAAATAAATAAATAAAAATGATTTTGAACTTTTTTTTCTATTTTCTCGTTGTACAAAATAAAGAATAAAAATAATATTTTAGTATTAATTTTTTATTTTATAAAAATTAATAAAAATAAAAAACGATGTTTAAAAGTAATTTTTTATATTAAAATTATTTTTGGAAAAATTATTTTTACTATTAACAAAATTTTATTCTTAATTTTGTACAACGGGAAAATTAGAAAAAAAAGTTCAAAATCATTTTTATTTATTTATTTTAATTTTTCAGATAGAAGGGTATTTTCGTCATTTCACAAAAACTTAACAGAATTTTGAAAAACGTCAACAAAAAAAGGTAAAGTGGGACCTGTGAGACACGCTAGGGGTGTTCAAAAAAACCGTAACCGACATAACCGAGCCGAACCGAGCCGAAACCGAACCAATCGGTAGCCGAACCGTTTGGTTCGGTTATGGTCGATTCGGTTATGTACCATAACCGATGGTCTATCGGTTTGGTTGTCGGTTACGAGATTTCAAGAACCGGCCGTAACCGAACCGAACCGATAACCGAATCTGTAATTAATCTTTTCTTTTTTTTTATTTGAGCCCAACAGTAGAGGTCAGGTCAGCCCATCACTTTATTTATTTGGGCCCAAAGTGATGTTGGGTCAGCCCATCACTTAGGTCAGCAGCCCATCACTTTAGGTTTTGACAAAAGCTTTAGGTTTAGGTTTTGTCTTCTTCTCTTCAGACACTGCAAAGTGCAAAGAATGGAGGCGCAGCGCAGCGGCCACACCTCTTCCCGCAACGCGGCCACACCTCTTCCCGCAGCGGCCACGCCTCTTCCCGAAACTCCGCGACCAGCTCCGCCGCGCCTCTTCCCGCAACTCCGCGACCAGCTCCGCCGCGCCTCGTCCTGCAACTCCGCGACCAGCTCCGCCGCGCCTCGTCCCGCAACTCCGCGACCAGCTCCGCCACGCCTCGTCCCGCAGCTCCGCCACCTCCGCTTCCTCGGCCACCGCGACCGCCGCCATGTCCGCTACCTCGCCCACTTCGAACAAAATTTGGGGTTTTTGGTTTTGGGGTCGGTTACACCCATAACCGACCGAACCGAACCGCTCAATTGGGCGGTTATAATCGAACCGACCGATTAACCTACGGTTTGGTTGTCGGTTATGTTAGTTCCATAACCGAACCGGTCGGTTCGGTTCGGTTATGGTCGGTTCGGTTATGAAACCGTGAACACCCCTAAGACACGCGTATAGTTAAGGGGCGTCATGTGGAATTTACCCTATTTTTTTTTAAATTAATTTTTTTTATCAGCAATAAAGCAGTAAATCTTAATATAATTATTTGTACCAACATTTGAACTCATGAACTCACTTATATATATAGACTTGCAGTAGTAATATATAGAACCGAAGAAAAATTAACTAGAAAATTAAGCGATCCAATTTTTGTTCAGATCTCTGGTGAATAACAGAAGTACCTCCCTCAACATTGAAAGAACCGAATCCAAAGTGGTCCCTCTTGCCAGAGAACGAGTTGCTGCGGCCTGTAAAGAAATAGGGCATCGGAAAGAGGAGTTGTAAGAGAAAGTTAATACCAAGAAAAAACAATCGTTATGTCAAACCTGGATAACCGGACCATCTGCCAAAGGATCAGAGTATGGTACGCCGAGTTCAATAATGTCCGACCCACATGAATCGAGAACCTTCAAGGCTTTGGCTGTTGTTGAAAGGTCAGGGTCGCCGGCTGTGATGTACGGGATGAAGGCCACCTTCAAAAATAGACATACCATCACAACATTAGTTACATTACAATATCAAAGAAACTTGAAATTCGGAATCAGCGTGACATACAGTGCAAGCATTATGTATCCTGCTATGGTTGACTTAAAAGTTTCGGTTGAAAATCATGTCATTACTAAGAAACCCACAAAAGTTTTCAGAGCTCGATAATCCGTATACATAAGGAAAATATAAGACAAACATTTGGAACTACTGATAGAATTCATGTTTTCACTCCTCAGTATTGCTCTTATTTGCAGCTATTAACATACAATAATATATTATATCGAATATTGTGCAAGTAATTTTTCCAACAGGCAATATGATCTATTAACATTTCTATAAAAATCAATATATCAAAATCAAAGTCAAACCTTCACAATTTTCTTCCACGCTCGCTCAAACAGATTCCATCAAATCCTCAAAAAATTGTACGGATTTCTCTCAACTTTCAAATTACCCAATTCACATCCTACAATTTATCACCATATATGGATCTACAGCTCCAATTCAACAAGACCCATATGAACAAAATAGACACTAAACCTGGAAATTTTCAGTATTGATTTCACAAGCATACAACTAAAAATGACATTAAGGAAAATACAGGATAAATATTTGGAACTGGGGCTACTGATACAATTTATGTTTTCACTTCCTGGTTTATTTCATTTTTGCTATTATCTGCAACTATTGGCAAAATCCATGTCTCTCTCATGATAAATTAAAATTTTTGCAACTGACAGTATGATCTATTGCCATTTCTATAAACATGAAAATCAAAGTCAAACCTTCACATTTTTCTTCTACACTCAGACAGATTCAATCAAATCCTCAACAGATTATACACATTTCTCTCAAATTTCAAATTACCCAATTTACATCCCCGCAATATATCACCCAATATGGATCTAAAACTCCAATCCAACACGACCCAGATGAACAAAAATAGACACTAAACCTGGAAATTTTCAGTATCGATTTCACAAGCACGCAACTAAAAATGACGTTGAGGATGTTATAAGAACTGGGCAGAGCTTACTTTGCCTTGTTTCTTCAATCTGGCGAATGTTTCAGAGAGCCCAACGACAGGAACAGTGCTGAGAGTGGCCATTGGAGTGAACCTTCTGAAAGAAACTGTTGATTTCTGGCGAATAAGGAAGTGGGTTTGTGGTTTCTTCAGTTGTAGAGAGCCGCTCGGTGATTTCAGCGCCATAGCCATTGCGAAGCCTCTCTGCTTGTGCTTGAGCTTTGTGTATTTTTGTGGGTTTTGTGTGGAGGTTTTTGGATTCTCCCCATTTTCTGCTTGCAACTTGCAAGTACTATAGACACAAAATAAAGTTTTTTTAATTAATCACAATTTTTTATTTGTTAATACATGATAAAGAAATGTATCACAAGTTTACGATTTGGTTTTGAATCGAAATTCATCTATTAAATTTTAAGAGAATTCAATCGAACAGATAGAATTTAGTTCGGATTCAAATTAAATTGAACTATTTCATATTTTTAGTGACAATAATATTTTGTTACACTTATAGTGAAAATGACATTTTTATTCCCTAATTACTTTTCTCTTTTTTATTATCATGACAAAATTTTTTTTTATGAATCTACATCTAAAATACCTAAACTACCATTGGTTTAAAAAACTCTAAATAAAATTAGTTCAATATTGTTTATCTCTGGTTTAATTTGATTTATATTTAAGATACAATTACAATTATGCCCCAAAATATAAAATAAAATTTGAACCATTTCAAATCTGGTTTGATAAATCAATTTGGACCATTTCTATTCTGATTTCTTAAACCATGAATATTTTAGTCATTTTAGCATAGGTTGTCACAAAAAATTGTGGTACTAAAAAAGAAAAAAATACATTTAGAGTTTGAAAGTGTCATTTCGCTATAGTCATGTGTAGCAAAGTGTCATTTCGCTATAGTTAAGTGTAACAGAGTGTCATTATCCTTTTCTTTATGTTTGATTCTTTTGAAAAATGACTTGAACCGACTTGGGTTCAGTTCGATTTTGAACCGAATCATCAATTGATTCAGTTTAAGAAAATCAAATCGAACTGATGGAACTTGGTTTAGTTTTAAACCAAATCATTTTGTTTTTCTTAAAACTGAACCGATTCTAGACCAACTGTTGACACCCCTAGACTAAACCAGCTAAACCAAAACCCTTAAAGGAGGGTAAAGTTGCAATTATTCATGAAAAGCAGACCCTTTGGGTAAAAGGCGCTATTTATTCCCTTCATTTCCGCTTTCTCTGCGTGATTGCTTCTCTCTCACTGAGACTCTACAGAGAGAGAGAGAGAGAGAAGTGAGGAAAAGTCCGTACACTGAACCAATCTCTCTGCTACAGTATTGCAATTGATGCTCTTAGAGAATCCACAATCCTGAACTCGACTCGTCTCCTCCAAATCCATGGCCAACAACTCCTCAGATGGGCCTAGCGATGATTTCTTCGAACAAATCCTCGGCATGTCCAGCTTCGCTGCATCGGGAACAACCGGAGGCGGTTTTTCAGGTTCCGGAGCCTCCGTGCCTATGACGCTCCGGCTCGGCTCCGGCGGCGGCGCCGCTCACCTCCCGTCCCTCGGCGATGGTGGCGGAGGCTTTAACGGTTCTGTTTTTCCCTTAGGTTTGAACTTGGAGCAGGGGAGGGGAGGGTTTCTGGAACCTGAGGATGCTTCGAGGAGCAGCGATCGCTTCATGGATGGTGGTAGAGCTCATTCGGTGAGAAATGTAAGTAATCTTTTGGTTTCAGAGAGGAAATTGCTATTTCTATAGGTTTTGTTTGAATTTATGGTTGCTGAGAAAGTAGAGTAAATTTTCTGAGATTTCTACTTTAATTAGGTGAAGATTAACTGAACTGAGTAATTGAAATATGATAAGTACTGTGCACTCACTGATGAAGTTCCTATTAGAAATTTGTATGTAACTTTGGATTCTGTGCATAGTTTTTCTCAGCAGCCAAACTAGTGATTGGTGCTATCTTCTTTGTTATGAGTTAGTAGAGATCAACTTTTAACATTGAATTGTGCATTATTGGAATATTTGAAGGCATGCTGATGTCAGAGAGTAAACGTAGGTAAATTTTTTCGGATGAATCTTGTGTGATGTCGTTTGTCAGGCGTATACCGAAAAAGATCAATTAGTAATGACTTTTGGTGTTGATATGAGTAACAGGAAGATGGGTGCAGAAGAGTGTTTCAGAAATGAGAAACAACTAATTTCACAAGGTAGCTTTAGGTCTAATTTGATTAGAAAGTATGTACACAACTAATTTCAGATTAGTCATCACAAACCGATTAATAATCTAATATTAATTCTTACAAACTTGATTAATAACCTTTTTCATTTAAAATACTCCCAATCTGTTTATAGTTTGTTAAGTGGAAGTGAAATTCTTCAGGATTTCCTGGATTCGTGAAAAATGGTCGGTTCATGTACAGCCTAATTTGAAGACTTGGTATACACAATCAAGTAAAGTTAGTTCACCTTATTATTTAGGGAAGATCCAGTCTCTATTTCATTGTCTTCTCAATGTAGTAGTCTGCAAACATTCTTTTAAAGTTTTAATTTATCTAGCGTCTTCAATAGAGTGTTAGAACCAATTTCAGAGCAGAGGTGAAGTACACGCGGACTGAGAATTGTAGTCTGTTAATAAGTGGCTTCATGTGGTCACTGAGTTGCACAATAGAAATGGCGCATGCTTATTTTTTTTCTTTCTAACAAATTATTTTTATGTTTTAACAAAACAATTTGCAAGATCTGGTCCAGATAGTTTGTATTCATAACCATAATTAATGGCATCTAATTTCGTTAGTGATACTATTGCTGCCATTGGATACATCTGCTCGGTTGATAATTATATTTATGGCTGCCACATTTGTAATGGTTTGCACTTGTTGATGAAACTGCCATTTTTTTGCAGGTATTCCATGGCCAGCCAATGCCCGCCACTTTTGCCGCAGCACCACATGCACCAACAATGCGCCCGAGGGTGCGGGCGAGACGAGGACAGGCCACTGATCCACACAGCATTGCTGAGCGGGTAAGTAGTAAATGAAAAAAAAATTACTGGCATATTCAGAAGAAATTCGATCATGAAATTACATATCAAAGCTCAATGATTATCTTCATACCCTTGATTTAAATTATTTATTCTCACATGTTTGATATACAACCACCCTTGATTTACTCCTATTGACACAGTTGCGAAGAGAAAGAATAGCAGAAAGAATGAGGGCATTACAGGAACTCGTTCCCAGTGTTAACAAGGTTGGTTTTATCTTCACGCTATTTTTCTTAAAGTTCTATTTTCGATAATATCTTCATGCATCTAAAGCCACCTCTTGTGTTGACTTTTCTCTTGAAACTGATTTTACGTTTTCACCAGATAATCAGCATGAAAATATTTCTAGGGTGCTGTTTATTAGGCTAGTGATGTGGGTGATTATTAAGAATGTGCTCACTATCTTTCAAAAAAAAGAATGTACTCACTAGTTTAAGGTGGTTGTTTATTGGATTAATAACAAAGCTGATACTTGAGCTTTGTGTGACGAGCATGTGTCCCGAAGTGTTTGCATTGTTTTATTTTGCTACAACTAGGATCTTATTCTAATGCAATGTGAATCAACCTATACTGATCTTTTTAGTTGCTGCTTTCTGCACTTTTTTTGGCATGCTGCTTAACATGACAAAAAAGGAGTTAGGGGGTAGTTTCATCATTTAGAGAAATTGAACTCCTCGAGTACGATTATTAAATATTCCCTCCTGGTTGTAACGATTAAATGTTTGTTTGTATAGTCTGACAGGGCCGCCATGCTTGATGAAATCGTGGATTATGTGAAGTTCCTAAGGCTCCAAGTAAAGGTAATGTAGTTTAGCTGTTCTTATAGATTACTTTTCTAACCGATCACTTGATTCTGACAAAACCTAAAGACGCGAGAGTTAACAATATCCATATTTCTCTATCTATAGTTGTTCAAACTTCAATATGCTAGAGACACTAGCATATTTTAGCTTTCCTTCCGATTTGTCTTACCCATTTTTCCTTAATTTATAGCAAGTCACATATTCTTCTTAGAGTTCATCGGCAAACTCCACATTTGTCCAATGAGTTTTGCCATTTAATCTTTTAGTATTTCTAGTTTTTACAAAGCTTCTTCACTGTATTTTTTCCCTTTTATATATATACCATCATATTTTTGTCATATTTCTTCCCATTTGGTTTTTTGGATGGTATAAAACTTTGGGAGGTTCAGTGTTTCAGTGCATTTTACCGAGTCCAGAATGACTAGACTCTATGCATCAAATGAATAACCAGTTCTCTATGCACATATTCAACAGGTTTTAAGCATGAGCAGATTAGGCGGAGCTGGTGCGGTGGCACCACTAGTTACAGACATTCCATTATCATCCATAGAGGTAGGTGTTTTGTTTTGTTCTGTCTGTTCATTTTCCAGCATCGTTTATGCGATTTCCCGTCCTTGTTGGTATCAGGAAGAAGGCAGCGAACCAGCCTGGGAGAAGTGCTCGAGCGACGGCACAGAAAGACAGGTAGCTAAACTCATGGAAGAAAACATAGGATCCGCAATGCAGCTCCTTCAGTCCAAGGCGCTATGTATCATGCCCGTTTCCCTCGCTGCGGCCATCTACCATAGCCCACCGTCCGATCCCTCACAAGGTCGGAACTAATCCTCCGCCTTAGATCTCAGGTACTCCCCAAAACTCATCTCATTGATAGGGTCCATGCTTTGCAGTTAGGTATAGCTAACCAAACACATTTTGCACATAATTAGTACATCAGCACAATGATTTTTTGAGCTATTGAAAATTCATCTTCTCCCTGCCAATCCCCCGACGCATGAGCTGGCCAGGGACAAAGCCGCCAACTTGCTTAGAAATGGTGCAAAATATGAATTCTAGGTGAACTAGCAAGATAAAAAAATGTTAAGTGTACTTGTAGGCAAAACGTGTTATTTAGGTGGGCATGGCTGCAATTATCCCAATTGTCAATATTGGTAGGCTGTGTTCTTTTTCAAATTGCAACCTAACTCTGATGTGATGCTACAAGTCCTTTACGCCTTTTAAATTGGTGAAAACAAGGTTCTCACTCTCATGGTCAATAACACCTATAATAAAATACAAGCACGCCTTTGCCTTTTTGTGGTCTGTCTGTGGCTTAAGTTCAAATGAAGGATGGGAAGTGGAAAATGATGACTATTTTTTGTTAGTGGGTTGGTGGGGGCCTTCTACTAGGGACATGCTTTATGATAAATGTTAGATTTATGTTTTTGTAGTGGTGATGTATTTGAAGTAGAAATGGAACGAGCCTGGGTCAAAGCTTTTTCAATGTGTTTATTAATAAAGAAGCCTTAGTCTGATCTTATTAATTTTGAAAACTAATTATTCATTCATCAATCCATTAGATTAAGCTTTAAGGATAATTGTATCTATGTACATTTAAGCAAACACATTTATAGTTGCAATGTGTTTGTATATGAGCGTGCCTAACATTTTTTTTGGTCTTGCCAGCTCACTTAAAATTTATATTTTTGCTACGTTTATGAGCAAGTCGGTTGGTTCGTTCGTGATCAGCTTATGCTTTGGGGGATTGGCGGGAGGAGTTGAAGTTTCGGGGTCTGCTGACAAGATGGAAAAAAAGTTAGGTGTACTCACATATGCAAACTTGTTTGATTTGTTGTATATAGTTGCAGTTAACATAAATTTTATTTTGAAATTGAATGGAATGGAACCGACCCTTATTTTTATTTTTTGATTTCACGCATATAATAAATTCTTAGTGGGCCTTAAAAGGGGCCTGAGATTTGGGTCAGTGGAATTTCTAGTAGGCCTTGAATGTCATCATTTGAGCAGTGTAGAGGGCTTTAAAAGGCCTCGTATTGACCTCAGTTGAATTTTTACTGGGTCTCCGTGAAAACTCCCTGTAAGTACAAACTTAAGAATTATTACCATTCCGGACATGGGGCCGCTCAAGACGAGACTGGCCCTAAGCTCTCACCCTGTCGGAGCGTGACGCCACCGCCTAAGGACTTGATGTAGAGGAGGCTTAATTGCTTTTCAATTTCCTTGAACCACATTCCCTTTTTATTTGCTTTCCCAATTTATCCCCGTTTGGATTTCAATTTCAATCCCTTTTCTAGGTTTCTCTTACTGGTATCTTTATTTCCGTTGTAGATTTAGTCAAAATTTTATGTGTATTTACGTACAAACAGAAGCAGAATAAAATTTTTAGGTGACATGACAACTTAAAATAATGGTTAAAGTACCTATGGTCAATACTAGTTTAAACTTAATAAGTGTACTTTGCTCTATTTATTCCTTAATTTAATATTAAATGACCTAGCACACATGCTTGTTGAGCATTAAAATACTAAACTCATGCTCAACTTTAAACTTGAATTTAATTTATATTGAGCCTAAATTGAGTATTTACGAATTGAACTCGAGCGACTAGTTAAAAGCTAGAGTGAGAATGACAGCGTTCCACTGAACCAGCTCATAGAACCTTACCACCATTGGCTTTTCTCCGGCCCATCTATAAGTGTGGGCTTATATGGTATTTTAAGCATTTGACCACAAAAATAAATGATTAATAAATCCAACACTTGCTACTTCGTCGCTCTGTGGAAGAGAAAAAAAAGATACAGGGAATCAATTTAACTGTAAAATCCGAAGCACAAAAATGGCGGTGGAGCGAGCACTAGCCGCAGCTTCAGCGAACCAATTCCTCTTCTTCACCACAAACCATTCTTCTTCTTCTTCTTCTTCTTCTTCTTCTTCGAGAACCTCAAACCCTATCTTCTCTCTCCCTCTGAAATCGAGGACCAAATCGCTGAGGCGTCTCAGGTACTCTCCGGAGTTCAATCGAAACGGCTACAACCAGTCCGTGTACCCTAAACCGATCGAGGTTCCATGGAAGAAGGAGCTCTGCAACTCGGTTCAGCTCATCGGAAACGTCGGAGCCCCCATTGAAATCAAGCACCTCCCCTCCGGTAAGGTCGTGGCTCGGACCAGCATCGCCGTCAGAAAATCGCCCACCGAGGTCTCGTGGTATGTGTGATTTGTTTGATCTTCTTCACTGTGTTTGGTTTGGGGATGGAATTTTTTTTAGTGATGTTGAGATGGTACAGGTTAATGGATAAGGTTCTTTTAATGTGTTGATGATTGTTTTGCTGCTTGAACAAAATTACACCGTGATGTTATTTGATCATGTATATAGTGTTCTGTTGTAGGCGAATTGATGATTATTGGAAGAGTCTGAAATGGAAACATTGAAAATGGCTAATGGAAAATTTCATGGTTCCTTAACAGGGACTGATAAATGTTAATGATGTTTTGTTGCTTGAACAAAATTACGGGTGTAATGTTATTTGATTACAAACATGTATGTTTGTATATATACTTGTTTGTAGACTAGTTAATGGTTTTTTGGAGGAGCCTGAAATGAAAACATTGAGAAGGCTATTTATTGAACGAAATTACACTGATGTTATATGATCATGCATGTGTACATATACATATACGTGTATAGTATATGTTGTGGACTAGTTGATGGTTATCGGAAGAGCCTGTAATGGAAACATGACAATGGCTACTGTAAATTTCATGGTTCCATAACATGGATGTGTTAATGATGTTTTGTTGCTTGGAAAGAATTACAGTGCAATGTTATTTGATTACATATATGTATATTAATATATATACTGTTGTAGACTAGTTGATGGTTCTTGGAAGAGCTTGAAGTGAAAACTGGTTATAGGAAATTACATGATTTGGACAATAGTGTAGCTGTGTAGTTCTAGCCTATAGGAAGCGATCTTTGTCACATTGTATGTTTTTTCATGTGATGTTTTCGTTTTGCGATTAGGAGCTTTTAGATTAGATGGATGTATTTTAGTATAATTCCCGCAAAGTTTTTCTCGTTGGAGAAATAAACCGAGCTTCTTATTTTCCAAAAAGTTTATAACCGGCAACTTTGTAGTGTACTTGTTTACTCAAATGGGAAAGTTCATGATATCTTTAAACCAATGGTTTTCGATACTTAATCAATTGGTGTCGTCTCCAAACCGAGCCTCAAATTTTGCATAAACAAGAACATTTCCGTACTATGTAAATACCTATTAGACACATTAAGACGGTTAAATTGTGACTTGACTCGCTCACAACTTTACATTTCCCTCTATTCCTGCCTTATACATCTCATTCATTTCCTGTCTTTATTCTTAAGAAAGTTTTGATCATACTCGGAGGTTTAAAAGCTTTTAAAATATTTGAGTTTTCAATTTATTTGTCGGAGAATATATGCTTAGAGAAGCATTCGCCACATTAAGGGCTTTGTTCTCTCTCTTAACCTCAGGCTTTCTGGTTTTGTCAAAAAACATAGACCATTTGCTTATTTTTATCACATATACTCGTTGGTTTATTTCCTCTTATATCTAAATAATTCGAAATGTTTACTAAAACCCTTTACCAACTTGTCTCTCAGGATCAATTTGATCTTCTGGGAAGAGCTGGCTCACGTTGCTTATGAGCATGTCCAGAAAGGCCAACAGATATCCATCTCTGGTCGGCTGATTTCAGAAACAGTTGAAAGTGACAATGGAAAACAACAGACATACTGCAAGGTTGTTTTTTTTCTTCATGTTATCATCAATTTTTCCCTGTTTTATGTGATAAGCATGATGTCATTGGTCTCAATCCTCACGCCTGCGGTTATTGCTGATAAAAAAATATTCCTTATTTCCTCAGAGAGATTGATATTTCGGATACCCTGCAGGTAGTGGTACAGCAACTTAATTTTATTGAAAGGACCATTTCACCAACGCCATTGTATGATCACGACTATAGTAACGTGACAACAGGTTAGCCATGTTGCGATAAGTTTTTTTATTATAGATTGCAACTCTCATGTCTTATTTTAATTGTTAACACGGTTTCATTGCAGGAAGAAACCCGAGTAATGGTACCACGAATAATCAAAAATCCGTTGAAGAAATGTGGCAAGCATTCTTTGCTAATCCCGTGGAATGGTGGGATAATAGGAAAAACAAGGTACTTAGTTCTAGCTTCTTGTAAAGTATATCTACCATCTACTGTTGCAATGATTAAGTTATGCCTGATAAGTGTTTGTGTATGGTGGTGTTTCTTAGTGTTCTCTATTTGGCGTTTTTTTGGTAAAAGTTACGGATCAGTGAACTTAGAGCTTAACTTTCCATCACATGACCTCCGATGTTGTACCCTTCTAAGTTTTGTAATCAACTCAAAAGAAGGGTATTAACGTCTTTTATGCATATCCAATTTCAAAACTAATTTCGGTACATCCAAGTCATAAAGATGTTTATGTTTCACTTATTTTGGAACAGAGTGAGTAGTATTATACAAGTGAAGTGTTTCATACTTTACATGCATAGTGCTTATGATAAGTGCATTTTGTATGTCCGTTGTACAAATGCTAGAGTGCAGCGATACTAACCTAAGCAGGTAATTCTATAAATTCGAACACTAGATCTTCTACGAGATGGTGCTCGTTCTGACCAACTTCGCCAGCTCTAATGGACTGTGCCGGTATTCTAAAAGTCGCCGACCAGTCTTATGTCCCCAGAGGCCCTATTGGCCCGAATGGCACTTAACGGTTTTTAGAATGCTGCTTCAATTGCAATTCATCCCCGGGTTATCCAACGTTAATTTAGTTTGATATATTTGAAATGCAGAGAAGCCCGAATTATCCAGATTTCAAGCACAAAGACACAAATTAATCCAATTAATTCTAGACTTGTCCCCATAGACCCTATCCATCCGATTAGCACCTGATGTGTTTAAGAATACTGCTTCAATTGCAATTAATCCACGGGTTATTCAACATTTAATCTAGTTTGGTATATTTTGAAAATGCAGAGAAGCCCGAATCACCCAGATTTCAAGCACAAAGACTCCGGAGAAGCTCTGTGGATCGAGGGAAAATACAACCCACCATGGGTGAAGTCCCAGCTAGCAATTCTGGATAAGAGGATGGGGTCGTCGTCGTCGTTTCAAGACCGCCGAGATTCTAGGAGACCTGATTTCATTCAGTTTTAAGGTCTCATTGTAGTGTTTGTTGTTTCATTGTATAGTTTCTCCATTTCATGGGAGTCAGATTTTGGAGTTTACAGACTTTGAAGCTGTACTCTGTATTTGTCTGATTTGATCATGTTACGGATTGTAAACAACTTCTTCCAATGCATTGGAAATATTTGAATTAAAAAAACAATTTAAATCAGAAGTTCGTGTCATTACTCATCTGTTTGAATTGTTAGGTGAATCGATCATTCCGTCTCTCGTATTTGGGTTATGTACCTCTTGGTTCATCAAATGGTGTAATATGAAAGGAGAAAATTACTCTTTAATTGCGTGTCAAATGGGTGAGCAAAAATGTCCGGACAACCCGGCCCAACCCTTGAACCCGGACCAACCCGTCCATTCTTATCCCAACCCGGAGTGACCCGGGCTGGGACGGGCCGGGAACGGGCACCATAGAGATATCACAGGCCGGGTTGCGGACATGAAGTGGGGTGTCCGGACTAACCCGGCCCAACCCGCCCTAATGGACTTAACCAACTAACTAACTAAACACACACAACCCACACTAATTTTGAAAGGGTCATTTTAAGGTTTTTAGCATACAATTTCGAAAAACACAATTTTCATATAAACTACTCTAAATGTTAGTGACAATATATTTTTGTGATATTGAAGTATTAGTTTTGCAATATGTTTTTGTGTACATAACTTATTTTTGCAATAAGATTTTGTGTACAATATGTTATTTTTTAATGTTATGGACGGGTTGGACTAACCCGGAACTCGTCCGGGCTCAACCCGCCCACTTGTCCATCGGACAACACTCTTCATGGGCCGGGAATGGACATGAAAATAGTCAACCCGCTAAGTCCGGGTTGGGCCCAAAAACAAGTCATGGACTGTCCAACCCGGCCCATGCTCACCCTGTCAACTATGCCCGATTTGTAATTTTCCATGAATTAATTTTTTTGCTAATTTACTTTCATAAGTAATCATTTTATGAAACATTTATAAACAACAGTCAAATTATCCATGCATAATTGGTAGGGGTGCTCAAACCCGGTTAACCGGAACCAGCGGCGAGAACCGAGAACTGGACCGGGTATAGTCGGTTCCCAGAATCAGGAATCGAAACCGACCGGATATTGGCCGGTTAACCGGAAATTTACACTGGTTTCTCGGTATACCCGAAACCGGTAAAAACATTATTAAAAGCCTATAAAATTTGCTAAAATTGAAATTAACACAAAAAGATTCATATTTAATTTTTTTTCATTTAGGATGAAAAACTATTAAGGATGGATCAGAGAGTGCCCTAATAATTAAAAAACACCTTTACCTAATAGTGAAAACCATTAAGGATTGATCAGAGAGGGCTCAAGGTCCTCAATCTGGTCTTTCCCTAATGATACAACACCCCTAAAATGTATATTTCAATACCAAATAGAGAGTTACACAGTTCAGAGTTGTTCACACAGTACATCATTTTACAACAAGTTTCATCAAGCTTTCTAAATGATTATCAAACTATCTTAAATACAAAAGTCTTCAATCTTCAAGCCTTCACATGAGAGAAGAGAAGAGGCAGAGTTGAACTTCACCAATTTCTACAAAACAGAAACATGAAGTCAGAAACTTAATTGATAATATAAATATATGCAAATTTGAAACTTGCTTTTAAAATAAACTTAATAAAAACCTAGAAATATACAAACTTGCTAATATTGTCAGATATTAATAAACTTGCTAACAGAACCTTAATAAACTAACAATACAAGTATATGCAAAACGGAAACTTAATAAAAACTAACAATTAAGAAAACAAGAACCGAATTACTAAACAGAATATGCAAAAAATATAAGTATTTGCCAAGAGGAAGTTACCTTTTTCGCAAAAATACAAAAGTCTTCAATCTTCAAGGTTTCATACGAGAGAAGGGGCACCAACGGGACTTGCCGTTTCACCAATTTCTACAAAACAGAAACTAAAATTAGAATCTTAACAAAAAAATATTAAACTTAAACTTAACAAAAAAGAGAAGGGTAGAGCAGTTGAGACAGTTACATTCCTCCACAATTTGTAGCTTATGAAGCTCTTCTTCCAAATCCTTTATATTCAATGGAATTGGAACCTTCAACCAATCCTGAGTGCACACTAGGCATTGTACAACTGTAGGGCTCAAAGAGCTCCTAAAATCATTTATGATCCTCCCTCCAATACTAAAGGCCGACTCCGAAGACACGGTGGAAATAGGAATGGCCAAGATATCTCGAGCCATATGTGCAATGACGGGATATCGATGACCATTCATACGCCACCATTGCAAGACATCGAATGAAGTTGAATTTTCTTCCTCAGGATCTCGTAAATATCGTTCGAGTTCTGACTTCACACTACCTTCTTCTTCGACCCTCTGTTTCTTATATTGGGTGAACAGCACTTGGCTGTCCGGGTCATCAACAATAGCACATGATGCTTGTGATGTACTCTCCACAACAACCCCATACAGTTTTACATACTCAACAAATAAATCACCCAAAGCTTGTTTGACACAAGGTGTTAGTTGGTCAGCAAGATTAAGAGGATAAATATGCTCAATCATGTAAATAACACAATCTAATTTCTTTCTAGGGTCTAAAACAGGTGCAATAAAAGTGTACATGTTCAGCATTTCAAGATCAGCAAAATATTTATTGAATTTCAATGCCATTTTACCTGTCATGCTTTTCATCTCTCTGTTCTCACTAGACAGACATGTGTTAATAAAATGGAAAACATTACTAATCTCGTCCAATATAGAATTGGACGTTGCATATGAAGAACCAGAAACACGAACAGTGATGTTATAGAATTTTTTCAAGAACGACATAAATGAATTCAAAGCAGACCAATCAGAATAAGTTAATCGACAAGAGATGTACCGTCTTTCCTCAGTTTCCTTTCCATCTCAATCCCCAAGATAGGATCAATAACATCATACTTTTCAAATGCATTCTCTAACCTGCAAGCAGCATCAAACATCAAGTAAGTAGAATTCCAACGAGTGGAAACATCAAGACAAAGCAATTTCTTACAATTAATACCAGCTCTTTGAACAACATCTTTAAATCGAGATAATCGTGAAGGAGAGAGTTTGATAAATCTTACCGCAAACCTTACCCTTTCAACTGATGTACCCAACATACTTATACCATCACTTACCACCAAATTGATGATATGAGCAATACAACGCATGTGCAAGAACCTGCCACCCAAAACATTGGTGGACAGCAAGTTCATGCGACAAGTCAGATACTCTATCGCTTTGTCATTGGCACTGGCGTTGTCAACAGTGACGGTCATGATCTTGTCAATACCCCACGAATTCAAACAAGCCTCAATATCCTTGCCAATATCCTCGCCTTTGTGAGACTGATTTGGACAGAAATTGAGGATTTGCTTGTGCAAAACCCAATGAACATCAATATAATGGGCAGTTAGAGTCATAAAGCTTCGCTGCTGATTAGAAGTCCAAGTATCAGTTGTTAACGACACTCTAGGTTTACAACAAGTAAAATATGCATGCAACTTTGCTTTCTCAGATTCATATAATTCAAAAACATCCCTTAAACATGTGTGTCTAGATGGTATTTTGAAAAGAGGACATGCAATTTCCATAAACAGTTTAAACCCCACACCTTTCACAAAATTAAATGGCAGTTCGTCAGTTACTAACATCTTGGCAAGAGCATCTCGACAAGCTTGCTGATCGAAATGCCAAGATGTTAGTTCACCTCCTGCTTCACTCCTAAACAATAATAGCTTTTGCCTCTTATCAATATTATCCTTATTTTTTGGGCAAATTCTAATATGGGTTAAGAGTGAAGATGTTCCATTTAAGTTAGGATCAGCCGCAAAAATACCATTACAATGCAAACATTTAGCCTTTTTTTCACCATCAACATCAAGTTTTGAAAAGTGTTTCCAAGCTTTAGACTGAACTGTAACAACTTTTTTACGAGATTTACGGGGTTTGCGGGTCTTACCATGGGATGCAGGTGCAACAACTGCAGCTGCATCCCTATCTTCTGATCCTCCTCCACCTCCAGGAGCTGCTGCTGTAATTGGCTCTGACCCATCTACTCCAGCTCCAACAGCGGCTGTTCCCATTTCACCTTCAACTCCAACCAAAGTTTTTTCCTATACACACAGAACATAACATTGAATTAGTAATCAGAAGACAGAAATAAACATCAAGAAACCCTAACTATCAGACCCTAAATATAGAAAACAGAAACCCTAAATTAAATAAGAAATCCCAAAATTGAACAAATCAGAACAATAATTTTAAAAGCCCTAAATTTTAAAAACCCTAAAACGAATATTGATTTCAAATAAGAACCCTAATTTTAGAAACCCTAATTATATAAATCAGAAATTGCAGAAATGAATTGGAACCCTAATTTTGAAACCACAAACCCTAAAATTTAATTTCATAACCCTAAATGAAGAAATCGAAGAATAGAACATGAAATTAAGGAAAAACAGTGCATAAATGGTGAAAAGAGGAAGAGATCTTACCTCCATATGTGTATTTTGAACTCGAATCTGGTCTTGGAAGCTGGCTTTAGGTCTCTATTTATAGAAAACTCATCCCCTTCCCCGCTCCTTCTCTTATGGCTCCACTGGATCCAGTCACAACGGGAAGATGATTTGACTGAGATCCCCCGCATTGAATGCGGGGGATACGTTTTCAGGGCAAAAAGTATGGGCATCTGCGTCGAAGATTGCCACATTAAATGCGGAGGATTCAAGGGACCACCGCGGAGAGGAGAGGGGAGGAAACTGGAGAGTGAAGAGGAGAGATACAGAGACAGAAACAAGAGGGAAGAGGATGACTTTTGGAGTCGATGGGATGGACCGATTGAGAGGGCAAGGAGGGAACGGCGGTGGTGGAGACCACAAACAAGCTTTCCAAACCCTAAAGTACAAAAACAATGATGAAAATTGTTTGGGGAATTGAATCTGTGAGAGGAAAGGAGGAGGATGGTGGCGCTGCATGGTGGAGGAAGAGAGTGAGGGAGGGAGTCGATACTCGAGAGACTCGAGCTCGACAGTCGAGTCGAGAGAGGAGAGATGTGAGAGAGAGAGAGAGAGGCAGATCTGAGACTGAGATGAGAGAGGAGAGGAGAGATATTTGCAATCGTGTGAGAGAGAGTGAGAGTGTGAGTCTGAGAGGCGAGCGAGGATCAGAAGACGAGGAGGCGAGGAGATTAGGGCTGAGTCAGACTGTCAGACAGCATGTGTATGGTAAGAGAGGAGCCGCGTGGAGGGACGACAGCCGTTGATGAGGTTTCATCAACGGCTGAGATTAAAACACGTGTCTGTGTTATATGATACCGGTTTTCACCGGTTAACCGCGGTTAATCAATTCAATAACCGCAGACCGATCGGTTCACTACCGGTTTTTGCAAAATCCAACCGAATTGGGGCCGGTTTTTACCGGTTCCGGTTTCTCCCGGGCCAGTTCTGCCCGGTTTCGGTCTGTTTGTCGGTTTCCAGTTGGTTTTGAACACCCCTAATAATTGGATATTTATTTATTTTATATCCAAATCAAATGTTAATGAAGAAGGAAAATATTTTAGGGGAAATAGCAGGTCACTACCTTGTACTATACTACTTTTGCATGTCACTACCTCTACTTTTTTTAGTTGCATGTCACCACTGTAAGGTTTCATTTAGTTGCATCGTCCATCACAGAGTTAAGTGTGATGTAAAAAGTCCATAATACCCCTATATTAAAAAATTAAAAAAAATTATCTTTTAAACATTTTTTTTAAAAAATATTTTTTATTAGATAAATAATAAAACACTAATTTCAAAATTATTTTTTTAAAAAAAAATAGGTTTTTCAAAAAAAATATTAAAAATAAAAAACTACTTTTAACAACGTTTTTTATTTTTAATATATATTTTTTAAAACTATTATTTTCTTAAAAAATAATATTCAAATCAGTTTTTATTATTTATTCCATAAAAAAAATTTTTAAAAAAATAAGTTAACCAAATTTTTTTTTAATTTTTTAAGTAGAAGGGTATTTTAGTCATTTAAATATTTCAGTTTCAAATTTTATTAAATGACTAAAATACCCTTATATTTAAAAAATGAAAAACAATTCATTTGCTTAACTTATTTATTGAAATATTTTTTTATGGAATAAAAAATAATTTGAATATTATTTTTTAAGAAAATAATAATATTTAGAAATATATATTAAAAATAAAAAACGTCGTTAAAAATGGTTTTTCATTTTTAATATTTTTTCTAAAAAAACCATTTTTAAAAAAAAATAATTTTGAAATCAGTGTTTTATTATTTATGTGAAAGTGACAAAATAATCAGTGTTTTTTCTAATTTGACTGTTTTCCAGCTAAATAAAATATTTTACAATGTTTTAAATTGTGCAAGGTAATTTTGACTTTTTATTTTTAATCTGCGTCTTAAAAATATTGTTAATAATATCAATTACTACAAGTTTTAGTCGGATGTCATAAATTACAAATTGTACATAGGTGAAAGTGGCAAAATATAATTTCCATATATATATGAAACTTTTGTTTAGCTTCATTTTATTACGAAGGAAATAAATAAAAAAAACTAGACTTGTAATATTCAATCCAACTCGAGATTAATCTCATGTATATAATATATTGTTATACTCATATGCACAAATACATGTTGGGAGAAAATAAAAAAACAGTTGTTCATATTTGTACAATTGGATCTCAAATTCATACAAATTATGTATTTTCCTTCATTTAGCTCTTTTCTTCTGATCCTTTCATGATCCTCATCCTCTTGCACGACCTCAAAAACATCCTGCGACAACACAAACGTTTAATAAACTCGTAAGTACATGAAACATTAATTTCTCCAAACATATAATAATTTAATAATATTAATGACATAAATTTATATATTTGAATTAATTAACTTACTCCCAAGGCACGTCTCCAAGAAGCATCCAGTCACCATCTTTGTCTTCGTAAGTGGGAGAGTAATCAGATCCATTGTAGCCTTCTCTCTCTGAATATTTACCTGAAAATAATAATATATAAATCAGTAAATAAAATTTAATTCTTATTGGGTTTTAATATTAATTATTTGATTTTTTTGTTATTTTCGTACCAATTGTGAGCTTGAACATTTGTTCTAGAGCCTTGAGGAGCAGCGAGTAGCTTCCATAAACCTTGAGGTCAATTTTCCTCAGGTACGGAGCTCCGTCAACGCTCACCTTGACCAATCCCCCCGCGACATCTGTCTCCGTCTTCTTTGACTGCTGAAGACTGTTTTTCCGGTGAGATCTGATCGGCGGCCACCCCACAACTTGTGCTCTGCACCATCCATTTCATCAAACAATAATGTCAATTCATGAGTTTATTTGAATTGAATATTTGACGAACCGAACTGGATTTAATTGCTTACTTGGCGGGTGGAGGCGCACCTCCGGCGGCGGTTAAGCTAGAACCGGTGTTGGAATCATCGGACCGGTCCGGTTCGGCTCTCTTGTTAATCCGAACGGTACTATGAGTCGGAGGTGATTGTTCCTCGGAATCGTCGCTTCCGGGAAGGCCCAATCTGAGCTCTGTTGCTTTCAGATTCAGATTGCTCTCATAAGCCATTGAATTTTCCATTTCCTCTGAAAATTGAAGATCGATTTGTGAATTGTGATGCTCTTTGGAGATAAAGTTTTATAGAAGAACAGCGCGTGAGTGACGGTAGGGAGGGACACGCGCACTTGTTCGCGCGTTATGGGAACGACCAATCAATTTGTTTGGCTTCGTTCACGCGCGTGTGGCGGGATGTGAAGGGTTATTTAAGTCTGCGGACGTGTACAGATAGGGTCGCTGGTGAAGCGAGGAGGACCGTTGGATTGGTGCCGGGGAGTGAGGGGACAGGAGATGGTGTTGATGAGAGTGGACCAGGGATGGATGGACGGCCAGGATGGGTTCTTGGTGAGGAGAGGATCGAGGAGCGTTGGATCGGGAGGAACCCCCAAGTGGCGGATAGGTCCCACGTGGATGTCTGTGATTGGAGGGACATGTCGCGTGCGGGTTGGGGTCGGTGGGACCCACTCATTAAACGGATGGGTCCGTGGGCTGTACATGACATGTGGATAAATTCTTAATTTCAATTTCTGTTGACCTTGTAATAAATAAATCGTTTTAAAGTTAAAATCAAAGAAATTTGATTCTTTTTACTTAATCAAAGAAATCGTCTACTTGATCATGAAGCTGATTTTATTTACACATCAATATTATATTATTGAGATATTAATGTTGTGCATGTTATAATTTTCTCTTGGCCCAATAGACAAGACGCTCTTCTATAGATTCGAGCCCACCAATGTTTATGAGTGGAGTTGGGACTTGGGTGTTTGGCCAGACAGAGGTTATATTATAATGTTAAAAAAACACATTAATTATTTTTTGTTTCAGTATGTGTTACATTATAAATATATTTTCTATTATTGTATACATATTTTTTTTCTATTGCCATTTATTAGCCTGTGCCAGAATCATTAGTTAAGATTTTGCTAGATTCATTCATTGTATGCACAAACACTTGTCATAGGCTATCATTAATAAATGGGTAGGACAACTTAAGAAATCACCCTCTCTTATGGAGTGAAGATTGAAGATATAATCCACATTCTCTGCATTCACAAAGTTCAAAATTCAAATTCATGGTTATAATCTAAATTCTATGCTTTTACTAAGTTTAAATATTATTTATAGTTTAAGAGTTATTTTTAAAATCATCATTTTGCTCATAGAACAATAGTTAATAGAACAATAGTTAAATTGTTCAAATCTTTTGCTTTTTGTTTACTAACATCACTCAGGTCAATCAGTATTAAATATCACTTTATTCAAGTTCAATGAATTTAGTATTGGACAAATTGGTCAAACAAACTTTAGTTAGGACCAAAATAAGTTCTAAGCTGTCCACATAATATCCTTCCAAAATCAGACCCTCTAGACCCCCAAGAGAGAAAGATCCATCTCCTTTCAAGTTATGGGGCAACTAATTTGTTTGGTGGTGCCAAATTAGCTAGGCCAACACAAGTTAGGTCCAACACTCATGGGTCTGTCTATGAACACATCTATTACAAGTGCAATGTACCAAAAGTTAACAACACCCAATGTGATTTGAAATGAAAGGGTAGGCATGATCTTTATGGTGAACCCACTGTGACTCACTTATCTTGTAATGTAAGGTCCATAGGCACATTAAAGGTCCACCACCATTTTTCCCTAAACTAGTATATGTCTTCTCAAGTGTGTGTCACTTCCACTTTTATCATGTTCATAACTCACCTAATCCTATTATTTCTTTTCCTCCATTGTAGCTTGTCCTAGAGGGTACTCTTGGCAATCTACAGAGTTTTTTTTTCTACCGGGTAAGAAGTTTATTTTAGAAATTTATTTTAGATTTTGAATTATTTTGTTTAAGGCGGTAAATGAGTCGCTAGATCTCGATTTGTTATATATTCAGTTAAGAATCAATATATTTAAATTGGAACTGAATTCGAGATTAAGAATATGTCCGTTTAATAAACGAGATGTGTTCCAGCCTAACATTTTGATGTTCTATATGCTCACGGGTCGACTCATTTAGAACTTAATCGGTTAATATTTTTTTAACTTAACAAATATTTATGATAAAACTAGGCAAATGAAATTGAGTCTAGCTAATCTTGAGCCTACTCGTTTAATATTTAGTATATTATATAATTTATTTAGTATAAAATTTAATGAGTATTTGAGTAGAAATTAAGCGAAGAAAATCGAGCCGAGTTGAGGTCAAGCTTGACCATTTTTTTGTAGTCGAAATCGAGTTTAGTTTCATAAGTTCGTTCAAATCAGGTCGATCCCTGACAAACTTGGGCATGATTCTTCTCTTTTACACCCATAATCTTATTTAAAATTCATTTAGGAGAGCTCAATAGTAAAACTAGGTCATATATATCGGGTCAGGATTCACAACTAAAAAATCAACATTATTAGTCAGGTGCGACTCTTCTCTAATTTATCCCTCTAACATTTTTGTAAACTAGAGACTCATTTTCCTTCATACTCGTGTATGCATGAGATTTTACGTTAACACTCCCTTCACGTTGTAGCCATTTATTTGTGGGTCATGGTAGTATTGAACTTATGCATACGTGCCAAAGTTTACATGGGGCGTATGCACGTGGGGCCCACAAATAGAAACTCAAATCGACTTGCTTTGGTACTCCTGTATCATAGAGTTATGTTGGATGTGATTCTCCTCGTTATAACAATTTGTCAAATACAATTTGTCAAATACGTGTGTTAATAATAATTTTTTTAATTACAATACATTAAAACCTTAATTTACTCATTAACCCTTCCTTATCCTCTAGACGAGATTCGAAACCAAGACGTTTTTACGGTACCCAATTCAAATCGCTGCGGTGTTCTTTAAGGGACCGTATGTTAATAATTGTGTTAATCAATCTAAAATCATAATATAATTTAGTAATAAAAAATTAAAAAAAATAACTAAATACACAACAAGTCAATGCCAAGAAATATAGTATTTTCTTGAGATTACAATAACACCCTATTGATGTAAAATTTATGAATGAAACTGAACTTATTTTTTCAAATGTTACTTTTTTGTAAGCAATAGTATTAGAAGAGAGACAATTGGTATTGTATTCGATGTCTAACTCTGTGTACAAGACCCTATATTTATAGTATTAGGGTTATATGTAATAGGAAAGGGACCTCTATATACAGGATTAGGAAAGAGGTTTTAACACGCCCCCTCAAACTCAAGGTGGATGATTCAAATTGAGTTTGGAAACTAACGAAGTGAAACGCCCTGGAAGAAGGGGCTTTGGGAAGATATCAGCCGTCTGTTCGTTCGAGGGAACAGTACAGAGAGCGATAGTGCCCTGCGTCAGATGATGTCTGATAAAATGACAATCATTCTCGATGTGTTTGGTGCGCTCATGAAAGACATCATTGTGAGCTATTTGAATGACGCTTCGGTTGTCGCAATGGATAGAAGTAGTTGAATTGTGAGTAATGCCCATGTCTTGAAGTAGCCACCGAAGCCAGAGGAGCTCAGAGGTAGTGTCAGCAAGAGCACGATATTCAGCCTCTGTGCTGGAGCGGGCAACTGTCGTTTGCTTCTTGCTCCTCCAAGAAATGAGAGATTTGCCAAGAAAGAAGCAATATCCTGTTGTGGAACGTCGGTCTGTAGGATCCCCAGCCCAATCTGCATCAGAAAAGGCATGCAACACCATAGGCGTATCACATGAGAAGTGAAGACCGTTGGATAATGTCCCTCGGACATAGCGGAGTACTCGAAGGACAGCTTCATAGTGCGTGGTTCGTGGTGCACTCATGAACTGGCTGACAATGTGGACTGCATAGGCGATATCTGGGCGTGTGACAATGAGATAAACAAGACTGCCTACGAGTTGTCAATACAAGGTAGTATCCTGGAGAGGTTTGCCATCTGTAGGTGTAAGCTTTTCGTTTGCCTCTATGGGTGTTGAGGCAATTTTGTTGTCTGACAAGTCTGCTCGAGAAATGAGGTCAACTGCATACTTAGCTTGTGATAAGTGATATCCTGAAGAAACTGACGAGATTTCTAGCCCAAGAAAATACGTGAGCTTGCCAAGGTCCTTCATCTCAAAGTTTTTGTTGAGCTGACTTTTCAGGTCAGAGATACCTGACTCATTATCTCCGGTGATAATCATATCATCCACATAGAGTAAAAGCAAGATATGACCGCGAGAGGTCTTTTTGACAAATAAGGCGGTGTCATATGGACTAGAGGTGAAGCCAAGATTGAACATCTTCCCACTGAATTTTGAAAACCATGCCCTCGGAGCTTGCTTGAGTCCATACAGAGCCTTCTTCAGACGACAGACTGTGTTTGGTGGATGCTCATACCCAGGAGGAGGTTGCATGTAGACTTCTTCTGTGAGATCTCCATTGAGAAAAGCATTCTTGACGTCCATTTGAAAGAGATTTCACTTTCGTCCAGCTGCTACTGCAAGTAAACTTCGAACAGATGTGAGACGAGCAACTGGTGCAAAAGTTTCCTCATAATCAATCCCATACTCCTGGGAGAACCCTCGGGAAACAAGACGAGCTTTGTACCGCTCAATGGTCCCATCTGCCTTGGTCTTCACCTTGTATACCCATTTGCAACTGACTTGTTGTCAGGTAAGGAGACTAGTTCCCAGGTACTAGTTTTCTCTAGAGCTCTGAGTTCTTCAGTCATTGCTTGCTGCCATAAAAGATTAGTACATGCCTCACGATATGTACGAGGTTCATAGACAGATAGAGCGGTAGCCATGACTCGAGATAGATTGGGTAGCGTTACCTGGTAGTCTTGAAGGTGTAATGGTGGTCGTGTTTGACGTTGAGGACGGGTTAAAGGCACAGGATCCTCTGGCGGAGCTGGATCTAAGGGAGCTGCTGGCGGCGGGTCTGAGTTACCTGTATGGGAAGACTCGAGGGCAGAAGGATTCATAGGAGCATCAGGGAAAAGATTTATGTCAGGATTGGAAAAGAATGGAATAGATTGTGTCACACGGAAATCAGACATAGAGGAGAACATTTTGTGTTCCCAGAAAGTGACATGCCAAGATATGCGAAGACGTTGAGATAGAGGATCCAAACATCGATAACCTTTGTGCTCAATTCCATATCCAAGAAAGCAGCAGAGACGAGCACGTGCTTCCAGTTTATTCCGCTCATGTGGTTGTAGGTGGACAAAACAGACACTCCCAAAGACACGAAGAAGGCTGTAAGGAGGAGATTGACCATAAAGACATTCGTAGGGGGTTTTATTCACTATGACTGGAGATGGAACACGATTGATGGTGTAGACTGCGGTAAGAGCAGCTTCCCCCCAGAAGCGCTCGGGACAAGCAACAGAAATGATCAAAGCGCGAGTGGAGTCAAGAATGTGTCGATGTTTACGCTCTGCACGACCATTTTGTTTAGAGGTACCTGGACAAGATCTTTGCATGATGGTGCCTTGAGAGGAGAGAAGATTCAAAAAAGATGTTTCCCTAAATTCAGTGTCATTATCTGTGCGAAAGATTTTGATGACTTTGGAAAACTGAATTTGAATCATGGTAGAAAATTTTAGATAGACTTTGTTCAAATCAGATTTGTGATTCATTAAGTAAATCCAGGTATATCGAGTATGATCATCAACAAAGATAACGAAATAACGTGCACCCCTCATAGATGTAATTGGAGATGGTCCCCATAAATCAGAATGAATAAGGTCAAAAGGTGCAGAAGAAATATCATTATTATTCAAAAAAGGAAGTGTGTGATGTTTTGCTAACTGACAGGACACACAAATACTAAGTTTATTTGAGATAACACCTAAGGGACCTTTAGAAACTAAGTGATGAAAACGTTGTGAGGAAGGGTGACCAAGACGTGCATGCCAGATATCTGCAGAGACAACAACACTACAACGAGATGGAGATGAGGTTGGAATATGTAGACTTGTGAGCTCGAACAGACGTCCCGAATTACGGCCTGTCCCATAGATCTGTCCCGTTAGTGGATCCTGCACAGAAACAGATGAGGAAAGACCACTAAAGTTAACATCAAGACCTGAATCACATAACTGACCGACCGATGCAAGATTTAGTGATAGGTTAGGGACAAGTAAAGTGTTTGGTAATGGCATATGAGGGGTGGACACGGTACCAGAATGAGAGGCAGTAATAACAGAATTATCAGCAGTGTGAATGACAGGTGATTGTTTAATGGGTGTGAGATGTGAAAACAATGATGAGGATGGACTCATATGATTAAAGCATGTAGAGTCAAGATACCATGGTTTGGAAATACCTGACGCGACGGAGGAGGATGAGTTATTACTAGTGTGTGCAACAATTAACTCATGAACCTTAGTGAGTAGAGTGGACATATCAAGAGACACAGTACCAGAAGAGATGGATGAGGCAGCGGTGTTGACCGTTGTTCTAGAATTCTGAGGATGCTCGTATCTGGGATTCTGACGGGTGGGCAAGGCAATTCAAATCTCAATCTCTAGCCTCTCGCTTCCGCTAACAATCAACTCGACAATCTCGTAAGCCTTTGTCGTTACCTTAAGCAAATCTCCTCTAACAAATTCAAACACAGTCTTTACTCCTTTTTTGTCCTTTCCTCAATTCTGTTATTTTCTTTCTCGAACCAATCGGTTCTTCTTTTACTCTTTACCTTATTAATTTTCCTCGCACAATCTCGTTTCTTCGTCATCAATTAATCTTGATTCCCACACTTCGATCCCGTAACTCAATCAATCTCAATCTCTCAATCCCTGCTCTTTCTCTACCCTCTTGCTCGAACCAAGTATGTGTAATTTAGAAATTCCACCACTTCGATCCCGTAACTCAATCAATCTCAATCTCTCAATCTCTACTCTTTCTCTACCCGATCTTCTCTAACGAAGCAATCCTATCAACTCATCAATCAAAAATCTCGTAAATCGGAAAGTTATCCCGTAATCCAGAACCCGACACGTGTACATCCTCGTAATTCGAAAAGTTATCCCGTAACCCGGAAACTGACACGTGTACATCCCCGTAATTCGGACACCGCACGTGAGAGGAGAGCATCTAGCATCAGGCATCATTGGGCATCAGGCATCATCTATATGCCATCAGCCGTTGTCATCTCGCCATCAGCCAGCAGGCATCAGGCATCATCGGGCATCAGGCATCATCTATATGCCATCAGCCGTTGTCATCTCGCCATCAGGCATCATCGGGCATCAGGCATCAGGCATCATGCATCATCTATATGCCATCAGTCGTTGTCATCTCGCCAACATCGGCGCGCATCCTCCATCCTCAATCCTCGCTGCATCACCTCGCGCACATCCTCCACAACTAAATACTATAAAGCTTCAAACTCAATTCTTGTTTCACCACATTAAGTTTGAGGGGGCTGTTAGATTATATTAGGTTTCTTATATTTAATTTCCTATATTTATGTTTCCTTTCTCACATATATTAGGGTTTGCTATTTTATTCCTATTGATTCTATAAATAGAGGTCTCTTGTAATTCACAATACACACACATTAATAATAAATCACTCTCTTATTTCTATCAAATAGCACAAGTGATGAACCTTTTTCTTTCAAGTCGTGTTAAGGTTATATGAGATCAACTTAGCCTCTCTAAGTATATACAAAATTATTAATTTAGTTTCTAATTTTAATATGCTAGCTGAACTGATCTCTATATTTGTTGAAATGATTCTTGTTATAAGATATTAATAATTAAATTAACTTAAACATTAGATAATAGTTTTTTTAAATTATTTTTTTCATAAACTAGATATACTATATAAAAACTTCAATTTTGAAATCAATTGGTATCATTATTATTTTTTAAAGGGATAATCTCACCTAGCTACAGCTAGTTTGACCCGAATATCACATAACTACAGCTAACATATTTTTTCATCTGTGAGGTGCGTTGAGTTTGGCTATTCTCACTCAGCTACAAACCGTTAACTTTTCAGTTAATTTTAAATGTGAAATGATTAATAGTCAATCAAAATTTCAAATAGTGCCATTTGACAATTTTTTTGTTCTTCCCTTTTCCTCTCTCTCCACAACGCAGCCGTAGTTCCGGAAGATGGAGGTGGTGCGGAAGAGGGTCAGGGCGGTGCCGTCGATGGAGGCTAGGGTTTGGCCGGTGGCGGAGCTAAAGAGCACGTAGGCACCGTGGACCCAGGGGAGGTTGTGGGTCGAGGAGTTTTGGGGGAAGTAGGTGACGAGCTTGACGCCGATGTAGGGAACGATCGGCGACGGCGACGGAGACGGAGGGAATTGGGAGGGGAAGGAGGGCATGAGGAGGAGGATGGGGACACGGCGTGGCTGTGGCGGAGAGGGGTGTGGAGGGAGGAGGCATGGCTGCGTTATGGAGAGAGAGGAAAAGGGAAGAACAAAAAAAATGGTCAAATTGCACTATTTGAAAATTTGATTGACTATTAAGGGTATTTTAGTCATTTCACATTTAAAATTAACTGAAAAGTTAACGGTTTGTAGCTGAGTGAGAATAGCCAAACTCAACGCACCTCACAGATGAAAAAATATGTTAGCTGTAGTTATGTGATATTTGAGTCAAACTAGCTGTAGTTAGGTGAGATTATCCTTTTTTTAAATAACAAATATATAACTGTATATGTACTGAAGGATCTCAATAAATGCAAAGAAGAGAAGTTTAAATAAAATAAAATAAATAATTTTGGATTAAACAGCAAATGATTCAAATCATTTTGTTACACGTGTGAGGAGTTACGGTGACCGAGTTGTTATGGGCCCTAAGCCACACGTGGTACATAAATGTCTCTATTCCTTCTGGGCCCCACCATATTTACTCTATTTCACTTTCTGTACATTAATTAATTGTTAATTATAGCCCTACAATTCCAGGGCATGTCCTCTGATCGTTCGAGAGTAGATTTGCATGAAATTATTGCTAAAATACCCATCACTTTCGATTCTTTAAAAATTAAAATTATAAGTGTCACGTTCCATAATATCAATTCGGAGAATATTTGACTATTATAATTTTTCTGTTATTAATAATCCATACCATATGAAGATTAAGTCAGCACAATGTTTCCTAATTAGAGGGTAATTATAAGTTAATAACCATGGAGCATATTAATTAAAAGGGATAATCTCAGCTAGCTACAGCTAGTTTGACACGGATATCACATGACTACACCTAATTTATTTTTTCACTTGTGAGGTGCGCTGACTTTGGTAATTCTCACTCAGCTACAAGCCGTTAAGTTTTCAGTTAATTTTTTGTGTAAAATGACCAAACTACCCCCACATATCATTTAAATTTTCAAACACATGCCATTGGCCCTCTCTTTCCTTTACCTCTCTCCTCTCTGACTTCCTCCGTCAAGTCTCCCACCTTCGGCCTCGCCCTCGTCAAACTCGACATGCTGGGGATGTTTCACGTGATCGCAGAGCTCACGGCGGACAACTTCGGCGCCTACATCATCTCCATGGCCACGACCGCCTCGGACATGCTCGCGGTCCTCCAAGAATTCGAGCGCCACACCGCCACGATATGAGCAGAGCATGGCGCGTTATGGCGTGTAGCACGCCGTGGCGGGTATGGCAGTATGGCGCGAGAAGTAATTGAGGACGTCGGTGTGGTGCTCGGATTCTTGGAGGACCGCGAGCATGTCCGAGGCAGCCGTGGCCAAGGAGATTATGTAGGCACCGAAGTTGTCCCCCAGGAACTCTGCGAGCACGTGGAACATCCTCAGCACGTCGAGTTTGACGAGGGCGAGACCGAAGGTGGAGACATGACAGAGGAAGTCGGAGAGGAGAGATGGAGAGGAGAGAGAGGGCTAATGACATTTGTTTGAAAATTTAAATGATATGTGGGGGTAGTTTGGTCATTTTACACGAAAAATTAACTGAAAACTTAACTGTTTGTAGCTGAGTGAGAATTACCAAAGTCAGCGCACCTCACAAGTGAAAAAATAAGTTAGGTGTAGTTATGTGATATCCGTGTCAAACTAGCTGTAACTAGCTGAGATTATCCCTAATTAAAATAATAATATATTTCTTTGATTTTAAAAATCACCATCAAAATTACATTATGCTATTTTTAATAATTATATTTTTCTTTAACAGTTCAAAATAACCCTCAACATTTTAAATGATATTCAATCTCACGTCTTTGATTATATGTCAAACTATTCTTATTAGTCATTACTTACAATTTTGTGAGCGATTTTTATGTGTGGCCATCCTTAAATAAGTTAAGGCATTTTTAAGACTTGAGCTCTAAGAAATACATTTTTGAAATCCGAACAACACCAACCATGAAAGGACCAATTTATATGACATTATATATAAATGTTGCTCTGTAAGGATGTGATGTGAATATAAAGTTTTCACATCACTCAAACAATAGATTTTTGAGCGATTTATATACATGGTTTCCCCTAACTCAGGTCGTTCTCGAATTTGAGATTTGAAACCAAACGTACTTAACCAGTTAGTTATAACCATGGATAACTACTGACAGTTTTTCGGTTATATTAGAACCCATTAGTTTTTGATCTTCATTTTAGGCTTGACTTATAGGCCAAATTAGCCTATACAAATTCTTTTAAAATTAATTACACAACTTTATTCCGTACAACACTAAATACAAAAATATAATTATAAGTGTACATTTGAAAATAAAAATTATATAATTCAACTAAAACTTAAAGTTTACAAATATTAAAAACAGTAACAAAATCAAATGTTATATTTTAAATAATTTTTAGTTTAAGCACGATTATAATTTATAAGAACCTTACCCAAACCACAATTAAATGATTTTATAAAACATTATAGCCTATTTAGGTGTGTAAACGAAACAAATCGAGTTATCCTTTGGCAAGGCCCGGCCTTTAGAAAAGTGCCCGGCTCGAACTCGAACAAACTTATACAATTAAACTAGAGTTCGCCTCGAAAGAAAATGGATAAACTCGAGTTCTACTCGATTCACTTAAATTTGAATATAAATATTCATTATAAAAAATTAAACATTAAATATATAATCCATTAATACTAAACGAGTCAGCTCAAGATCGGCTCAATTCGCTTAAATTCATCATAAATATTTATTATATTTTAAAAATATATTAATGCGCTTCCATTCAAATTTAGTATGAACACTTTTTATCCGCATCTATTTCAAATTCATTTTTGATTTTGGTGCAATTATGAGTTGTTTATTCCCTTCTACGCTCGTAGTTAGTACTCTGCCATTATGAGACGGGCAATGTCACGAGCAATGTAAAGCCCGTGAAAATGTTCCAAAGAGAATAGTAGTTCGAAACTAATTAAGGAGTGAGACATGTGATTTCACCGGCAAAACAAAGCATGTGACACTTTAACAGAGAGAAGCAACTCGAAGCTAAGGGAGCAAGACGGAAAGTATTACTAGCAAAACAAGGATGAATCGCACCGGGCTTAGTCACGCCGTGACACTTTACAAGAGGCTTGGAGGATTTCCCACTCACTAAAACATTCTATTTTTCACCATATAATTATGATTATGACTAACTATTATTGTCTAATTAAATGTGTCCAAATATGTTGGAAATGTGGTATTCATAAAATGACAAACATTATAGTACAACTTTTTAGTTCCTATCATAAATGTTATATATGCCATTGAAGAAGCAGTACTTGATTGATATGGCTCTGCCTTTTTTGTTTGTGCAACTGTCTCTCCCTTTTCTTAGGAAGTACATGATTTCTAAATATGTTACACTCAATTTTTAGTTCGAAATCAGTTTAGACTCTAAAATAAACCCCTCATGCATTTAATTCGATCTTAAATATTAATTTTATTATATTCATAGAGAATTGAAAAAACATATATAATAGTGAATTGAAAAACTCACATAATACAATATAATGAATTGAAATTACCACTCAATTTTGTTATATCCTACCAACCTAATAGGAACTACTTGAATGCTTTACAAATGGATTCATGTGACGAGCCATCGATCCTCAAAGCTTTGTCGGCACTTTTTTTCAATTCTTTTGCTTTTGTCCTCGTCGCACTCTCCCTCTCCATGATCTCTCTCACCATTTTCTCTATCTCCTCCCTTCGCACCATCTTCTCTGTCGGTAGCACCTCCGACCGCACCGCCACTCCAATATGTTCCACCAACATTGTTGCGTTCATCTTCTGCTCCGCGTACAACGGCCAAGTAATCATGGGAACCCCGTTGACTAAGCTCTCAAGAGTGGAGTTCCACCCGCAGTGAGACAAAAAGCCACCGATTGAAGGGTGGGCCAAGATCTCGGACTGGGGGGCCCATTTGGTGATCACCAAGCCCAACTCCTTGGTCCGGGTCAGGAACCCGTCTGGCAAGTAGTCGGGTGTGTCGTCTTCGGTCATCTTCTCGCCTGCGGTGAAGAATGTCGCCGCCCTGCTCAAGACTGGCTCAACTAACATTGAGGCCTAACGCAAAAACGAAAAATAGACGGTATTTTAAATTTATAATGATATTAAAATATTAGTTGATTTGATGCTTTTAAGAAAATAGCAGTAAGTAAATGAAGCTTGAACTCATTTTAGTAATAAATAAATGAATTCATTTAAAGTAATTGCTATATATATATACACTCGCGCATTTGCATCATGTTTAAACTCCTAATTGAAAATTTGAGGTCTCTCAGAAGGTCTATAACAATCAGGGATGGATGCTTTAGACATGCAATCGCTCTCGAGCTAGGAATCAGAAAATCAGTTGCATAGCTATTGGTTCGGGTTTGGTTCTAAGTTTTAGAGAAATATTTAATTTTAGATCGATCATAGTTCTCAAAATTGCGGTTAGTTGGTAAGAACTGAATTGGTTCGCGTTGCTACATGTCCATTTTTTGTCTACTCACGTTTATTATTTATTATTTGTTCTTAATTTTTATTTTATTTACAAATTTTATATTTCGACTGAGTTGTAATAATTAGAACTTAACATTAAATTTCGTTAATATTTTTTTAAGGTTAATTATATTTTATTATATCTAGTTGGAACTCTTTTACAAGTTATTATACTTATTCTTAAAAATTACGAGTTAATATACTCAAATTTACTATGATTTACAATCCGCTCATTTCCGTAAAATGACGAAAAGGCTCTCACTCACTTATCTCTCCTGCATCTTAAACACCATCCCTCTCATCTTGATCACCATCTCTCCAACACCCATTGAACCCAGAAGTCACAAAGAAGTCCAGCAAAACCAAATTTTATTTCCAAGCTTTAAAAAATTTGAATATCTCGTAACAAATTTGGTGTAAATGAGCAAATTTGCCATTTTGGATCTACGGCCAGACCGGTACCTTCCTCGCCCCAGATCTGTGAGCTCTCTTCCTTTGCCCGCCTCTGCTCCACTTGATGCTCTCCGGCGACCGTTTCGATTCGTCGGAGACGTTCACGACCATAACAACGGCGGAGACCCATATCCGATGAGTCGAGAACAGATCCATCGCACCCGAATCAATCTGACCCTCCTCGGATTTGACTGAGCAGCTGAAGCCGACCCTCTAGAACCCACCATGGCCGCGCCTCCTCTCCCAGATCTGCCCAGAACCCTAGATCTCGACGACGAGAATAAACGGCAGCGAAGAAGAAGCACATGGAGAGGGTGTGAGAATAGCAACAACCGCTTATTAGGGTGTTTTGATTCAAAATTAACATCATATTCTTTTCATTTACTCAAGCTTTTGATTTTATATTTTTTGTATTTGAGTTTTTATCAACTAAAATTTATGGGTATTTGAGTTTTGATTCAAAACCGAAGCTTAGTTTTGATTAACTAAAAGTTTTGGATATTTGAGTTTTGATTCAAAATCATCGGAAATCAAAATTTACATATTAGAAGATGAACTCAACTAAAAGTTTAAACTGATAGGTAAATGACAAATTATAGTTTTATACTCTAACATGTATTTCATTGAACTTTTGATTTCATATTTATTTCATTTTATTTGTATTTGAGTTTTGATTCTAAACCATGAAATCATTAAATCAAATTGAAATCAAATATTTCAAACTTGTTCATAATGTATAATCTGGAATGAATTTGGGGGTATGGTGGTAAAAATCAAAATCAAAGAAATTGGGCAAAAAAAATCATGGATGGCGTTATTTTAAAATTTTGATGAACATTTAGGGGCATTTTAGACATTTCACACTAAAATGATTTTTTCCGTCCAAAATTTAACAGTATTAGAGCAAATTGTAATTTCTTTTGTAAGTAGGTGAGCGAAAATGAAAGTTTTTAAAATAAATATAGTCACTTGTAAATGAACTCCAACTTAATTTACTAACTTGTAATTAACCCTATTTTTTATAATCACAAATTTAATGTTTTTTCCTATAAATCGGCCTCAATTTTGTCTATTTCAGCTACAAATTTATTATTTTTGGCTATAAGCTGACTTCAATTTTGTCTACTTCAGCTACGAATTAAATGAATTCAAGATTGAAAACTAATCAGTTTCAACAAGATAAGACTATAGTTGTGTATGGTTCCCATATATTGAAAACCGAGTGGTTTCTTTTGGGTTGGTCTTTTTCGATTTGGCTCCGGTATTCAAAACTGTGCTCAACCTTAAAATTAGTCGTTTTACTTGCTTTACCTTTAAACTGCTTGGCTTGGTTTTGGCATTTCCAACATCGAAGGGCAGGCGGGTCACCCAAATGAATCTCTGTTGACTTGATTCTAAACCCCATGCAATCTCATTGCTCTGCTCCGCCGACATTGTGCCGCCGCTCCCAAAAGAAACGTAAACCACCGACTCATTTGGTTGCATGTCCAACCATTCCGCTATTCGACTCTTCGGTTTCGGTTCGGCCGGCCTCACCACCGGTCCAATAGGAAAAATTCTCGGTTTTGCTATCTGGCCCAACAATTTATCATCCGCTAAAACCCATAAAGTCTCCGGCTCCAACTCGTGCCACGTGTTCACCAAAACCCCATCAGACATCGAGATCTCGACCCCGGTCCGAACAAACTCAGAAAACCTCTGGGGATCCGACTCCCTACAGAGAACCGGTTCAAACATGCACTCGAACCGGACCGGTTTACATCCCGGAACCAGGAGCGGTTCGCGGTCCTTGACGTGCCGGTCCTCGGACTCCCGGTCCAGAACCGGAACGCGCAGCGTGAGCGCGAGAAACCACGCGCTGCACGGGAAGAACACGTATTTCCGCATATCGAACTCGCCCGCGACCGCGTGAGCCTCGGTCCCGAACTGGTCCACCACGAGAACCGCCGGCCGGACCTCCAAACCGGAAATAGCCGACCGGAGGGCCGGGAGAGACAGCCGGACGGCCAACTTGCACCGAACCAGAATAGACGTGGCGGGGCCCACCAGTCCGGACACGTCAGCATCCGGGAGAGTCACCACGTCAACATTATCGCCACGTGGGATAAGGAGGTGGGTGTCGGCGGTGGAGGCGACGAACACGGTGGCGGAAGCGAAGAGGCGGCGAGAGACGAGGCGGCGGCCGAGCTCGAGGAGGGGGATGACGTGGCCCATGCCGGGGCTGGCCAGCAGCGCCGCATGTAGTGGCACTTTTGTTTCGGAGCCCATTGTTGATGTTGTCGGAGACAAAAAACGATTCGACGGCTTCAATGTACAGAAGAGAGCGTTAAATAAATAATTTTGGATTAAATTGCAAATAAATGCCCATCTGGGCCCACTATATTTACTCCAATTGCTACCACATTGCCCAACTAAGTTTCCAATAATTGCAAAACAAGACCCATCACTTCTAGATGAATCAAATGTCGATAACACCAATACAAGTGGGCTTTGAGTTATTTTCATATATTTTTCTTAGATTTGCTTGTTTTCTTATTGTGTTTTGGTGTCCGAGGTAAGTCTCTGTTTTTGTGACGTGTATTATGTAATTTGTGGTTTAAGTATTTTTTGTGGTCGTAGTTTATCGATGCGAGAATGATAGAAGATCATTTAGGCTTAAGAAATATGTTCTTTGAACAAGTTATAGTGATTTCTCCATCTATCACGGTGTGAGAGAAATTAATCGTTTATTTAATCTCGATTTTTTAGTTTATGAGTCATGCATAGAGTTGTTCTATCAACTTTTATTGTTATTTTAATCGTGTTATATAATATATGATTTATGTTAAAAAATAATTTTGATTATTAAAATTTTAAATGAGTGTTACATTGGATAATATCAAGGAAAAAAGACACTTTTGTGCACCTGAATATATACTTTTGACACTTTCATTCATTAATTTTTTTTTTTTTTTCATACCTTACTTTCATTTTGGGACAACTTTCTTTAGAAATTTCAATATACCCAAATTACCACTGAAATGAACCAAAAATAAATCTGGTTTAATTCTAGTCCTATTAAAAAGTGTGAAAATACGAAATTGCCCTCAACTATTCATCAAATTTTCAAAGGTATGCCACCCTTTCAACTATTCCTCTCCTCCTCCTCTGCCACCCCTCCTCACCGGGGTTTCTCCGGCATCCATCGCCGGGGTTTCTCCGGCATGTGAGGAGCACGGTGGACCGACGAGGCCTCCAGAACACCTCCGCCAAGGTGTCCGGCTTGACCCCATCATCCTCGACCCTTCCTTCTCGTCTTCTCCGGAGCCGGCCATGGTTCTTCCTCTGCAGCCTCCACAACACAAAATTGCGAGTATCGACGAGGTGGGCAGCGGGCAGCGAGCATCGACGAGGTGGGCAATGGGTAGCGACCAAAAGGGTAGAATGCGGTGCTCCGACGATCGTCTCCAGCACATAATGGACGCAAAAAAAATAGAGGGAGAGAGGGAATAAGAAATGAGTTCAAGAATTCAAAATTTTCACTCGCCAGAAAGTGTGCCGGAACATATTTTCCGGCGAGTGAAAATTTTGGCACAACTTTGGTCACCTCCACCAACTCCGGTCACTAGGTACAAAGCCCAGCAGGTAAGCTCCAGCGGTCGACGAGGTGCTCGCTGCCCAGCAGCTTCGTCACCTCGCCTCTGTTTTCTAACAAGAAAACATAGCATATGACTGATGTTCTGGCACCATCGCCGCCTCAAGTCTCCTGCGGAGCCGAGCCTCCTCCCGGGAGACAGTCATCGCCGCCGCAGGAGGCTCTGTTTTGATGAAGTAGGAGGGTCCAATGACATTCACTTGAAAATTTCATGAATAGTTGAGGTAATTTCGTCTTTTCACACTCTTTAAAAATTGGGCTGGTTCTCTCCATTGGACCAGGAGTAATTTCGGTATTTTGAGAATTTTAGGAGTAAATTGTCCAAAATAAAAGTAAGGTATGAAAAAAGAGAAAAAAAAATTAGGGTATAATAGTGTATATTCACGTGGACAAAAATGTTCTTTTTCCTAATATCAATTTATCAATTTACAGAACATTCGACATTACAATTTTATTTGTGGTTAATAATCTACGTCCTATTCCTAGGTTCCATAAAAAAATCTATACTCTAGGAAGGTATGTCAGCACAATGTTTCCTAGAGGGCATGAATTATAATCAATCATGAGCATATGATTACTGAAATTGTGGCATGTTTCCACCCACATTCATTTACAAGTATGAGTGAAGGACACACTGGATATGAAAGTGATTTTGCCGGTGTACTTGATTATAATTATCCCTTACATAAATCATAGTCCTACAATTCTAGGGCATGCCCTAATCGAATACTACCACATTGCCCCGCCAAGGTTCACTTGGACCACATTTTAATTATTCAAAAGTATAAATGAGTGTCACGCTGGATGGTATCATCTCGAAAAGATTTGATGGAATTACAATTTTATCTGTTATTAATAATCTATACCATATGAAGGTAAATCAGTATAATGTTTCTTAATTAGAGGATAATTAATAATTATAGAAGCATGCTATTTAAATTATATATGTTTCTTTTCACATTTATAAATAGGTAGATAGTGGTGCTCCAGGGCACTTGTACACGTGTGAATGAATGATGTAAGGAGGAGGAGAATACACAATTATGCGGAGGCTAATTAATTGCCTAGTTCAAAATTAAAACTTATTACCGAGTGAGCAAAACGAAATAATTTTGTAATCGAGTCAATGATTGATTATTACCTTAATAGTTAATACCATGATAGAAAGAGTGTAGAAAATAAAATTATTGATAATAATCTGTGAAATATAATAGGAGTGATTCATTTATATAGGCTGAATCAAACTAAATAGAAAAGATAATAATAATAAATATTAATAATGAGAAAATTTGTCAATACTGATCTAAAATATGAATAAACTAGATTACGAAATAAAATAATATTATAACATACATATGATTCAATCTTCAACGGGAAAATTGCATGTCACTACTCTGTACTATGCAAATTTTGCATGTCACTACCCTCTACTTTTTTTTAGTTACATGTCACTACTGTAAGATTTCATTTAGTTGCATCGTCCATCACATAGTTAAGTTTGATGTAAAAGGTCCATAATACCTCTATATTAAAAAATTCAAAAATTAAAAAAAAAATGTTTTGAATATTTTGATCAGATAATTAATAAAATACTGGTTTCAAAATTATTTTCTTTTTAACAAAATGGTTTTTCAAAAAAATATTAATAATAAAAACCACTTTTAATAACGTTTTTTTTATTTTAAATATTTTTAAAAAAAATATTATGTTTTCAAAAAATAATATTCAAATCAGTTTTTTATTATTTATTCCACAGTTTTTTTTAAAAAATAAGTTAGCCAAATGATTTTTTTTTCATTTTTTTAAATAAAAGGGTATTTAATCATTTAATAAAATTTGAAACTGAAGTATTCAAATGACTAAAATACTCTTATATTTAAAAAATGAAAACAAATCATTTGTTTAACTTATTTTTTTTAAAATTTTTTTATGGAATAAATAGTAAAAAAATTTATTTGAATATTATTATTTTTTAAATAATTTTTAGAAAATATTAAAAATAAAAAAACGTCGTTAACAGTGGTTTTTTATTTTTAATAATTTTTTGAAAAAATAATTTTTTGAAACCAGTATTTTACTATTTATCTTAATAAAAATATTTTTTTTAAAAACAAATTCAAAAGATATTTCTTTTAGTTTTTGAATTTTTTTAATATAAGGGTATTATGGACTTCTTACATCAACTAAATGAAACCTTACCGTGATGACATGCAACTAAAAAAAAGTAGAGAGTGGTGACATGTAATAGTTGCATAGTAGATTGTATTGACCATCAATTCTCCCTTGATTTTATTATATCCTATCAAACTTGATACTTAATGTGGAGTTATTATATGAACTCTTTGAACGCTTAAGTGGAGGCTTCTTGTTTAGCAAATTATCAGGTTTGCAAGGCCGGCTCAATCTACGCAGAGACCTAAGGCAGAGGTGAACATTGAGTATTTTAAAGATTAAAATATGTGATAATTTGAAACTTTGGGTCCATAGTGATTGAGAGGCCTGGAGTTGAAGCAGTTGTTTCACTTGGTTTATCCTTGAGTTGAGCCTTTCAGTCGGTTTCTTAGAGCAGTTGTTTTACTTGCTTTACCCAGCTCGTCGGTTTTGGTTTTGGCTGGCCTCACCCCTGGTCCAATAAGAAAAATTCGAGATTTCAATATCCGGCCAAACAATCAATCATCCGCTAAAGCCCGTAACGTCTCCGGCTCCAAATCGCACCACGTTAGCAGCCGGGAGCGTCACGACGTCAACATAATCGGCACGTGGATTATTAGGGAGTGGGTGTCGCCGCCGCCGGACCGAGCTCGAAGCGGCACTTTTGTTTCGGAGCCCATGGTTGGTGTCGGAGAAAAAAAATGATTCCACGACTTCAACGTTTTTTGTATTATACGTACCTTACTTACCCAACAAAAATTTATAACTATTGTGTTCGTTGGTGCTAAAGCCTCTAATGCTTCATTTCGAAAGAATCTCCTCATTTTCCACGTGATTTCATCCAACTTTTTTTTTTATAGAAATAATGATAAATCACTGTAATCAGCAATAGGTTTCTAATCTTCAGAAAAAGAAAAGTTTTTAAACTCCATACCCTAACTTAAATTTTTTTGTCACTAATACCTTACGAATTTTTAAATCATATTTTAAATAACTTTTGTTAAATTTTAAAACAATATTTTTGATATCCAAAATGTCCTTAATAGTGATTATTTGAAATGAGAATGGTTTGACAATTCAAATTAAAAATTAATTTGATTTAACTTAATTTAATAAATAATTATTAAACAATATTTATTATTAATAACTTAAGGTATTATTTATTTAAATATGTATTAAAATATTTAATTAATAATGTTTCTAATAATAAAAAAGTAAAGTTTTAAATGTTCAAAAAGTTTCTTATATATCAATAATGATAATCATTTTTAATAGTTTTATGTTTAAATATCATTAATATTTATATATTAATAATTATTAATAACTATATTAAAAATTAAAACAAAGCAGATCCATTTAATATTAATTAATAAAATTTTATCAAAAATTTTATTTATTAATATATTTGAAATTTTTGGTAGTCACAGGAACAAGATGTCTCACGCGATGTTGTGACTTTATGTTCGAAAACTTGCTCAATCACAGATAATAGACAAAACACAAGTAAACAGAAAATAGAAGACACACAATATGTTTACTCAGTTCAGTTCAACATCACCTATATCTGAGAGTACTCTGCCAGTGATAAATATTTCACTATCTAAGTGTCAATAGTACAAACAAGGCTTTAGATGACTGTCACACAAATCAATGACCTACCTACTATTACTCCTAGCGACTACTTAGACCAGGGACTCCCATCTCTTTAAGATCCGCCTCAATTTCACCCTCCGAGCAAACGCTTATGATCGGGCAATCACTGTCTTCAACAGTTTTCGTGAAACTTCAATTACGCAAATACAATACCCTAATCGATCAAACACTCAACCTCATCGAATGATGTTTGTTGAAGCACATTGTTTTTAACAAGACATACAACCTCCCAACACGCTTAGGAGCTTTGAATATTTTGCACAACAGAACGTCAAGCTGCTAAGGGAACGCCCTCGACTTTTATAGCAGCATACAAGAAGTCTTGAGATACTTCTAGGGCTTCCTCTTCCTTTTCGCGACACGTCTTCGTACTTCCCCTTTTTCAAAAAACTTATGTTTCCTTTTTCTCTACGTACTTTCTTTCTTCATGCAAGCTTTCTTTTCTCACACGTTTCAGAATATTTGAACAGAATAATCGAGTGCTACAATCGCATATAAAAAGATATACTTAAAACCAGAAACTTACCTAAACCTAAGTCGAAAGGTGTCTTCACCGAATGTTCAAACATTATGACCAACACCTTTCCGTCTCCTAAGAAATGCAGCCAACATTTACACGTAGCAACAATATTACACCCACTTCACCATTTGGGTATTCAGGCCGCGTACATTAGGTCAGTACGCAGCTAATTCGGGTTGCGTACAAGCATATATGCAGCCAATTAATAATCGGGCTGCGTACATGCTTGTACGTAGCTAATTCGGGCTGCATACATGCTTGTACACAACCTTTGGAATGTAAATAATAACAACTCAAGGGGCACTTTAGTCATCTTAGTTATCACATATCCCCGTCAAATTTGTTTCTCACCACACAAATCTTATCCACACACATTTCTCTCTCTATTCTCAATTACTCAGGCATTCATTCTTATCCACCTCTCTCTCTCTCTCCATTACTCTCTAAACACATCTCTCAAGTTCTTTCTTCTCTCTATCTCTCTATCCATGGCCTTTTGTCGCCAAACACCTACTCCGCTCGCGATGGCTCACTCATATACATTAATCTATGCAATATAATATATATATATATATATGATTCAGCTGATTATACATATAGATATGTATTAATTGTTCATATATATACGATTTGATTATTGTATATATATTGTGATTATGAGTGTGTTAAAGATGTTAATTATAAGCATTAGATGCTGTAATTTTATGTATAATATGCATGATCAAGATGCTTTCTTTTATATGCCAACTTGCTACACATATGCAACTTGTATGTTTGAGTATAAACATGAGTAAGTTTTTTGTGTAAAAGTTAGTACTTGGTCTATTAATTTTCTTTTAATACAAATATGTTTTTTATAATTTTTTAAGCTAATTTATATTTGTTTTACGTATTGTCATCAGTATCTTAGTGATATTATAAAATGCTAATTTGTTTGGCTACATTTATACCAATTAGTTTCATTATAATTATAAATAAAATAAATAAATTTAACGAATTTGGTTGTTTGTATAATTTTTGTGATGATTACTAGTCTAGCGAAATTTTCGAGCATGTGATATGATTACTATTCCCCGACGGGTATTAGTATTTTCCTATAGAAAAATACACGAAACCCTCGTGTATCTGAAAGGCCTTTCAGATTATGAACAAGTACATGAAAGGCGTTCACATTTTGAAAAAAATCTAGTTAATATTTTTTTTCGATATATTTATTATAAATAAAAAATATATTTTAGTTGCATTAAATAAAAAACATATATTTAATTGAATACAATATAAAACTTCACTCAATCTACGAGTGTTGATAAGTTGAATTTGAGTTTGATTCATTCAACAATTGAACTCAATATTCTAACTAATTGATTTGGATAATTTGTTAAAATCTCGTGGAACACGTAATGGTATATTCTGAAACTATGAATAGTAGCGTATAAATCAAAGATAATGTGACAGATTATATGATAATATAAAAGTATTTACTTGCATGAATAGTTGGTGGAAAATACACAAAAGACTACCCAAAACAACATTGAATCGTATTTGAAAAGGTTAATTTCGGAAATTCACTAATTTTGATCGACATGCGCAATACGTTAATTAAAAAAAGAAGACTAAAACGACATAGTTTTTGTAAGTTTTTGAATGTATTCTAACCAATAATTCAAATACGTACGTTTTAACTTCTTAATATTGATTTGGCTCGGTTCCAAACTGAACTAAACACATATTTTATTTGTTAAGTTTAGTTTATAAAATTAAAAACTGATAAAAAGATGAACTCATGAGCTGGAGGTCGTGGCTCTGCATAATACTAAACAGATCGAGCTGAACAACTAATTTGGAGAAATCATTAGCGAACGGTGCTGCGTACTATCCACTATCGGAACATGTGTTCATTATTTTGCTCGTAATCAAATGGCTCACGAATTGGCCAAGTTTGTTTTAACTAACAGTAGCTGAGAGTAGTTGGGATTATGGTGAGGTATTTGTTCCACCATCTGTAACTTCAGCTATCTGACTTGATGCCGGGTTAGTTGCTATTTAATTAATACAATTTGTTTTTACCTTCAAAAATTAAAAATCAATTATTTATTTGAATATGTGAATCATTAAGTTTCCTATCATTATTAGTTGAGTCTAAAAGTATTAGACCAACAAAATAATAAAACAAGAACAACCCAAAATATATGAATTTTATGAAATTTGCCAAAAAAATTTGAAATCCAATAAGTCAAATAATAAATAAAAACAATTTAAATTAAAAAATGTTATAAATTTCAACTCATACAAAATTGAACAGATGGATTATGATTTTTGGTTTTTAAGACTCTACTCTGAACAGCGATAGAAATAAAATATTAAAGTGATTTTTTGCATGGAAAGTGGGCCCCAAAAAAGTAAAGGCGGCAGTGAAACTCAACTCACGTCAACTTCATGTTGATCGTAGGGTTGATCGAATAAGTTGATTTAATGCGGTATGTAGCAGGATCACGGGATTTCTCCATCCGTATGAGATGGAAGCCGTGACTCTGCATGATGTTAACTAGTTCGAGTCGATTAGTCTCCGATGTTATCAGTGAGCCTTTTCTTAAACATTTTGGAGCGAGATCACAAAGTTTTTCTACCCGTATGACGTGGAGGCAGTGACTCTACATGATATTAAATAGGTCAAGTTTAATATCTTTGGAGATACCATTAACTATAAGTGTTGCGTACTGTCCACTTTTGAAACATGTGTTTTGAAGATACCATTAGCTATAAGATACAAATTATTAAGAATTAATATATAATCAATACGAGAGTGACCCTGGAGTAGAGGATTCATGTCGCTTCATATCTTAGCCTTGGCTGGGGTTCAAAACTGCGTCACGTCTCGTAGAGTGGAGTTTGGGCCAGTGTAATTTTAGGAGGTGGGTTAAGTTTATTGTAATATGTTTGGTCAGGCTTAGTTAGGTAAATTTGAGTTGAGGGTAGTACAAAGCCTTAAAAAAATATAATCAATACCCTTACACGTAATATTTGTCCGAAAATTTTTTTTAAATAAAAACTTAATTTCATATCATTTGTGTAAGAAAATTATTACTTAAAATCAAATTGAAAGAAAATATCCTTCAAATATGAGTTTCATATAAATTTTTGGAATGTTCTATTTCTAAAATATAAGTTCTAAAAATATTTCTAATTAATTGATTAGAATATGTGTGTGTGTTTTTTGAAAGCTGATATATGTGTGTTTTTATCATGTATATAAATTTATTTTCTTAAAAAGACTAAATTTATGTTTTAAATACGTAAACATATATATTTATCTCTCTATTTTAAATTTTACAAAAAAAAAATTCTTATTGAAGAAAATGGGCCTCTAAATATGTGAGGCCTAAAGCAGTGGCTTATTTAGCCACAATGTAGAGCCGGCACTGAGTGGGAGTGGCAGTGGAGGTAATAATGAGGAGAATGAGAAGGGTAAAAATGGAAATGGAAATGGAGGTTTAGTGAAGGTGAGCATGGATGGTGCAAGGTGGATTTGAAGATGCACAAAAGCTACAAAGACCTCTCTCATGTTCACCTCCATCAACACCAATATTGGTTAGTAACTTTTAATAGTTATAATAATAATACAGATTCTGTTATGATTTTATAATTTAAAGTTCACCTCCATTATTGAATTGAATATTCAAATTAGCTTCAATTTACGCACAATTAGACGGCTAAACCTTATTCAAATATATGGGTAATCATTTGTTCACATTGAGGCTCTCGTACTATATATCAATGATGATCTGAAATCAATAATTCGTATGTTATGTTGAGTCGAGAGATATCAACTTTCTAACTCAATTATTGAATTAAATATTATCGTTAAATATCAACTTTCTACCTCTATTGTTAAATTAAATATTTTAAATTATTTTTAGTTTACGTATAAGTGGACGTGCACGTAAGAGATTTATTCCATACACATTCTATGATTGAATCATGATGTCTATGTTGTATAGGAAATTGTGGATCACAAGGACCGATGGAATTCATGAATGAAGGGAAGATGATGGATGTGTTAAATGTTCCAATCTACGAGGACAAGGATGGTGACTGGATGCTTATTGGCGATGTCCCTTGGCCGTAAGTATTTTTATCTTTATTCAACATAACCTATATTATCATTATTATTGTAAAATTAATTAATATAATTATTTTCTAATTTTATTTATCAGGATGTTCGTTGAATCATGCAAATGACTCCATGTTATGAAAGGAACAGAAGCAATTGGACTTGGTTAGTATCTATATGCGTACACTCGTTGTTATAAAGAACGCTAGACATTGTTCATGCAAAAATGATCTTTCGAAAACTAATCGAATTAGTCGTATATGTAAGTTAAAGATTTTTACACCAATAGTGATAAAACTCTCTCAGTGAGGATCAAATTCATAACCTCTCAATCATATGAGCATGATTTCTTTATGGTTTATGATGAGTTTAAATTTAAACTTCCTTCCAAATTAACGGTGAAGATATGAATTTTATTTCAAATTATTTGTACACTTGAATTCTGTTCCAAATTATTCCCCTAATAAGAAAATTAGTTTAAGTTTTGTTTCGGATTAGTCTTAGAATCATGGGTTTATTCAAATTTCCAAAATATATGCATTTTGTTTGCAATTATTAGTGAACTTAGAATATGTTTCAAATGTCTCAATGGAACACTCTAATAGTTTCAGACTTGCACTCGGTTTTGTTTCAAATAAGTCCTACAATTACGTGTTTTGTTCTAATTTATCCTAATGTTAGAAATTGATTTTGTTACCTCTAAGTTTATAGCTGATATTTTGGGCGAATTATTTCCAGGAAATTCCTAATTTCAACATATATAGGACTTGATCGAAATAATTTGTATTTTGGGATGAAATGAAACTCATAAATTGGGGATTATTTTGATAAGTTTCGAAAAAGAAAATTTTGAAGTTAAAATTGTGAACATAAATTATCAATTATTTGTTTGATTTCAGCACCAAGGGCAATGGAGAAATGCAAGAACAGGAGCTGAAGCACCAATTACTGTTTGGTATTTTACATGGGTTTTTTTATAATTATTTTGTGATATATTGTTGTTTGTAGTTAATTATGAACAATGGTTTTGTTTCCAAGACTGTTATTGCTGGGGCTTTTGTTTAGTTGTTGATTACCCTTATTTCATTTCATGGATTGTTGTATTTGCAATAGTAACAATTTTTTTGTATATATATATATATATACACACACGTGTGTGTGTATGTATATATATGTGTGTGTATGTATGTCGATTTGTTGTCTACTTTCTAGAGTTAGCAGTTCAAGATAATAATAACAAATGAATATTTTTAACTTTACGAAATTCCCACATATTTTTATTTAATTTTTTCTTCCTATTTACGGATATCTCAAAATTCTATTAGTTAAATATAACATAAATTTGATGTAAAATATATAAGCTGAAAATGAAATAGGCATATTTTTGACACTGTGCATTAAAATTCATATTGAAATTATTGTATTCATAACAGATTAGAACTCGAGTATTTGTTAAAAAAGAAAAAATCAAGTAGTTTAAAATTAAGTATATTTATCTATCATTAACATTTCTTTTAATTTATTCATCTCCATTCTTTTTTCATACGTATTCAAATATGTGTTAGCTAATATTCAGTTACTAGTTAAAAATTATCAACAATAAACTATAAGATGATTTATGTCAAAGAAAAATTAAACTTCAATATCATATTAAATTTAGATTCTGCGAGAGGATGAGAGATACTATCGATTTTGAAAATATAATATTTATTTGTATTGAGCAAATTTTCAACCTTGTGTGCTCTTGATTCTTGAAGTTGCTTTTATTTGGCTTGATAAATGAAAGATTTTATATGATGACAATAATTAGTGTGATCTTGTAAGAGTGGTGTGAATCGGCATTAATGTATATGTTCCACCATATTGGCAGAGGAGGGAGCATCGACATGTGCATGTCCACAGGCAGCATTTATATTCATTCCTATTAATTATGTCATATATTAATATGGATAATAACACTTTAATACACCTAACTATAATGAAATGACACTTTTATACCCTAACTATTTTCCTCTTTTTTTAGTACCCTAACAATTTTTTTGTGACAACTTACTTATAAAATGTCTTAAATACCTAAACTACCCTTGGTGTAGGAAACTATAAATTGAATTGGTTCAATTTTTTTTATCTCTAATTCAATTTGATTTGTACTTAAGATGCAAATACAATTATGCCCGAAATGTAAAATTAAATTTGAACCATTTCAAATATGGTTTGATAAATCATATTGGACTAGTTTTATTTTGATTTCTCAAATCATGGGTATTTTGGTCATTTTAGCACAGTTTGTCACGAAATTTTTGTTAGGATACTAAAAATGAGACAAAAATAATTAGAGTATGAAAGTGTGCTATAGTTAAGTGTAACAAAGTGTCATCATCCCTGTATTAATATATATCACATCATAGGAATTATAAATAAATCGGTTGGAGGATCATTTTGGTGCATTTGACAAGTAAATATGGTCCCTCGTGCAGGTGGCATTAGTGGTTGTGGTTGTGATTTGGTTGATGGTCATGGTACTTGCTGGCATTTAAATATAAAATAATATAATGATTTTATTAAAAGTAATATATTAACCCGATATTTGAAAATTTGAAGAGTAACTCATAACAATAGATAATAATTACATATAGGGGTGTAAACGAGTCGAATTGAGCTTCATTTTGACAGAGCTCGGCTTAGTTCGTGAAAAAAGTGTTCGGCTTAGGCTCGAACGAACTTATGCAATCAAGCTCGAGCTCGGCTCGAAAAAAAATAGACAAACTCGAGCTCGGCTCGATTCGATTCACTTTAGTTTTAATGCAAATATTCATTAAAAATTAAATAAATAATAGATAATTTTTTAAATAATAAATGAGCTAACTTGAGATTGGCTCGACTTGATTTGACTCGTCTAGTTTTGTTATAAATATTAATTATAATTTTACAAATATATTAATATAAATATATATTTAATTAAATATTAAATAAGCTGGCTCGCGAGCCTATCTAGCATTAAAAGGTTAGACTCGAGCTCGGCTCGTTTATTAAACGAACATAACTTTGAGCTCGAATTCGGCTCGAACTCGATTATAACGAGTCCGGACCGAATATTTAACGACCCGAGCTCGAGCGGCTCGATAAAAGCTCGACTCGTATACAACCCTAATTATAGACTTTATTTTAAAACAAAAATCGAGATTAATTAAGAATTGAGTCAAGGGTATTTAAAAATCGAGAAACAAAGATGATGAAAGATTGTGGTTTATATATGATAAATAAGTGGTTATAACTAGAAAGGATCGAACCGGTTTCAAATGTATGTCTATTTATAATTATAATTAATAGGTTAGTGTCGCAGGATGTATAAATTTTAACTCATGGTGTTCAGCTTAGACTGAAAATCAAACCTGAATAGAAAATAAATTGTACAAATAACAAATTGAACCTATAAACAGTCCAAAAAAGCCATTAAAATCAGTCAATTTGGTTCTAACAGAGGAACCGCCCGCCTTTTAGGTCTTTTGTAACCTCTCTATTTACATTACCCGGTACCAAACCTGGTTCAAAAATTAGAGAACCAACAAATCGATCCGGTGTAAATTTTACCTGCTCGATCGGTTAACTGAACCATAAACACCTGACAACAATAATAATTTTGGATAAATTTCCATACAAATGGGTTTCCATGACTTTATTTTGTAAGCAAACTTTCCACATTACAAATGATCCTAAATGATAAACCTTTTTCAAATCTCTAAATAACACCCAACGATTTGAGGCACACATATTCAATATTGACTAAAAAAGCTCGGGTACGGGCTAGAGGTAAACGAAGCAAAAAAGATTTTCCACGGGATGATAAATGTAAACAATTAACCCCACACGAAGATTATAAAATTGTCCAAAAATACTAATCTCTCTGCTAAACAGAATATATTAGAATATATTGAACTCATAATCTATTAAATCTTTTATTTTTTGAATATGACTTTCCCGAGTTATTAAAAAAACTTTTTTCTAATAACTCAAGTTTGAAAAACTTTTTTCTCCCTCAAAAAAATAACTTTTTTCAACTCAAGATCAACCTCAAAAACTTGCTGTTTATTAGAACTATAGTTTTAACCAATTTTATCTAGAGTTCATTTTTCCTCTTCCTGAAATCATATTTCTTGCGTTCATAGAACATATCAATTCGAGCACTCCCCGAAACAACGATTTTGGGGCACCCATCCCGATCCTTCTCCAGCTGTGCACACTCTTTACAGTAATAAGCGTCGGAGATTCCAAGTCCTCCACAGATCACGCATCGACCTTCGAACGATCCATAGTTGCATTCGTCGCACACTCTCACCTGCGTGCAAGGCCGCACGGTGGAGTCGCAAATTACACATTTCCCATCACATTTCTCGCAAACCCTTCCTATGGCAATTCCAGGCTGTTTCCGGCACATGACCGCGTCTGGATTGTGCTTTGCCATGTTTTGGCAAAAACCGAGTCTCGAGTAGAGATAACAAAATGATCTAAACACGATAAAGACCAACTTGAGATATGCTTCAAGACGAGTTTTAAAAAACGAGAATTCCCATGACCAATGGCGGTGGGGCAAAAAACTATATTCTAGGGATAGAACACATAAGAGGATCGGGACGAGGCCAAAGAATACATAATCCGCGCTGTTTTAAAAAAAACATTAAGCACTGATCAGACGAAAATGACTTTTGGAAACTAATAGGAGATTTAACAGAATTAATGAATTAATTGGAAATTGATCGGGTACTAATCAGACCAGTTTGAAAATTTTAGAACATCAACTCACATACATAAGTAGATGGGTGATGATTTCTTTGTCTAAGTAGATGGGTGATGATTTCTTTGTCCAAGTGATGGTGCTACAAGCCTGTATAAATAAGGGAAACATACTTGACCTCCAAGCTTCATTTCTTGCTCTCCAAAGCTAAGAAACTTGAAATGCAAGTCTCAGCTTTGACTCAACCAAGGAACTACAACTTTTCAACATAATATACATTTTACACACAGTCAATGTCTCAACAATAACAATTATTTTTTTCTGTTGTTAAAATCAAACAAATAGAACATGGTAAACAAGGGACGGTTCAAACATTATTTATTGAAGGCCCGTGTTTAAGACGAGAAGAAACTGGACAGTTAGATTATATATTTGTTTCAAATGTACATTTATCAACTAACTGATATTTTTCTCTTTTTCATTAGCTTAAGGAAAAATTCAACTGACCTTGACTTGTCGTTAGGTTCACCTTTGGATGTCCACTGATCTGATCAGCAAATCTGCGTTTTTCTTTGAATTGATTATGAGCTCAGCATTGGGGCGGTCATTATATTCTATCTGCACGAGCAACTAGTGTTATTTTCTTGCAAAGTATTTGGAGGATCGACCTAAGTTTGGTTTAAAGGACGTAATCTAGGATCGGAACAAGTTTTCTTTTATCAGCAAGAAGCTAGTAAATCCTAATTGACCGTCTGTACCAAGATTCGAACTCAGGACCTCACTTATGTAGGATCAGAACAAGTAATTTGGCTTACCCGCCATTTGGCAACATCTGGAGCCTTCCCTGTAATGATCATAACACGAAGAAGAAAAATATATCAACTTTAGAGTTTTGAGTCTTTCACTTCCTATTTTTCAGAGAAGCAGCTGTTCAAAAGTTGAAGATTCCATACCTGTTGATATATGTCTCTTCAAAACTCGGTGCATCGATGTATCAATATCGACCTCAATAAACCTTGAAAGGTAAAGGATATGTAACTACATTACAAAACTGATAACCACAAAAAACAATACTAGAGTTCGAAAAAGAGGATATGCCGTGGAACATTTTTCATCATGAGGTGAATTCATATGAAAAGTTAAGGTACCAAGCAGTGGAACATTTTGAGGCAACAGCCTAAAGACAACAGGATCGGTAAAATACAGGTTGAATCAAAACCGTGATAACTAAACTATACTTTTAGATGTAGACCTCATATCGGACATATGGTATCAGATGCAGAATTCAGTCTTAAGTCTCAGCAGTCACAAAACCATTCTGAACACTCGGGTAAAAATAGAAAGTATACGATCATGCCATATGTTAAGCACGTATGACAAATAAAATAAGTAACCATATGATAAGACACCTTACCACTTCTCGTCAAACACAGATGATATATCCTTCCAAACCCCTTCGTCCAACAATAAATAATTCCCCTCGACTATGATCACTTTGTGTCTGAAGGCATTAGTTGAAGGTATTTATTAATCTAACAGTATCTACGCAGAATATAGATGTCTAAAAATGCACCACTAATAAGATTACTATCATCACATAAGCAAATACTTACTGAAGGCTCACAAATATATCGTCTTCTACTGGATCTCCCACGCCGTGGTCAAATGATGGAACATAAACTGATCCCTGAAGAAATTGGTCTTAATTAGAATGAAATATGCAGATGGTAGATACACACATAAATGTGCACTCAGAAGGTAAATCGATATCTACCTCATTTCTCAGCTTCGTCAGACATGCTAGCAGTAATGTTGGACTAAAAGTCCATGGAGCTGGTTCAGCAACAAAAGGTTAAATACTTTGATAGTTTTCAGGTTACAATAATTACATCCATATATACAAGAGAAAACAAAAATTGGACCTCACCTCCCCTTCTTGCATGAGCTTCCTCTGGGTTCTGAAATACGAAAATGTTAGTCAGAGAGTCAGTACTAAGAATTTTTAAAAGAAGACTCTGATTTGTTAATTGTTTGCATATACCGCAGACCAACTATTTTTAATCTTAATTTCTTTGGGCTTTTCTACCAAGAAATGTAGAAATGATTATCAAATACTTAAATCGGCATATGCCAGGGAAAGTCCCATATAAAGAAAAGCTAGTTAATTAAATTTACACCAAAAGAAAGGGAGTGAAGAAAAACGACCTCCATGGCATCCAGCTGAGAACGATAAAGATGGAAGCCGTCCATGGGAACAACTGTAGCAACATCAGGAGGCACTACTTGAGAATCAAATGCAGAAACCTTTTCGGGCCATAATTTGTTTACACGTTTAACTACCTCATAGCCCAACGTGGTCTTTCCAGCACCAGGTGGACCAGCCAAACCCACAATATACCTGCGTGATTTTCGAGACCATAGAACAACAACTAACACGGTCAAAGAGAACATCACATTTAGAGTGGACACCATGATATCAATGTTTATCAAATCACACAACATTGTTTCTCAATCAAAGAAACTCACACTTACTTAAAATCAGGCTTTGATGCCGCTCCCGCTGCAGCAGAAACAAGATGTTTAGCCAGAGCATCATATGTTTCATCCATTTTCCTTGAGAAGAAATATAACAACATGAACGACAAGTAAAACAGATAAGCAAACTCAAGGGAATCATAACTACATAGCTACATAGACCTCGCTTTAAATTACATGAGAAAAGTCCCTAAGCAGAAGAGACGTGAAGTTTATTGTATTTTTTGTTCATATTATCCATTGCACATTAGACATGAAGTTTCTTTCCAAGCTAAAGAGAGCATACCCGGCTTCTATAACAGGAACCTCTTTCTTTTCACTGCATAGAACCTGCACAGAAGGAGGCCAGTTGCAGATGAATATGATATTTTGAAGGTTAAAAACAGTTCACGATAAATTCAATGTAATTGCTATAACAAATAGAAACCGAACAGCGAACCTTCACAGATCTTTTCTTTTGAGTTAGAGATACATTTCGGCTCGACAAAGACTGCAAAGTTCTTGCAGTTGGTTTTATCGATACTAAACATTGATTCCTCACATGAATTTTCACCTTTTTACGCAACAACATCTCTGCATGTAATAAAAACATATCATCCCGAAAAATGCATTACAAAGAGTCTGAAACTGTAAGAAAATCAATGATAATTCAAACAAAATTCCCAACCCAATCAAATTCAGAGGTTATAAGAATCACAATAATATAAATTTCCTCTGTCATCAACCAGTAGTATCCAGACCTGTTTACCTTAGTACGTGCGATCACGGGGAACACAAACCGCATACAATCAAATCACACACAGAAATTTGAAATCCATATGTTCTTAACTCCAAAAATTTCACTATCTAATCCTTCTTAGTCGAAAGCATCAAATTGGAAAAATGAAAACACGAGAAATCACAGACTAAGAAAAGGAGAATCGATTCAATTTGGTATCAAATTGAACAGTTAACTCGGTATGAACATTTACAAACAATTCCCTAACAAATCAAATTCAAAGGTCCTCAGAATCAAAATACCCTAAAATTCCTCTGTCATCAACCAGTAGTGACCAAATCTGGTTACTCGAGGGCATGCGATTACCGAGAACACCAACCGCATATAATCAAATCAATAAATCATACACAGAAATTTGAAATTCATAGGTTTTTAGCTCCTAAAATTCCACTATCAAATCCTTCTTAGTTGAAAGCATCGAATTGTATAGAAGAGCACACGAGAAATCATAGACTAAGAAATGGAGGATTTGGTATCGAATCGAGCAGTTAACTCGAAATAAATTGCAGAATCCATAGCTCTGAGCGAGAGCTAAACTGATTGAAACAGATAGTGATAGAAACAAACCTGCAGAGGAACAGAAGCGTCCTCTCGATGCTGTCGAAAACGAAGAGACCTCCATGGCTGATTCGCTTCTGGAACACGAGAAATCGAGAGAGAGAGAGAGAAGTAAAGATAGGTGAAGTGGATTAACCGTTAAATCTGCTCTTTCAACTGAATTAATGTACTGACCAAGCCCGTTAAAGCCCAAATATTTGAATAAGCCACTCGAAGACTAGGCCCATTATGGGCCTGATATCATGAAACCAGCCACTCGAAGCTAAGGCCCATTAAAACCCCAATGCCATGAACATATCACCTCCATTTTCATCGCGCCGCGACTACCCATGAAAAACCGCCTCCTCCGATGGCCTGCGAGCTTCATCGATCTAGTTTGGTGGCAAATGAAGCAATTAAATTGGTGAATAGAACAAATGACAATCACATATAAGGTAATAAATCGATGAAACATTCAAGTGAACCGATGACATAATCACAAATGAAACAATGAAGTGATGAAACGATTCAAGTAAATTGATGAAAGTGTTCAAGTGAACGGATTAAACAATCACAAATGAATCATTGCAACAATGAAACATTCAAGTGAATCGTTGAAACGTTAAAGTGACCAATGATACGTTTAGAATGGACCGGTGAAACGTTCAATTGAATTGATGGAACGTTCAAGAGAACCGGTGAAACATTCAAGTGAACCGATAAAACAATCACAAATGAAATATTCAATTGAACTAGTGAACCGGTTTACTGATGAAACGTTCAAGTGAATCGGTTTACCGGTGAAACGCTCAAGTGAACCGATGAAATATTCAAGTCAACCGCTGAAACGCTCAAATGAACCGCTGAAACCATGAAACTAAGAATATGAAAGATTAAAATAATTATTAAATGATTTATAAATAAGTAAATTAGATGATTGTACAAAAATACTACATTACTCTTCAGTTGATGTCAAATGACCAAAATAAATTAACAATTAAACTATAATTACATTAGTGTGTTATTGATGAGTCATTGTAAATTTTACCCGTTGATTACAAAATCGGGCGGTTGAGAAATGTTCTAACGTTTGCATGCTACTACTAGTTTGTCTTCATTGCAACCCTAGTAAACATTACAGACGTATTTGCGTGTATGACAAAAAATTACTCTAAAATAATACTTTAAAAAATGTCCTCAAAGGGACAACGTCTGTTGGGCCAGTGGATAGTGTTTTATGGGCGTTTGATTAGTGCGCAAGCGCACGCAATTAGTTACAAGTAATAAAACTGGTAAGACCGAGTTGAATCCATAATAAATTTGTAGTTCAATAAATTATAAAAATCTAAAGTATTAACCTGATATTCATGATTATATGAAATTAGCCCATAATCATAGTGTTATAACCTGATGATATCAAGTTCAACACGAACCCAAAAAGAGAGAAGAAAAAAACAAACCCTAGATCCCGAAGGGTTGAAGATCGTGTAGTCGAACCTTTCCTGGATAACGTGTATCCTTGTGTGTTCTATAAAATCTTGCACCAAAAATCTCATTCGACGATCTTAGAACAATAAAAAAAATTCTTGAAACCTCCAACGCTGCCTTGGAACCCTCTAATCATCGCCCTATGCGCTGGGAATCAATCCATCGAAAAATAGGTCAAAAATCTGATTTTAAACCTGAAAACATACAATGACATGGGCTAATGGCACGAGGATGCCTTTAGCCCGTGCCAATTCTTTTTTACTCTCCTCCGCATTTGATGTAAGGCACGGTCTAATGGCACAGGGGTACTTTTAGCCCCTACCTTTTTTCTTTTGAATCTGCCTCCTATAATTTCATGCCCTAAACGTCTGAATATGCCAAAAATTCCTTATGAAAATTTGTATATCTTAATTTCACTCAATTTGAATTGTGGTCCGAGTTTGATTTCGGTTTTTTACTATTACATTTTGAATAATTACGTCAGTTTTCTAATCTATCTAAATTCCCTTCCTCATCCCATGCGTCTAGTAAAGTTCGAACTCATGACCTTTCATAAGAAACTGTGTACCTCAAACCGTCATGGTGTTCTCTTGAATACCCGTCACTATTAATAATATTTGAAAATTTAGAGTTTCGGTAGGGTTTTATGGTCCTCAGTTTCGAAGGCTTAAGACTTTTATAGTTTAGTATTGTATGAAATAAAAGATGTAATTTTTAAAAGTAAATATAAGAAATTGAGATGATAGAAAAATAAATATACTCAAACATACCTACTTTCAAAAAATATATATACTCAAACATACCTCATTTTTATTTGACTATGGCCAAGTTTAATTTTTTTTATAAAATACCTAAATTTTATTTTGTTACTTTTCATGTAACTTTCGCTAAATCAAATATAAAAAGTTAAATCAAATATAAAAAGAAAAGTGAAGAGAAAATATTCTCAGTCAATTTAATTTTTAAATTTGTTTGAGGGTATTTTAACTTCTTAATTTATTTATTTTTTTGATTTAACAAAAGTTATCTTGAATATAACAAAATAAAAGCTGAGGTATCTAATAAGAAAACTTTTTAGGTAAGATATAGTTTATTTTAAAAGAAATCGCGACATATTATTAATTATAAAGCAACTAACCTGATATTACATCAGACAACCAATACATTAGATGTTGAGACAGACCCTTCACTATATGATGATCCAAGCTACTGTTAAACTAAGATATAGTTAAGCTAGAATGATTAATATATATATATATATATATATATATATATATATATATATATATATATATATATATATATATATATATATATATATATTCTAAGAAAAAATATATTGATAAACTTTTATATATGATATATATTCCCCATTTAACGATCAGTCAATTTATTGCTTGGTGTGACGACCCGAGAGTTTTCCCTTAGCTTTTCGCGGTACGTCTGACACTTAAGTGATTAGCACTCATTGTGCACGCCCTAAGTCAGTCTTGATCCTACACGAAATAATGTAAGAACAAAAGGAAAGCAAGAAAACTCGAAAGAGAGGAAAGGGAACTTGAGAATAAGAGAGAAAGATGTGTAAGAGCTCTTCGTATTACACGTGGATGTGGTTACAATACTTGAATGGTTTGGCCAAATGGCACTACCCCTATTTATACTTGTTCTTTACCCTAATGGACGGTCAGGATTAATTTTTGCATGTCACTATAGATGGCTAGAATTGAGCCTCTATATTTCTCTAAAAAAATATCCTAAATAAAATATTCATACTTATCTAAATATCTTGCGTAGTTTTCTTGGCAAGTTTCAGCCAATTCGGGCAATTCAGGCAATTCGGGCGGGAAGAATCTAGAGAACTCTCCAAGATTCATGTGGGTTTGGGCCAGTTGGCTTGGACCATTTTAGGCCCATTAGCTTAGGTTGTTACATTCTCCCTCACCTAATCCGGCGCGTCCTCGTCGCGAAGTCTCCACGAAATTGTCGGATTTTATCTTCAAATTGCCAAAGGTCTGCTGCAGGCTCCCAACTCATCTCGCTGTCAGGAAGGTCCTTCCATTTCACCAAATACTCCGTGTATGCTGGAAAACCCCTCCTCGAGACTTTCCGGACGGCTAACACTTCGTCCACTTGTTTTTCGTGAGAGATGAACGTTGTCGGCGGTGCCCTCTTGTTTGTTCCTCGGTCCAAATCTTCGTTGTCTCCATGATAGGGCTTGAGATTGCTCACGTGGAAGACCATATGTATTCTAAGTTGAGGTGGCTACTCAACTTTGTAAGCTACATTTCCCACCTTCTTAAGGATTTGGAATGGCCCACCATATCTCCGAATAAGTCCCTTGTGCAGCGACCGTGTGGTCTTTAGTTGGTTGTTTTGAAATTTCACCATTACCAAGTTGTCGACTCGAGATTCTCTCAGTGTTCGTCTTTCATCAGCCCACTTCTTCATCTTTTTAGCGGCCTTATTGAGGTAAGAGTGTGCTACTACGGTCTGCTTGTGCCACTCCTGAGCAGTCTTGAAGGCAATCATACTATTACCCACATATCCTAATTCTAACGTGTGCGGAGTAAGTGGTGGTTGCCCGGTTGCAAGTTCGAAAAGGACTCTTGTTCGTTGACTCGCTCCGCTGCAAGTTATACGAAAATTGTGCAATATCAAGGATTTTGGCCCAATCCTTTTGATTTGCACTGACGAAGTGCCTCAAGTAGAGCTCTAATAGTCCATTCACCCTTTCCGTTTGGCCATCTGTTTGAGGATGAAAGCTTATCGAGAAGTATAGCTCAGATCTCATGATGCGAAAGAGCTCGGTCCAAAACTTACCCGTGAAGCGAGGATCCCGATCACTTATGATGGAACGTGGCAGCCCCCAGTACTTCACGACATGCTTGAAGAAGATTTTTGCTGCCATTTCCGCTTTGCAATCCTTTGGTGCAGGAATGAATGTGCCATACTTTGAGAATCTGTACACGACCACGAGAATCATACCACATCCCTCCGATATCGGCAGTCCCACAATGAAGTCCATACTTATACTTTCCCATGAACGAGAGGGAATGGGGAGCGGCTCTAGCAATCCAGCAGGTAGTCGATTCTCTATTTTGTCTTGTTGGCACACCAAGCACGTCTTCACATACTACTCGACTTCATCCCGCATTTGTGGCCAGTAGTAGTGTGCCTCTAATAATGCCCGCGTCTGTCGTTGACCCAGATGTCCTGCCCACATCGTATCATGGCACTCCTTTAGTAGATTCCTCCGCAGGTTGCCCTACTTTGGAACAAAAATCCACCGTTTCTTGGTTAGGAGTAGGCCATCCTCTATCCAGAACTCGCGGGTCTTCCTTTTGCTAGCAAGCTCCATGAGTTGACGTGCTACCGCATTGTGCTTGAGCCCCTCTTTGATCAAGCTCAGCAGTTGTCCCTTGAGTCGAGTAATGGCTGCAAACTCTGCTTTTCTACTAAGAGCGTCTGACTGTGTTGGCTTTGCCCGGCTTGTACTCCGGGATGTAGTCAAACTCAGCGAGAAAGTCTTGCCAGCGAGCTTTCTTTGGAGACAACTTCTTCTGCGACTGGAAGTAGCTTGTGGCAACGTTATCAGTCTTTACCACGAATTTGCTGCCCAATAAGTAGTGGCGCCATGTCCGCAAACAATGCACAATAGCGCACATCTCCTTTTCTTGCATCGTCTAGCGCCGCTCCGTATCATTGAGCTTCCTGCTCTCGTATGCGATGGGACGTCGGTCTTGCATGAGTACTCCACCGATGGCGTAGTCAGACGCGTCCGTTTGCACCTCGAATACTTTCTCGTAGTCTAGCAACATCATGACCGGCTCCTTCACGACTGCTTCCTTAAACTTCTCAAAGGCATTCTAGCATTTGTCCGTCCATACCCACGGCTTATTCTTTTTCAACATATCCGTGAGTGGTGCTGCGATGGAGGAGTATCCCATGATAAATCGCCGGTGGTAGTTGACGAGTCCGAGAAAAGACCGCAACTCTGGAATTTTTGTTGGAGCTTCCCATTCTACGATCGCCTTGATCTTGTCCGGGTCCATGCGTAATTGTTTCTCCTTTATAATATTTCCAAGGAAGTGGACTTCCTCTTCTGAAAATGAGCATTTTTCTTTCTTCAGTAGAGATTGTTCTCCTGCAAAGCCTTGAAGACGGTTCGTAAGTGTTGCACGCGGTCTTCCAAGGTGTTACTATAGATGACGATGTCGTCCAAGTACACCACTGTTGGGATTTGTGCCATAGCACAATATATTTTCAATCTAATCTTGTAATAAAGATTATTTCGTTGAATAAAAATCGGCATTCATATTACTAAGTGTTGTAGTAATATCTTAAGTATGATTTGATTTGTATCATTGATGTGTCAACACATAATAGTAGATCTACAGATCAGATAAAATCTTACTTAAGCAGTCCCCGATCAGAATAGCTTCATAAGAAGCGATCGGTATGAGGCTAACTCTAAATGATCACGCTCTACTGATCATGGCCAGAAGGGGGCCGGAGTTAGGTCATAGTATCACCAGTCAGGGGTGATATAGGACGACCCGAATCATGAGTATGTTGCATAGACACAGTCATGAACATACTCATATGTCGGATCATGAAATCACATCCACAGACCGAAGGACCATTGAGGTCAATATGTAATGAGTGACGAGTTTGACTCAGTCTAACGTCTCCTGTAAAAGGGTTACAATAACGGCTGTGATTGGCTCGATCACAAGTTACATAAGTTGACTAGATGGATCGCTGAAGGATTTATCCCTCATACGGACGTGTGAGCAGATATCAGTTTAGGCCACTTGATGAGTACAACTGAAATACAAATAGCATGGCCATGCAGACGATACGTAGTATCAGTTATAATTTAGTCAACTCAGAATCAAGAAACATGACAATCGAACGAGGATGACTTGTCTATGCCCCGTGGTTGTCAAAGATATCAAGAGGATAAAAGGATAGATTCATGTACGACAAGGTTAAGTCGAAATCTCGATAATCACAAGCGTTGGGTAATCATGATGTCTTGCTAGAGGCCACTCATGATGGAAAGGGTAAAATGGTAATTTTACCAGTCCGCCGACGTGTCGTGAGCCTAGAGGGTCACACACTTTAGATTGAGTAAAATGGATGAATTCATATGGAGGAATCATGAGAGAGACAAAATCCGGTTTTGGATTAAACCGGTTTAGACCGATTTCGGTTTAGGATTAAACCGGAATCAAGAACGGTTTAGCAAGACTAATTAATTATAATCTAATTAAATAGATTTAATTAAATTAGCTAAACTGGGCCTAGCCAGAATGAGCTAAGCCAGAATGGGCTTCTCTACACAGTTAATTAAAAGCTTTGGGCTTTAAGCCCATTAAGGCCTTTAATTAATTAAAAGCCCGATTAAGGTCTATAAAAGGGAAATTTTCAGATCTGAAAATTACACACTTATTTTACAAACCCTAGCCGTCTTCTCTCTCTCTCCCTGCCAAGTTTCGGCCGGCCCCCTCCCCTCCCCGTGCTCCGTCTGTTTTGCTTGCTTCGATCTTTTAGCAAGGTTCGTTGCAAGTATCCTTTGGATTGCTCTTCCTGTGTGGACGATTTTTAGAGGTTACTAAATCCTATTTAGTAACAAGGAGATTTTGATTCAAGGTAAACTTAAATTTTAATCTAGTCTAGATCTCATGATCAATTCATGATCATGCAAGATCCGTATTTAATCATGGAACTTTGAGGTTAATTTCTTGTATGAGCATGAAATTAATTGTCTGGAACCCTCAAATAATTCCTTCAGTGGTATCAGAGCCTGGTTATGCATGATTTTGTATTCGAGCATGATAGGCTAGATTTAATTTTGCAATTTAATTCGGTATTGTGAATTTAAAATTGCAAACTTTATGATTTTGGTTAATGAATTAGTTGCTGGAATTTTTTTTTATTGCTAAAAATATTATTTTGATCAAGTATGATCGGGATCGAGACCCGTGGAGAGCCGAGGCTAGCCGAGAGGCTAACCCCGGCCGAACCACGGGCCGATCGGCCAGCCGGGAAGGCCTACCAGATCTGCCCATGGCAGATCTGGCCGAGCCTCTTGGCTCCGGCCAGGGAAGGGCCTCGGCCCGGCCGGTTCTGGCCAGGAAGCCCGCCACGGCCAGCCCTCACGGGCTGGTCGGCCACGGCGCGGCTAGCCTGGCGGCTAGGGTTTCGGCCAAACCAAAATTGGCCCCCGGGTCAATTTTGGTTCGGCCAAACCAGTGGGATTTGGGTCAGGTCCGACCCAGAAAAATCCATAATTTTTTCAGCAAATATTAATTAAAATTTCAGACCGGTTCGGTTTCGATAAACCAGCGCGTGAACCGATTTAATTCAGAAATTAACCGGTTCAAGAAACGGTTTAAATAAACCGTATTTTATGATTTAAATCAAGATAAAATTGGAATTAATATGATTGCTTGATAACATGCTTGTTTGATAACATGATTGTTTGATAACACGGTGTTTGCAACATGATTGCTAAGTTAGCCCGAATTTAGGATTTAATTTCGGTTTGCAACCTGCGAGTTGCTTATGGGTTGTAATTTATTAGTGACCTGCGTGTCACATCATTTATTTTATTTAAATTAAATGTAATTACAAAGTCCCAAGACAAGAAGAACCGAAGAGAATGACAGAAACTCGAGGAGGCCTGGAGCCAGTGGGAGTCCAGGAGAATGAGGAAAGACAAGACCTAGTATAGGTTCTAGTTTATTCCAGTAGGGTTAGCGGGCTAGCTAAAGCAAATTTACATTTATGTTTATGAATGTATGGATGAATGTGTGATTTAATTTTCATAAGTTTATGATTAATTAGATCATCACCCACATGTGTAAAGATTAATAATAATCAGTCAATCACGCACATGTAAACCGGAATTGAAATTATCTCTACATGGATTTGTAGATGGTAAGTTCATATTAAGATCAAATTATGATCAGTGATAATGAACATTTAAATGGCAAATAATTTCAAGTCAAGCTAGATACCGCCCACTTTTCATCACTTCGATTAGTTCTCAGACTCATGGGTAGACACGATTAACGTGGATCCATGAGAATGGGTTCTAATAGAAGATGGACCTGTTTGCATGGGTGCGTACGCATTAGCGTAGTAGTCATGCAGATTGGACCATGCGTTGAAAATTGGTTGACTTGTCTGCGATTCTCAGATGATCTGAGCCAGGGTATCAGATATAGGGCAATGCCGTATACACACAATGTATAAGCCCTAGCCAAGAATCACATGGAATTGTGAAAGGACTGGACTGTCCTACTCCAATGTCCAAAACTGGGGCGATGAGATTAACTCACTTTAGTTTTGAATATGCGGAGATCTTGGTTTAGATTCAGACACAAGAATCAGTAATGTTCATAGTCAAGTGTCTCTTACTTCAACTTAATTAAAAATCTGATCGAGTTTGTTTTCATGTATAGATTAGATGGCAACTTCGCTACCCAAAGCAACACGTTCTGGCAGTGAAGCCTTAAAGTCTCTTCTGTCGAATAACAGGCTGACTGGGACCAACTTGCTGCAATGGGAGAGGAACCTGAACCTTGCACTTCAGTATGACAGACAGGAGTATATCCTTACAGACAAGCCGTTAGTAGAGCCTGCAGATGATGCCAGCGATGCCGATAAGAATGCTTTTGAGAAATACAAAAGCGATCGACAAGACGTTGGCATCCTCATGGTCGGGTCCATGGAAAATAAGACCCAGGACCAGTTCATGCATCTCATGGGAGAACCCCAGGAGATGATGGAGGAAATCAAAATTTACTACTAGAAGAATGTCCGTGTCGAAAGATACGACACTCTTAGGGAGGTATTTTATTGCAGACTCAATGCTGGTGAGGCAGTAAGCCCACATGTCATTAAGATGAAGCGGCTCTTTGATCGCTTGGCCAGTCTAGGTCATAAGTTCACGGAGCAGCTGAAATCAGACATAGTCCTGATGTCGCTTCCAAAGGCTTATGGAGATGTGATCACAAATTACAATCTCCATAATATGGAAAAGACCATCAAGGAACTTCATGAAATGTTGGTGACAGCAGAGAAAGACCTCAAGGGCAAAACCCCTGAGGTCATGATGGTCAATAAGGCTGTCAGCTTCAAAAGAGCTGGCAAACCTAATACCAAGTCACCAGGACAACCCAACAAGGGCAAGGCACAGGCAGTGTAAGGTAAGGGTAAGGCGCCAATGCACCTAGCTGGGCAAATAAGGGCACCTAGAGGTCCGAGAATCCAAGCGGTTCATAGAACCGAAGGGAGCTCTTCGGCCTCAGAGGTGGTCTGTTACTACTGCCAGCAGCCAAGTCATTGGAAGAAAGATTGCAGGCAGCACAAAGATTATGTGAAGAGCTTGCCGAAGGGAGGACACCCTTCAGGACCTGGATCAGGTATTTACGTTGTTGAGTATAATCTCAACGCTACTTTCTCAGATATATGGGTAGTTGATACCGGAGCAGAATCTCACATTTGTGTTAATCTGCAGGTTCTGGAAAGTAGAAAGCTCCTTCAGAAAGGCGAGCGGGATCTGAGAGTCGGAGACAACAGTTCGGTGTCAACGATGGCTGTCGGTTCTGTTAGTCTTAGGATGCCCACAGGGCTTGTATTAGTTTTGGACGATGTCTTATGTGTACCTACGTTTTGTAGGAATATTATTTCAGTGTCTAGTTTGGACAAACTTGGTTTTGTATTTGCCATAGACAATGGCTTATTTACTTTATCAAGAAATAATATCGTTTACGACACTGCATCTATGGTTGGTGGATTATATATTTTAAATATTGATAACACTAACTACAGTTCAAACTATAACGTAAATAAGAGGTTAAAGTCGGATGACTCAAACCAGACAGTGATGTGGCATTGTCGTCTAGGCCACATAGGCGAGAAACGCGTCTCGACACTTCATAAGTGTGGGCTCTTGAGCCCGTTTGAATTCACACCAATCGAGAGATGCGAATCTTGCATTATGGGCAAGATGACAAAAGCGCCTTTTGGCGGCTTAGGTGAAAGGGCAAGTGATCTTTTGGGCCTAATACATTCATACGTATGTGGGCCCATGAGTACACAAGCCAGAAGAGGTTTCAGATACTTCATAACCTTTACCGACGATTTCAGTAGGTTTGGGTATGTCTATTTAATGAGACATAAGTCGGAGTCCTTTGATAAATTTAAAGAATTCCAGAATGAAGTACAGAACCAGCTTGGTAAAAGTATAAAGGCACTTCGTTCCGATCGAGGTGGCGAGTACTTAGATCAAGAGTTTCTCAGTCACCTAAAGGATAACGGTATACTCTCAGAATTAACCCCGCCAGGAACCCCTCAGATGAATGGTGTTTCCGAACGGAGGAACAGAACCCTGCTAGACATGGTTCGTTCCATGATGAGTCACGCCGACCTTCCAGTATCTTTCTGGGGCCATGCCCTAGAAACAGCCGCATTCATATTAAATCGAGTACCTACAAAGGCAGTGGAGACCACTCCATTTGAGGCTTGGCAAGGGAAAGCTCCCAAGTTGTCTTTCCTCAAGATCTGGGGGTGCGATGTTTACGTCAAGCGGTTGCTTGGTGATAAACTCGAACCCAAGGCAGATAAATGTGTCTTTGTGGGGTACCCCAAAGGAACCATGGGGTACTACTTCTACAAACCCGAGGAAAACAAAGTCTTGTTGCTCGAGGTGGGGTTTTCTTGGAAAGAGAATTCTTATCCAAGAAACCCAGTGGGAGTCTTGTGCTTCTTGAAGAAATTCGAGAAGACACAGAACAACCTGCAGATATTGTAGAGGTACCCGATGAGGTAAATGATCCAAGTCCTAATCCAACAGAAACTCCTGTAGGACCAAGGAGGTCTGAAAGATCTCGTCAAAACCCCGTCAGATATGACTTCTTAGCCACACAGGGTAATGACTTGATAGTTGTAGATCAGGATGATCCTGCAACAGTTCAACAAGCCTTGGCCAGTCTCAACTCAAAAGAATGGCAGAATGCCATGGATGAGGAAATGAAGTCCATGAAAGACAATCAGGTCTGGAACTTAGTAAACAGCACACTTGGGATAAAACCCATAGGTTGCAAGTGGATATTTAAGTTGAAGACAGATATGGACGGAAAACCTCAGAATTACAAAGCAAGACTGGTTGCTAAAGGTTATCGTCAAGTCCAAGGTATGGACTATGATGAGACTTTTTCGCCAGTAGCTATAATTAAGTCAATTCGGATGATGTTAACCATTACAGCATATTTCGATTACGAGATATGGCAAATAGACGTCAAAACCGCGTTCCTTAACGGGAATTTGCAGGAGGATGTCTATATGACCCAACCAGAAGGTTTTGTCGACCCTAAACATCCCGAAAAGGTGTGTAAGCTGCAACGATCCATTTATGGATTGAAGCAAGCTTCCAGGAGTTGGAACTTACGCTTCGACGAAGCTGTAAAAGAGTTCGGGTTCATCAGAAATCCAGATGAACCTTGTATCTACAAGAAGAGCAGTGGGAATAACATAGTGTTCCTGGTGCTGTATGTCGATGATATACTAATCATGGGAAATAACGTCCCAACCTTGCTTGAGACCAAAGCTTGGTTAGGGAAGTGTTTCTCCATGAAGGACTTAGTGGGAGGCCGCTTACATTCTGGGGATCAGGATCTACAGAGATCGATCCAAGAGAATATTAGGTCTAAGTCAGAGCACCTATATAGATAAGGTGTTGAGAAGATTCTCGATGCTTGACTCTAAGAAAGGGAACCTCCCGGTAAGACATGACATTAAGCTAAGCTAGAAATATTGTCCTAAAACACCTGCTGAGCTTAAGAGAATGAATGGAATCCCGTATGCCTCGGCAGTGGGATCTATCATGTATGCCATGATCTGTACGAGGCCTGACGTATCGTTTGCCCTCAGCTGTGCCAGCAGATTTTAGTCTAACCCAGGCCAAGATCACTGGACTGCCGTCAAGTGTATCCTCAAGTATCTGAGGAGAACAAAGGACGCCTTCTTAGTGTATGGTGGGATAGAAGGAGAGCTAAACGTCACTGGATATGTTGATGCTAGTTTTCAGACAGACCCAGATGACTTTAAGTCTCAAGGTGGGTATGTGTTTATGTTGAACGGGGGAGCTTTCAGTTGGAAAAGCTTTAAGGAAGCGACAATAGCCGACTCCACCACGGAGGCGGAATACATAGATGCGTCAGAAGCAACCAAAGAAGCGGTGTGGGTCAGGAGCTTCTTGAGAGGATTAGATGTATTGCCGCGAACGTCTGATCCCGTGAGCTTAAGGTGTGACAACACGGGGGCCGTAGCACTAGCTAGAGAGCCCAGATTTCACAACCGGACCAAGCACGTCGAGAGAAAGTATCACATCATCAGAGAGATGGTTGATAAAGGCGAAGTAGAGATAAGCTACATTTCAACGCATGATAATCTAGCTGACCCCTTAACTAAGGCACTACCGCAGCCTAAGCATGAGGAACATGTTAGGGGAATGGGTTTAGATTGGAATACCAATTGGGTATAGGGCAAGTGGGAGACTGTTGGGATTTGTGCCCTAGCACAATGTATTTTCAATCTAATCTTGTAATAAAGATTATTTCGTTGAATAAAAATCGGCATTCATATTACTAAGTGTTGTAGTAATATCTTAAGTATGATTTGATTTGTATCATTGATGTGTCAACACATAATAGTAGATCTACAGATCAGATAAAATCTTACTTAAGCAGTCCCCGATCAGAATAGCTTCATAAGAAGCGATCGGTATGAGGCTAACTCTAAATGATCACGCTCTACTGATCATGGCCAGAAGGGGGCCGGAGTTAGGTCATAGTATCACCAGTCAGGGGTGATATAGGACGACCCGAATCATGAGTATGTTGCATAGACACAGTCATGAACATACTCATATGTCGGATCATGAAATCACATCCTCAGACCGAAGGACCATTGAGGTCAATATGTAATGAGTAACGAGTTTGACTCAGTCTAACGTCTCTTGTAAAAGGGTTACAATAACGGTTGTGATTGGCTCGATCACAAGTTACATAAGTTGACTAGATGGATCGCTGAAGGATTTATCCCTCATACGGACGTGTGAGCAGATATCAGTTTAGGCCACTTGATGAGTACAACTGAAATACAAATAGCATGGCCATGCAGACGATACGTAGTATCAGTTATAATTCAGTCAACTCAGAATCAAGAAACAGGACAATAGAACGAGGATGACTTGTCTATGCCCCGTGGTTGTCAAAGATATCAAGAGGATAAAAGGATAGATTCATGTACGACAAGGTTAAGTCGAAATCTCGATAATCACAAGCGTTGGGTAATCATGATGTCTTGCTAGAGGCCACTCATGATGGAAAGGGTAAAATGGTAATTTTACCAGTCTGCCGACGTGTCGTGAGCCTAGAGGGTCACACACTTTAGGTTGAGTAAAACGGATGGAATCATATGGAGGAATCATGAGAGAGACAAAATCCGGTTTTGGATTAAACCAGTTTAGACCGATTTCGGTTTAGGATTAAACCAGAATCAAGAACGGTTTAGCAGGACTAATTAATTATAATCTAATTAAATTAGCTAAACTGGGCCTAGCCAGAATGAGCTAAGCCAGAATGGGCTTCTCTACACAATTAATTAAGAGCTTTGGGCTTTAAGCCCATTAAGGCCTTTAATTAATTAAAAGCCCGATTAAGGTCTATAAAAGGGAAATTTTCAGATCTGAAAATTACACAATTATATTTGACAAGCCCTAGCCGTCTTCTCTCTCTCCCTGCCAAGTTTCGGCCGGCCCCCTCCCCTCCCCGTGCTCCGTCCGTTTTGCTTGCTTCGATCTTTTAGCAAGGTTCGTTGCAAGTATCTTTTGGATTGCTCTTCCTGTGTGGACGATCTTTAGAGGTTACTAAATCCTATTTAGTAACAAGGAGATTTTGATTTAAGGTAAACTTAAATTTTAATCTAGTCTAGATCTCATGATCAATTCATGATCATGCAAGATCTGTATTTAATCATGAAACTTTGAGGTTAATTTCTTATATGGGCATGAAATTAATTGTCTGGAACCCTCAAATAATTCCTTCAACCACCACGAACCGGTCTAAGTATGTATGTAGTACTTCGTTCATGAGTGTGCAGAAGGTTGCGGGGGCATTTGTGAGTCCGAATGGCATCACTTGGAACTCGTATAAGCCATAGCGGGTCACGCACGTGGTCTTTGGCTCATCTCCCTCCGCAATCCTCACTTGGTAGTACCCGGATCGAAGATATAGTTTCGTAAAATATTTGGCTTGCCTAAGACGATCAAACATGTCAGCAATTAAATGGATGGGATACTTGTTTTTTATGATTACCTTATTAAGCGCCCGATAATCGATGCACAATTGTAATGAACCATCCTTTTTCTTCTAAAAGAGCACGGGTGCACCGAAAGGAGCTTTGGACAGACGGATATATCCGGCATCTAGCAGCTCCTTGAGTTGCTTTCGGAGTTCCTCCTATTCTGGCGGAGCCATGCTGTACGGTGCTCTTGACAGTGGTTTGGCATCAGGCTCCAATTCAATCTTATGATTCACCTCCCTCCGTGGAGGTAGTCTCTTCGGCAGCTCAAGAGGCATGACGTCCTTGAGAGTGGCCAGAAATGTGGGCTCTTCCTTATTGACGCCCTTCTTTACTTGCATGGCCGACAAAATCATAAAATTAATTTTAACTTGAAGAGAGGAGTAGGTGTACCTCGCATGACGGTGGGTTGACTTCCTGAGAGTGTTACGAAGACATTCTCGTGTGGAATTGGGAATGCATAATGCCTTCTCATGAACTCCATGTCGAACATGATGTCATAATTGTCGATCTTTGCCACCGTGAGATCGACCTTACCACTCCAAGCGCCTAGCCTTATGTCTTGATCATGGATGGCGCCTTCTACTGGGATAGGATTCGAGTTGACGGTCTTGAGGGTGGCAGCACTTATTTGCATCGTCAACCCGAGTCGTTCCGACTCCTTCTTGCGGATGAAATTGTGATTGGCGCCGATATCGATCATGATGGACACTATTTTCCCATTGAGCTCTCCCTTCACATATAGGAGAGTCATTTCCATAGGTGTCCCTTCCTTTGCTTGAACCTGTTTTCCCATCCGCTTTGCCAATGCACTAAGGCAAAAATTTCCCAAGTTGTCTTGCTCCTCCGCAACTTCCTCCACGGGCTCTTCCTCGAGCATGTCACTAAGTATGTTGCGCTTTGGGCAATCTTGCACCTAATGTGGCTTATTGCAGAGAAAACAGCTCCCTGGCGTGCGATCCTTCTTTTCGGTACTCCGTAGTGTTTTCCACGCAGGTTTGTTGTTGTTGCTCCTTTGGGATAACGTCTTGGGTGCTCCCCCACCGTTTTCTTGGTTATGGGGTTTGGCGGCATGGCTTGGACTCGTACTTTCCTTAAGATGTTTTGATCTTGACGGTTCGCCCCTCTCACTTTGATGGTATTCCATCAACGATTCTGCCACGGTGAGCGCCGTTGGGATGTCCCGCACTTCGCGTCAATCCAACTCCGTCTCCGCCCGTGGTTTAAGCCCAGCTGTAAAGTTGAATAAGAAGTCCTCCTCTCCCATGTTGGGGATTTGGAGCATGAGCGGCGAGAACTCTTTCACACTCACGAATGGAAGAGGTATGTTTCAACTCTCGCATTCGTAAGCGTGCATCGTGAACAACGTGGGACGGAAAGAATTGACACTTTGATTCGAATTTAAATTAATCTCAAGTTGTGATGGAGGGGTTACCTTGTTGTGCTTCTGCGTGTTTGTGCCTCCACCATATTGTCGCCGTGTCCGAAAGGTAAAGAACGATTGTGCGCAGCTTTGCCTTATCGTCCACTACGTTCAACGCCTCAAAGTATTGCTCCATGTGCCAAATGAAGTTTTCAATTTCCTTGGCATCGCGTTGTCCACCGTAGCTATTCGGTTTTGGAGCATCCACACGCGGAACCTCCCGCCCTTGCGCTCTCATCGCGCCGCTCGCAACCGCTCGCCGACATATGGCCCAGTCAGCTCGCGTCTCCTCCAGGCTAACTCTTAGCTCCGCATCATGTCTCTCGAGACTAGTTTGAATTTGATTAAGTGCCTCCATAAACTTTCCCTCAAGTACCACTTGCTCCCGACGGGAAGAGTTTCCAAGATCGCGAACGGTTTGGTGGATCTCCTTCATCTTGACATCCGTAGATTCTTCGAGCTCCTCCATGCCTTCACTAATGGCTTTAAGATCTTCCCAATGATCGCGCAGGTCTTGCTCGGCAGCATCTAGCCTGACCTTCATCTCTCCCACGACAGCTTGAAGGTTGGCCCCAATGAACTCTTGCGCGATATTTGCATCCCTCGACCTTCTCCGTGTCCGAACACCTGAATGCAGAGTGTCTCTTTGAGAAGGTGTGCTTTCAATGGCAATGTCCGACATGCTTTCCTTGATCGTGTCCTCAACGACCAACTCTGATACCAACTGTGACGACCCGAGAGCTTCCCCTTAGCTTTTCGCGGTACGTCCGGAACTTAGGTGATTAGCACTCCTTGTGCACGCCCTAAGTCAGCCTTGATCCTACACGAAATAATGTAAGAACAAGAAGAAAACAAGAAAACCCGAAAGAGAGGAAAGGGAACCTGAGAACAAGAGAGAAAGATGTGTAAGAGCTCTTCGTATTACACGTGGATGTGCTTACAATGCTTGAGTGGTTTGGCCAAATGGCACTACCCCTATTTATACTAGTTCTCTACCCGAATGGAAGGTTAGGATTAATTTTTACATGTCACTGTAGATGGCTAGGATTGAGCCTCTAGATTTCTCTACAAAAATATCCTAAATAAAATATTCATACTTATCAAAATATCTTGGGTAGCTTGCTTGGCAAGTTTCGGACAATTTGGGCAATTCGGACGGGAAGAATCTAGAGAACTCTACGAATTTTATGTGGGTTTGGGCCAATTGGCTTGGGCCATTTTAGGCCCATTAGCTTGGACTGTTACATTAGGCTTGTCTTGGTAAGTTTGGAGGTGCATGAATTTTTATTTTTGTTTTTGAAGTTAGGTGCATGAATTAATCATTTATGAATTAAAATGATTAATCATTTATTGCTTAGGCTTTTTTTAACAAGTTTGGAGGGTGCATGAATTAAAATCATATGATAAATCGATTCTAATGGATCGAATCTCCATATTTATTTTTTATATTTAGTATCTCATCATTTTGACATATTTTAGTTACTATTCAGAACATTTTCCAATAGACAAGTTTGCCAAACTAAGTAACCTGTTTTTAAAATAATCATATTTTATTATTTAATATATAGACCGTTTCACAAAACTTAGAATCAATTGATTTCATCAATTATTGCATTAAATGTATAGTAAATTTTTTTTTTTGTATAAATAGCCTCCTCCGATATCTATTTGATTCAAGCTTCTCTTATCTTTTCTCACTCGTTTGAATCATCTTATTTTAACACACGAAAATGGCAAGAGGCAGTGCAACTCCTTTGAAAATGTATGTAGTGTGTACAATAATGTTTGTCGTGTCCATCGGATTTGCTGATGCGGCCAAGTACACTGTCGGAGATGGCAAAGGTTGGACGGTTAATGTCTCTAATTGGCCTGCTGGCAAGAAGTTCGTCGCCGGTGATGTACTAGGTATCGATTCAAACATATAGTAACTATTTTGTTTTGATTCAGACTAAATTGAAAGGGTAAATAATCAATATTTTAAAAATATTCTATTATTTCAAATCGACATCTATCAATTTTTTATTTGTTTTTTTATTAGTTTGATTGATTCTCGAGTAGTCTCTAATTAATTACTAATTAGTTTTTCGAAAGCCTTATTTGCTCGACTAGCACCTATCATATTTTAGAATACTGGAATAATGTATAAAATTGTTTTTGACTTGATGATTTGTGATGTAGTGTTCAAGTATCCTCCTGGTGTCCACGATGTGTTTGTGGTTGATGAGAGTGGTTACGGTTCGTGTACTAGCAAGGAAGGAGATAAAGAGTTTACTTCAGGAAATGACGAGATTGTGTTGCAAAAGGGAAAAAACTTCTTCATATGCAGTTTCCCAAGCCACTGTGATCGTGGACAAAAAATAGCTATCGATATCGCATAAATCCAGAGAGACCTGTGTGGTTTGTGCTTATTATTTTAATATACATAGATATGAAATAAATGTATGAACTATTTTCAATAAAATAAAGTGATTAGTCGTGTTATAATTAATTAATTTTGAAATCTTTAATTTTAAGTTAATCATTTAATATGATATAATATCTGATATGATGATATATATTTCTTATTTCAATCTTTGTATGTACTAAAACACATTCATATTTGAAAGCATCATTATCAATAAAGGCTGTGACCTGTACTGTTGTCAAATACTCAAATTTTAATTGTTGATCGTTCTCAATTGTTGATGAAATATACGTTTCTTTGCTCAACAATTTAATTTTTTTATTACGGATAACAGATAACTAGCAAAAAAATTTAAGAAAAAGAAGTAGAGGAAGAATTATATGAGATAACCAAGTTACCATCATCTATTCCTCGTCTATATCATAATTATATACTAATTGTCTATAATTATTCTTTACATGCCCACATTCCACAAGTTCGACTCAATCACTTTCTGCCTTTCGTCGTACTCTATCATCACATTTATTTGTCATCAATACACCAATCAGAATGTTAATTTGACTAACATTGACTATTATCGCAAGTCTAATTTGGAGCTTGTCATCAAAATTCTACCAAGGTGGTCTCAATGTTACACCTCGATCCAACATGTTTTTTTTAAAACAAACCAAAGGTTCATCGAAATCACGAGCGATAATGAGCTTCACATCTGAAAGTCGAGCGTCAGCTACATACAATTTACAAGTAGACAGTAAAAGAACATGCTTGATAACACCCTACCTCTTTGGACAAAATCCAGGCCACCACATCGAATAAACCGACAACGAAAACTAACAACCCTAAACAGGAGAAAACAAAGTCGGTCAAACTGACAACCACTAAACTAACAACAAACCGAACACCTAAAACAGACTAAAAACTTCCCAAACAAACACTAAGACCTCTAATCCTCCATACTGGGGGGACATTCTCCCATCTGAGCCCATGCACCTCAACGAGCACTACTCCTCAAGCATCTCCCATGGGGGTATTCGATAACCACCCAAACTGGGTTTCTCGACGTGTCCCGATTCATAGAAACCTCATAACTCTATATTGGTCTCAGTATTACCTGAGGGAATATCCGCAAGAGCCCGGAGAAAAGTTGATCAAAACTGTGTGGACCGTGTATTGTCGGAAGAACGGGCCAGAACAAGAGAGGGAAATAGATATGGGATCGAAACCCCAGATCATAAACATCTCCGATCTGCCACACTTGACCTCGGCGAAGTCGTCCACCCCAGCCGGAAGAGCCACCCCCGCCCAAAAACAACCCCCTTCAAAGGCCGAAACACCACCCCGCGCTGCCCGCAGCCCACCGCCGCCACCAGAACCGGGAGAGACACCGAGAAAAAAGCTGGATGCGAACCCCGACTCCGACCAGCCACCGCCGAGACCTCCTCCAAAGCTCCTCCGCCGACGAGCAAACCCACTTCCTTCTCCCCCAAACCAACACCCAGAGCACGACCACACCTACAAATCAAAAGCCTGATTCAGATATGAAAAAAATCAAATCTAAAAAGCTGGCTTGGACTCGACCTTCGCAACGGAAGGAGTAGCCTCACCGCAGCACCGGAAGAGGTGGGCAGAGGAAAAGAAGGGATCAGAAGCACTGCGAAACTTTGACCGCCCAAGGCCACCACGCCAAATGAAGAACACCTGCAAGCGCACGGGAAAAACCGACTTCCGCAAAGGGACTCCGAAGGAACTAGGAAAGGATTGTCACCAGGGAGTCAGGGTCGGGGAGGGTGACTCTACCGGCGACGAAAACGAAAAGGCCGAAGAAGAAGGGGTCATTGAGAGCGGGTTCCTAGTGACTCTTGAGTTGATTTTTAAGTATTTTTTGATCTAACATGTTGGTTTGAAGGACTTTCATACTCTGATTGCCGTTAGTAATATGACCTCATCCCGCATATGATACCACCTAACGTGACGAGTATGCGTAAATGAACATGGTAAAAATCATCACACAAGCTTCAATTCATAACCTAAAACACAATCAAAAGTTTAAGAGAAACCTAAACAACTCAAAACAAAGTAAAGAATAACATCAAAATCAATTAACCTTAAAACTAAGTAAGTTTTATGTTAATGTAAAAAAGCATAATTAAAATAATAATATTTTTTAAAGTTTAGAATAAATTAAAGCAAAAATAAAACTCACATGTTTGTTTTGCCCTTCAAGTGTGTGTAAGAGGTCTAGACAAAATTATTTCAAATATAACGAATTTTATATGGTAAATATTGTATTTACCATATAAAATTCGTTATATTTGAAATAGTTTTGTTTGACATCTTGCGTACATATTCCAAACTCGTATGCGAAGGTTATGATTATTTAAATTTGAGATGCGTGTGTAAGTTTCTTTGTTCGATTTCTCATACTTGTTTTTTATTTTCTTTGTCTCTGACCAGTTCATATAAAATCCTTAAGAATTAATGGCTCATAATTAATACATCTTTAAGATTCAAAATTAACTAAAGGGTAAAATTTTTAAAGGATTGTTCGGCCCTAACGTTAATTTTTTAATCCCAAATTCGCTTCAATTGCGACAACCTTAGCTAATATCATAAGGTGGCATAACTTTGTGGTGGTAACTTGCCTCATAACCCTATCAATAAATAACTCATTTTATTTTATTCTATTCTATTTTAACGCACACAAAAATAATATAATAAATCCAATCCCTATACGGTGTTTGATATAATATGAAAAACATTATTTACTTTTAAGAAATTATAAAATTATTTTGTTTGTGTTCTTAGGTTTACGAGGATCCGAATAGATAATACAGACATATTACATAAGACATTGTTTGTATTTTATCGGCAACTATTTCTATGTCGTGGTCAGAAACATGAATAACGTAGAGTCAGGATGACGTTAGAGGGAGCTTGCTATATATACCCAACCAGACTGATTGAGGGGTTCAATTCGGTCTTATCATCAGATTGTGGGCTGCATTACGTAGACGATGTGGGTCACAAATATGGGAGAAGGGTCGAGGCACCCCGACTAGAAGGGGTGCCTTGACTCAGTTGCTTAATCTGGGTTACCACTTTGAACCGCAATCCCATTTTGTTGGAGGCCAGAACTCAAACTCACTTATCCACAAGGCATATTTAATTGAAATTGAGGTATAGTTTAATATATTTATCTATACCCTTAGAAAAAAACATATATTGCTTAGTTTATATTAGAAAGAAATATGATATGCTCTTGATTTCACAATCAGTCAATTTATTGAATAGACTTTTCTTAAAAATTTTGGAGTGTGCATGAATGATAAAATTCCTGATTTAACAATCAATTAATTTATTGTGTAGGCTTTTCTTACCAAGTTTGGAATGTGCATGAATCATAAAATTTTCACAATTAGTTAATTTATTGTATAAGCTTTCTTAACAAGTTTGGAGTGTGCATGAATCATAAAATTTAGAATAAATTGATTTCGTCAATCATTGCATTAAATGTACAGTCAAATACATTTTTTTGTATAAATAGTCTCCTCCGACATCTATTTGATTCAAGCTTCTCTCATCTTTCCTCACTTGTTAGTTAAGAATCATCTTATTTTAATTCACGAAAATGGCAAGAGGAAGAGGCAGTGCAGTTCCTTTGAAAATGTTAGCACTATGCACCATAATGTTTGTCGTGTCCATCGGATTTGCCGATGCGGCCAAGTACACTGTCGGAGATGCCAAAGGTTGGACGTTTAATGTCTCTGATTGGCCTGCTGGCAAGAAGTTTGTGGCCGGCGATGTACTAGGTATCGATTCAAATACGTAGTATTTTTATTTTGTTCTGATGTAGAATATATTGAAACAAAGTAAATAATCAATATTTAAAAATCTTCGGCCAGTCTAATTTGACATATATCGATTCTTTATCCGTTTTCAGTTAGTCTGATTAGTTTGATTAATTCTTGAGTAGTCTGTAATCAATTAATTACCAATTGGTCTCCTAAAGCCCTATCTACCTAACTACCACATTTCATATTTTATAACACTAGAATAATTCATCATATTGGTTTTAACTTGATGGTTTGTGATGTAGTGTTCAAGTATCCTCCAGGCGCCCACAATGTACTTGTGGTGGACGAGAGTGGTTACGGTTCGTGTACAAGCAATGAAGGAGATAAAAAGTTCATTTCGGGAAATGACGAGATTGTCTTGCAAAAGGGAAAAAACTTCTTTATATGCAGTTTCCCAGGTCATTGTGCTCATGGAATGAAAATAGCTATCGATATCGAATAAAGTTCAAGAGACTCGTATGGTTTATGTTTATTATTCTGATACGCAAGAGATGAAATTAATGTATGATTCATTTTTAATAAAATAAAGTTGTTAGATTATATCAGATTTTCTATATTTATATTTTATTTTCTCACATGTATTAGGATTTATCTATCCCTCAATAAATAGAGGTCTCTTGTCCATCATAATATACACATCAATAATATATCTCTCATTATTTCTATCATGGCATCAGAGACATAACTGATCATTGGTCAAATCTCTATGAATTTATCGCTTTGCCCACTCGTCGATGATTCGTGACTCTAATGGGTGGGCGAGACAATTCAATCTCAATCTCTAATCTCTCGCGTCCACAAATAACCAATCTCCCAATCTCGTAATCAATCCCATGACCTAATCCCTCTTGCTCCAATCAACCAACAACCAATACCTCCTCTAACTTCTGCCAAAACCAACACATAATCAACCAATCAACTCTTCTTAATCACCAATCAACATCCTTCTATCTCTCCACCATCAACAACCCAACATCAATCATCATCATCATCATCATCATCATTATCATCATCATCAACAACCTCACTTAACCACCATCATCACATCCAACATCAAATCGCCGAAGTCAACCATCTCCGCCACCTCTTCGTTGCTCTTGGATTCATTGCTCTCTGCTTTCTTGTTCTCCACCATCCTCATCGGTCACGAAGCCGCCCTACACCGGCTCAAACCTCCCTCACAAAGCAATCCGATCAATTCATCAATCAGGAAATTCCGTAATCTGGACATCCCGTAATCCAAAAATCTCATAAGCCAGAAATTTCGTAATCCAGAATCCCGTAACTCGGACATCGCACGTGAGAGAATTGCAGTCTGTCATCCGTCAGCCGCCATCCATCAACCATCAGAGCATCGACTAAATTCTGCCATCAACCATCATTGGGAATTTGCTATCTCGCCATCAACCATCTGGCATCTGGCATCATTGGGCATGTGCTATCTCGCCATCAACCACCAGGCATCTGCATCATTGGGCATCTGCTATCTCGCCATTAGCCATCAGGCATCTTGCATCATCGGGCATTTACTATCTTGCCATCGCCATCAGCCAGCGGGCAACATCAAGCATCAAACATCGGAGCACATCCTCCATTCTCAATTCTTTTCCTATCATCTCGACAGCATCCTCGGCAGCCGCAACCCTCGCCACAACTCAATATTATCTAGCTTCAAACTCAATTCTTGTTTCATTGCATTGAGTTTGAGGGGGACTGTTAGATTATATTAGGTTTCTTATATTTATATTTCATTTTCTCACATTTATTAGGGTTTCTCTATCCCTCTATAAATAGAGATCTTTTGTCCATCATAATATACACATTAATAATATATCTCTCATTATTTCTATCAAAAGTAATAAGTCGTGTTAAAACTTAAAAGAAATATTATGAAATATTTAATTGTAAGTTGGTCATTTAATAATATATACTATCACGATCTAGTATGATGGTACACACTTTCTATCTCAATTTTTATATGTACTACATACAACACATTTATATTATTGTCTAAGTACTCCAATTTTAATTCTCATTCTCACTTATAATGAGGATTCGAGAGTTACTTTTGACCCTTCAATAACATCTTCTACAACTTGAATTTTAGTGAATTTCAACTCTATGTTGGGAGAAAAACGAATCTAATAGAATAATTAGATACAGCGGAATTAAATAATTCTCCCCACCTGTGCAAATCTCGTAGGAATCTATCAAGCAGAGCAAATCAAGCAAGCTAATAAAATATAGCAAACAAGAACACACAATATGCACGCACAATTTTAGCGTGGAAAACCTCCTCAAGGCGAGAGAGGGTCCCGTGGTTTTTTCCTCTCTCGCCTTGAGGAGGTTTTCCACGCTAAAATTGTGCGTGCATATTGTGTGTTCTTGTTTGCTATATTTTATTAGCTTGCTTGATTTGCTCTGCTTGATAGATTCCTACGAGATTTGCACAGGTGGGGAGAATTATTTAATTCCGCTGCATCTAATTATTCTATTAGATTCGTTTTTCTCCCAACAAGTGGTATCAGAGGGAAGGTTATCTAATCGGTATCCTGTGTTAAATAATGGAAGCTAATACAAGCATAATGGTCAGTCTGAATGGTTCAAATTATCATGTCTGGAAAGGGAAGATGGAAGATCTTCTTTATGTGAAGGATTATTATCTGCCGGTTTTCAGTGAAGCCAAGCATGAAAACAAATCTGATGGTGAATGGAATTTATTGCATCGTCAAGTATGTGGCTATATTAGACAGTGGGTGGATGATAATGTTTTGAATCATGTCAGTGGAGAGACACATGCACGCAGTTTATGGAGCAAGCTTGAGCAGTTATATGCTCGAAAGACTGGTAATAATAAATTGTTCTTGATAAAGCAGATGATGAGTTTGAAATATCATGATGGGGCTCCGTTGACAGATCATCTTAATGCTTTTCAAGGAATTATTAATCAGCTTGCAGGAATGGGTATCAAGTTCGATGATGAGGTGCAGGGTTTGTGGCTTCTAGGTACATTACCGGACTCGTGGGAGACGTTCAGGACGTCTTTATCTAACTCAGCTCCAGATGGTGTTATCACCATGAATTTGACTAAGGGGAGTGCTCTGAATGAAGAGATGAGGAGAAAATCACAAGGTTCCTCTTCGCACTCAGAAGTCTTAGTGACAGAACAAAGAGGAAGGAGCAAGAGCAGAGGTCCAAAGGGTAGAGACAGAAGCAAGAGTAAGAACAGGTACACCAATGCAGAGTGCTATCACTGTGATCTAAAGGGGCATATTAAAACGTAGGGTAAATTCCACATGACCCCCCTTAACTATACGCGTGTCTCACATGCCCCCCCTTAACTACAAAATCAATTTGTGAGGTGCCTTAACTATCCAAAAATCTCACTTTACCTTTTTTTGTTGACTTTTTTCAAATTCTGTTAAGTTTTTTTGAAATGACGAAAATACCATTCTATCTGAAAAATTAAAATAAATAAATAAAAATGATTTTGAACTCTTTTTTCTAATTTTCTCGTTGTACAAAATTAAGAATAAAATTTTGTTAATAGTAAAAAGTTTTTTTAAAAAGTTTTTTTTACAAAAAAAATTAATTTTAAACATCTTTTTTTATTTTTATTAATTTTTATAAATAATTTTTATTAAATAAAAAATTAATACTAAAATATCATTTTTATTCTTTATTTTGTACACCGAGAAAATAGAAGAAAAAAAAGTTCAAAATCATTTTTATTTATTTATTTTCATTTTTCAGATATAAGGGTATTTTCGTCATTTCACAAAAAACATAACAGAATTTTGAAAAAAGTCAACAAAAAAAGTAAAGTGGGATTTTTGGATAGTTAAGGCACCTCACAGATTGATTTTGTAGTTAAGGGGGGTCATGTGAGACACGCGTATAGTTAAGGGGGGTCATGTGGAATTTACCCTAAAAAGTATTGCCGAAAGCTCAAGAGAGACAACCAACATGACAAAGAGAAAGAAAAGAAGGCAAGTCATGACGATGATGTTGCTACTATTACTGAAGAGTTTCTTCTCTTGTGTGATGAAGAAGATGTTAACTTGGCTTGTGATGAGACTAGTTGGGTAGTAGATAGCGGTGCCTCCATTCATGCTACAAGTCGAAAAGATCTCTTTTCATCTTATACATTTGGTGATTATGACAATGTTAAGATGGGAAATCGAGGCATGTCAAAATCTATTGGCATAGGAGATGTGCGTTTGGAGACGAAAAATGGTACAACTCTTATTCTGAAAAATGTTAAGAATATTCATGACATTCGTTTGAATTTGATATCAGTAGGCAAGCTAGATGATGAAGGTTTTCATCATACCTTTGGTGGTGGTTCATGGAAGCTCACTAAAGGTGTTATGGTCATGGCTAGAGGTGAAAAGTGTGCTTCGTTGTACGTGACACAAGCTAGAGTTTGTGGTGGCATTATTAATGCAGTCGAGAAAGAGAGTACAACTGAATTGTGGCACAAGAGACTTAGTCACATGAGCGAGAAGGGAATGATGGTTTTGGGAAAGAAAAACCTTTTACCGGGAATGAAAGGTGAACCGTTAGAGAAGTGTGAGCATTGCTTGGCCAGCAAGCAAACTAGAGTATCTTTCAAATCATCCCCTCCCTCGAGAAAGCCAGAGATGCTTGATTTAGTATACTCTGATGTTTGTGGTCCTATGAAATCCAAGACACTTGGAGGTGGTCTCTATTTTGTGACTTTTATAGATGATCATTCAAGGAAAGTGTGGGTCTATATCTTGAAGATTAAAGATCAAGTGTGTGGTGTCTTCAAGCAGTTTCATGCCCTAGTTGAGAGACAGACTGGGAAGAAGTTAAAGTGCATGCGAACCGATAATGGAGGTGAGTATTGTGGTTCTTTTGATGATTATTGCAAGGATCAAGGCATTCGACATCAAAGGACGCCTCCAAAGACGCCTCAGCTAAATAGGTTAGCTGAGAGGATGAATAAAACGCTTATTGAAAGAACGAGATGTTTACTTTCACAAGCAGGGTTACCAAGATGCTTTTGGGGTGAGGCGTTAAATACAGTGGTTCATGTATTGAATTTCACACCGTGTGTGCCTCTTGAGTTGGATGTTCCAAATGGAGTTTGGACAGGTAAAGATGTCTCCTACAATCACTTAAAGGTATTTGGATGCAAGGCATTTGTGCATATTCCAAAGGATGAAAGATCTAAGCTTGATATGAAGACTAGACCGTGCATATTCATCGGTTATGGCGAGGATGAGTTTGGGTATAGATTTTATGATCCGGTACAGAAGAAACTTATCAGAAGTCGCGATGTGGAATTTATGGAGAATCAGGACATTAAAGATATTGCGAAGTTTGAAGAAAGTGCTCCGCAATTTATAACTGACTTGATTGATTTTGATATAGTTCCTCCTACAGTTGTGCCAATTCAAGTTGAAGATGAAGTTCGTGATGACCAACAGGGTGCAGGTGATGTTGATACTCCTATAGAGGTAGAGATGGATAATGAAGTTCATGAGCAGTTGCCAGTACCAGATGTTCCACCAGTTGTTCCACTCAGAAGATCTTCTAGAGACCGACAACCGTCTACAAGGTACTCAGCTGATGAGTATGTGTTAGTATCTGACGGGGGAGAACCCGAAAGTTACAGTGAAGCCCTTGAAGATGAGAACAAGAAGGAGTGGGTTGAAGCCATGCAAGATGAGATGAAATCATTGCATGAGAATCATACTTATGAGTTGGTGAAGTTGCCGAAAGGCAAAAGAGCTTTGAAGAACAAGTGGGTTTACAGAGTGAAGCAAGAAGAAAATACTTCACGTCCCCGATACAAAGCTAGATTGGTTGTCAAGGGTTTCAGCCAGAGGAAAGGTATTGACTTTGATGAAATATTTTCTCATGTTGTTAAGATGTCATCCATTCGGGTGGTTCTTGGTTTAGCAGCTAGTCTTGATTTGGAGGTTGAGCAGATGGATGTGAAGACTGCATTTCTCCATGGTGACTTAGATAAGGAGATTTATATGGAGCGTCCAGAGGGTTTCAAAGTAAAGGGAAAAGAGGACTATGTGTGCAAGCTTCAGAAAAGCTTGTATGGTTTGAAGCAAGCACCAAGGCAGTGGTACAAGAAGTTTGAGTCAGTCATGGGTGAGCAAGGCTACCAAAAGACGAAATCTGACCACTGTGTTTTTGTGCAGAAATTCTCTGATGATGATTTTATCATACTATTGCTACATGTTGATGATATGCTGATTGTTGGCAAGAATGCCTCCAGAGTTGAGAGATTGAAGAAACAGTTGAGTCAGGTTTTTTCAATGAAGGACTTGGGTCCTGCGAAGACTATTCTTGGCATCCGAATTACTCGCGATAAAGTTGCGAAGAAGTTGCATATGTCACAAGTGCGATATATTGAAAAGGTGTTGCAAAGGTTCAATATGGACAAGGCTAAAGTGGTGAGCTCTCCTCTTGCTACTCACTTTAAGCTAAGCACACGACAGAGCCCTTCTACGGAGAAGGAGATGGACGACATGGATAGATTTCCGTATGCCTCAGCAGTAGGAAGTTTGATGTACGCAATGGTGTGTACAAGACCTGACATAGCTCATGCAGTTGGTGTTGTGAGCCGTTTTCTGTCAAATCCGGGTAGAGAGCATTGGGATGCAGTCAAATGGATTATGAGATATCTCCGAGGTACCTCTAATTACAGACTTACTTTTGGAAGTGGAGAACCAGTGCTGGTTAGCTACTCTGATTCAGATATGGCAGAAGATGTTGATAGCAGAAAATCCACCTCGGGCTATTTAATGACATTTGCAGGTGGAGCAGTTTCTTGGCAGTCAAGGCTACAAAAATGTGTTGCACTTTCTTCTATAGAAGCTGAATATATTGCAACAACTGAAGCATGTAAAGAGTTGTTGTGGATGAAGAGATTCATAGGGGAGCTCGGTTTCAAGCAACAGCGCTATGTGGTTTACTGTGATAACCAAAGCGCGATTCACTTGAGTAAGAATTCTACGTTTCATGCAAAGTCGAAACATATTGATGTGAGATACCATTGGCTTAGAGATGCACTTGAAGACAAGTTGTTTGAGATTAAGAAAATCCACACAGATGATAATGGTTCTGATATGTTCACGAAGGCCTTACCAAGGGAGAAGCTTGATGTTTGTCGTAAGATCGCCAGGATGGCGATGCCCTCCACTTAGTTGAATAAAGGGGGAGATTTGTTGGGCCTATATTAAATAAGTGGAGGCCCAAAACTCTAAAGTTGGATGACGGTAAAACTAGATGACTGTAAAATTCTAAAGAAGAAAACAAAGAGGAATGTGATGTTGACATTGTAATATAATATATGTTATACATAATTTACTGTTTTCGGTATATCCATGCGTACTCAATTATTACAAGACATTGGAGTACCGTCTCCTTTTATAAAAAATAAAAGGCATGATATGAATTTTCGCTTAAAGCCCTGAGAATTTTAGAGACAACCCTTATTATATAATATGTTAGTCTATAAACGTAAGTCGAATAATTAAATAATTAAATCAAACAATCATGCAAAATGAAAACAAGTAATTCACATGATACAAACACAATTAAAATAATACTTCTGTTTTATTGATAATACTCATACAATAAAAATAAAAGAGCAAATATTATAGAACATGGAACCGGTAAAATACCAGTTGATAGAGACAGAATTGAATATCATCGAGTCACGGTAATCCGCTTTCCTTAAGACAATTATTGCCCCGTATGGGCAACTTGCTCCCAGGATAAAACGACGATCGAAGTCGAACTCTAACCAGACTATAGAGAGTAATCGAGAAGAAATGAATTTGATAGAGGTTCGACGGCTAGGGTTTGTAGTGTGTTTTTGCTCTAGCAATTTTTCTCTACTTATAGAAGAAAATAATCATTCATTCTTGAAAAATACTTTTTTAAGGAAAATATAATTCTACTAAGAAAATATTTCTTTTAGAAAAAAATACTCTTAGGGAAAGAACTTAAAACTTGAAAGACAAGAAATGAAATAACTTACCAAATCATTCTTTTGGGAAAGCAGTATTTTTCATAATTTATTTCTCAATAGAAATGAATTATTAATGGCTTTTCCACGTTTATCTTTTTCTTGAAATTAAAATTAAATTCAAATTCTTATTGTTGTGTCATAATTATGAGGCCAATTAAACGTGGCGGGCTTCGGGTTCAATTTCTCACACCCATTTACCCACCTTGACCTTTTGATATATCGCTGGAAAGATCTCATTTCATATAATATGTAAACATATTTCACATTATTCTATGACGAGTCTTGGTATTCCGAATCAAGGCTCACGTTGACGTAGTCACAAGAAAAGACACTTATTAACTTAGCCATTTTGTACTTAATTGTACAATTTGTCCAAAGATCCCCCACATGAATGAAATTGAACGTGTAAACATTTCGACGTGGTGATTACTCTCTACAGTCGATATATGCATAGGATAAGTAGGTTAACCCTTTTGAACTTTTCTTGTGAGGGTATAATTATCTTACTGACGGATGAGTAGACGTGATGTCCTTGAACTCTCTGTCGTTTTGCGTAAGAGATCATATACTTCACACAGATACCAACGAACCCGGTGTTTAGGTTCTCATGGTTGGGTTTGTTATGATCATGAACACCTCCTGGTTCTGCAAGAGCTTAAGAGAACTAAGCCCCATTAATCTCCCTTGAAGCGACCCCACTTCACTCTCACATAGGTGATATCTTTTGCTCAACTTCGTGATTCATAAAGTATCATTCAAAGAATAGCTTAACATGATCCATTTTTGTGTCACTGTTTGACATCATAGGAATGGTCTCGGGGTTACCCCCACAGTGACCGCATAAGATTCATGCAATTAGGTTGTACTTTTGAACCTAGTTCTTGGGATCTCCAGTCAACGAGGTAGCGTTTTCCTTCACATGACGCCTTAATCATATATATGGGCTTGAGCCTCATTCATTTCGATGTTTATCAACTTGATCTCTGTTTAACCCAACGGTTAGCGGAACCGCAATATTATCTTTTGACCATATCGAGTCAACGTAGATAATTCTTGTAGAGATCATTACCGTTATCCCCAAACTCTATGCACTACAAATATTTGCTTGGTGATCACAATGCGCACACATTTTAGGAAGTTATCCCCAAACTCCCTGCACAAGCTTTCTCCATTCAGGAATATCCTCTAGGAAGTTATGTAGCTCCTCGACTTTTTCCATAGCTTTATCTAAAACTTCAAACTCGGATTTAAATGTTAATCTGGTTATTATTTTTTGTCGTGAGGATTTCCATGACACAACTCCTCCTGCTAGGCTTGAGACGTTTCTCCTTTTGTCTTTGGAATCCTTTACATTAGATATCCAGCAAGAATAAAATTATACCTCTAGCACGGCAGGTCCTCTTGTATAGTACGATCCATAATTATGGGTTTCTCGTAGACACCTTAGCATACGATTCCTTTTTTCATAGACACACATATTCAAAGAATTAAACATTTTTGATCCCCTTATCGTGTTCTCGTGTATTTATGAATTCATTATATTCATACACCAAGAATCGATACCACCATGCAAAACATATGCAATGAAAATAGAGTTCAACGTTTTGGATCTATTTCACTACCTCTTGTAAAGGGTTGTTACCTTGGCAAGGTACCCCCACATTCTTAGGAAATTATTGGAAGGTTCTTTTTCTTTCCATAATTACTACAATATCTTGTTTGATTTCTTGTGGGGTTACTTTATTTCAAAGTGATTAACTGACATATAGTTTCCCACATGTATTGTGACAACCTATCATAGGTTAAATCAGACGTTTTTCTTTGTGGCATAAGGAAAGAAGATCTCATTGGTTTTGACTTATCATAAATTCACAATTAGAATTTAGGGATTCTACGTTTGTTAACCTACGCAGCGCTACGTAGTTAACTTGTCCAAGTTTACATTTCATTCATAAATGACTTGTTGAAATAAACATAAGAAGTGTCCCTCTTATTTTATTCCTCACTTTAGACTTGCATGAAATGATTTATTCATTCTCCATATGCATCCCTTATTTAGCCAAACTCATTCCAGCCTTGCACCATATTAATGCCTTGTAAGCTTAAGAGTTTGTTGGATACAGTTCTCTTGTGAATGTTCGATACGTAAGTGACATTTTGCAGAACTACTTCTTTTCCAAAAAAAATATTCATGAAATTGATCAATTAAAATGTTTAATTTCAATTTCACATATCAAGTTTAGACAATTCAACGTTTTCCCGTAATGGAAATATTGTTCTAACTCGATTCCACACATTATAGATGAATAATTGTAAACATTCAATTTATTCACATGTGTTTTCGTAACGTGTTTTCGTTGATCACAAAGATTATTCGGTTTATCCTTTTATGTTCTTGAACATGATGGATCATACCGACCTCCGAACATGTTGATCTCACGTGTTTCACAAAGAAACATATACGTTGTTTAATCTATTTTACATTTCTCGTAGAATCGATTAATTAATGGTCTTTAAAATAATCGTTCATACATGTTTATGTATAGATTAAACTCTCTGTGTATCAGTTAAAACATTTGATACTGTTCAATATGTCCTTTCGTACTCTCGTATAGAGTTGGATCATAAGAACTCAATTTGCATTTTTCTCGCAGAAACCATGTTATTCAAAATTAACACTGGAGTCTTTCAATTTGTTCGTGCGTGTTCATCTATAAACCGAATCAAACTGACTTAACATCACGATATATAATAATTAAGATCATATTATTCTATTGAAAATTTTTCTTAAAGTAGTATATATTTGTTGTCATTATAATTGGAAACTGCTTGATTTGTATTTCCATTATATATGGAACGTGTTTCCACCTTTAGTAGAAGGTCATTCCAAAACCATGAACTTGTTTCTACCATACAGGTATTTAAGTGAGTTAATGATATAAATATAAGAAATATTTCTCTTATTTTATTCATAACTTTGAAATTTACTGAAATTACATATAATTTTCAAATCTCAACTGAGCACTTAAATTTAATGTCATACATCTCTTGTGTCATGACAACGTCAGTTTCAAGCTTCTTTGCCTTTCTTCAGCATCCTGCATTCGAAAGACATAAGCACTTGCTTGTTGCGATTAAAGCACTTCCTATTAATCTTGGGTTTCATGGCAACGCCTACTTAAGGTTTCTTGCCATTTGTGGGATCCCTCTAAACCTCCACCATGTTAGCCACATATTGGTTGTCAGCGTTATATCTTAACATCTATTCCAACAACCTTATCGGATTTATCAAGGTTGGACATAAGCACAAGTGACATCTGGTGGTTCATCTCAAGTTGAGCACCATAACCGTTTGAACTGGCTCGAATAGCAGATTCAGTTGCATTCGTAGATTCCTTGAAGATTCAGCAACTTTCACACTTCTGTTACTCATATCTGAGACAACATAAATTCAAACATTAGATTTAATTAATTAATGTGTTCACATAAAACATTAATTCAAATCAACAAAGTTTGAATATTTAGATCTCGTGCTAGTGGAACGTATTTCCACAACATAGAGAATCTATTTCCACTACACAAAAGACCTATTTTTGCTTGTAAGAAACATAGTTCCTCCACACAAACAGTGTGTTCCATTACGTTGGAACCTGATTCGATTTGTCCTTACGTGTTCTACAAATAGAACGGAATCAAATTGATTCAAAACTCACATCAATACTTTATGTTAATTGTCTTTACGTGTTTCACTTGGAAACAGATGATTACATAACAACATTGATTGAATCGTTCTTACGTGTTCCATAAAAGAAAACAGAATCGATTAATCATGCATCGAGCAACGCTAGACCATTATATTCATCAATTGAATAAATTAGGTCATCATCTTGTTTGACCAATTATGTAAAATCAGATAATCTCAATTCATGTAAAAATTCATGCATCAAATTTACAACATCACATACATATAATCATTCAGTAAATTTGGCATATACACATACATATACTTATATCTCACTTGGCATGTATATTCATATATTCATCTATGATATAATAATACGCAGACATGTGTTATATTGCTCTTAGCATATATATATAAATGTATACACACACATCTGTAGATCTATAAGCATGCACACTGGTTCTTAGCACACATACATTTGCACATCTACATATCTCGTTATAAAACTATTCACACCATATACATATCTCATAGGCAAATAATCTCTGCATGCATACTAGAACGTTGATGATCATATTTCTTATATATGTACATCATACATATAAACTATCAATCAACACATATGTGTAACTATATTTATCATACATATATGATTATTATAGCTTGTGTGTAGGGAGATCAAATCAATATGCATGACTATCAAATAGACAAACACACACACACAAATCAATCCATAACTTAACATGATACAATAAGAGTCTAATCAATTATATATTTAAATAATCCACGTGAAAAGATTCCAATCAGGGCATGCAAATCTGGTGCTTATATATTTCAAGTTTGATACATTTTCCATCTGTTTTGTCTTACTTGCTATGCATTGATAGTTGATATTGAACAAGCTCACACCACTTGGTATCGATGATTCATCATCCATCTATTCATCATGTGTGAATTGGTATAGAAAACATGTAGACATAATCTCATTAGACAACCATTAATTCAAAACTAATAATAAAGCTTATAATAGAGGACTAATAAATAAATTTCAGTCCGTCACTTCCAGTAACGTTACGGTACGGATGGTGTAGCGAGAGATACAAATATCCATAAAATCCAAAATTAATTTTTTTGGATTCTTTGTTCCGTCCTCTACAACTTTGTAGTTTTGGACAAAACTTGATTCTGACCATAAGTGCTTCGTTCGGAGCCAAACATAAACATCGACAGCGCATAAATTTCTTGGACAGCTTTTCGATTCTTGTCGAATGTTCTGAAAAATAAAACTTAAAAATAATAATCAAATCTGATTATTCCCAAAACAAATATCATGTTCATTGTGTTAATCTTACATGCAAGTTTCATTTAGAAAAAAAATTGATTAACCAAAAATTATTAGGAATAGATCTTAAGAAAATTTCGAGTAAACCGTTTCATCGAATCTGTTTGATCAATATCAAATCAGATTTTCCCCATCAAGCCACCTATTCGTTGGGTTAGAAACGTCTATGGAAAAACTATAAAATAGTTGTCTTAAGATTGTTAGATAATATGTTAGTCCATAAACGTAAATCGAATAATTAAATAATTAAATCGAACAATCATGTAAGATGGAAACAAGTAAAACACATGATACAAACATAATTAAAATAATACCTCAGTTTTATTGATAATACTCATACAATAAAAATAATAGAGCAAATATTATAGAACCTGGAACCGGTACAAGACCGGTTGATAGAGACGTAATTGAATATCATCGAGTCACGGTAATCCGCTTTTCTTAAAACAGTTACTGCCCCGTATGCGCAACTTGATCCCAGGATAAAACGACGATCGAAGTCGAACTTTAACCAGGTTATAGAGAGTAATCGAGGAGAAATGAATTTGACAGAGGTTCGACAGCTAGGATTTGTGGTGTGTTTTTGCTCTAGCAATTTTTCTCTACTTATAGAAGAAAAATAATCCTTCATTCTTGAAAAATATATTTTTAAGGAAAATATAATTCTACTAAGAAAATATTTCTTTTAGAAAAAAAATACTCTTAGTGAAAGAACTTAAAACTTGAAAGACAAGAAATGAAATAACTTACCAAATTATTCTTTTGGGAAAGTAGAATTTTCCTTAATTTATTTCTCAATAGAAATTAATTATTCATGATTTTTCCACGTTTTATCTTTTTCTTGAATTTAAAATTAAATTCAAATTCTTATTGTTGGGTCATAATTACGAGCCCAACTAAACGTGGCGGGCTTCGGGTTCAATTTCTCATTCACCCATTTACCCATCTTGAGCTTTTGATATATTGTTGGAAAAATCTCATTTCATATAATATGTACACATATTTCACATTATTGTATGACGAGTCTTAGTATTTTGAATCAAGACTCACGTTGACGTAGTCACAAGTTAATACACTTTTTAACTTAACCATTTTGTACTTAATTGTACAATTTGTCCAACAACCCTGACTCCTTCAGAGCTGTTATGGGTCGGATTTTGTTTGTGTTGTTATTTGTTTGTTGATGTCTGTGTCTGTGTGAGGCCCTTGAGTCAGTGTTAACGAATATTATCTTTATACGAAATTTATCTTTTATACTTTAGTTTTAGAGCAATTAGAATGGTAATCGGGCAGATTTCGTGGTATGATCGGATAAATAATACTAGATTCCAGTCGATTCGGTTATATTACTTTTCTATACGGTATGGCTAGGGGCGAGTTTTGTGATCCGAGTACTGGTCAAGTTGTGGTATGTTTTCTTTTATGGGAATAATAATAGAGCGAGTCGTGGTATGGTGTTTTCTTGGTGCTTGAGTCACTTTTGCATTGTATTTGGTTTATGTAAAAAAGAATTGAGTATGCTTTGATGGTTGGAATCATGTTGTGCATAATTTTATCACTGATTTTTTTCATCATGTATAACGTATTTCAGGTGTAGTTTAAACTGTTTATCTACTTAGTATCTGATATGACAATTGAAAGTGGGAAACTTAGACGTTCATAGAAAATTTTCTTATTTACTTTTGAGTTGTTGATAAACTAATTTTATTTAAAATCATTAATCTTAAGATTTGTCTAATGTAGATAAACCGGTTCGTGAAACTAGTCATGACCTATGTCCCTAATTTTCATGAGTTGAATCCGAAGGTTAGGGTCGTCCCCACCATTAAGCGAGTGAAGTCACCACTTAAAGCCCCTAACTAAAAAACAACCTAATAATAAGATTTTTTGGTAGATTAAAGTTTTAGAAACAACTTGGTGAATTCATAAAAAAATAATTTGGATGATGTTAAGAAAACAATTGAATGACGACGAAAAATAAAAAGAATTTGGCATTGTAATGTAGCATACATTATATATTGTTTATTGTTATAGATTTATTTATTTTTAGTCGATTAATAAAAAATTGGAGTATCGTCTCCTTACAAAATTTAAGTTATAATATGAATTTTCGATTAAGTCCCCGAAAATACTAGGGCCGCCACTATCGAAGGTTCTAACGGACTTTGCCATGCATGGGTTGAGGGCAGCAAGGGTTCATGGAACAGTCCCAAATGATTATACGACACTGGAGTTCTCTTATACCGTTGCAAAGACATTTATGAGCGGTAAATATGAGGCAATGTACTATAATCACTGTTACAACTATGATCATGGGCATGCTAATAGAGTAATTACAATTCTTAATGTAACTTTTCTTATTCTAATTTGAAGTGAGTGATTACTAACTCATCTTTTGATCCATGTTAGATCAGGAAGAAAATAATGAGCGGCTATTAGCCAACATTGAATACAAAGCAGTACGATGGAGACAACAATAAGTTCTGGAAAACTCAATGACGAAGGCATGAAGTTGTATTCTCCGGTGTTATGACATGCCGCGGGTACTATGAAAGAGCATCACAACAAATTGGAAAAGATGTTATCAACCATCTGAAAAGAGTGTTCGATGCTAGATAAGATGTACAATTTTTTTGGGGAAGAGTTTTATTCATCATGTTTTAAAGAGGTTAACGGAAGTTAAGTTCATTCATAACTTGAACTTAGATCCTAAGGAAATCATGCTGGATACTGATAAAGATAGAAGGGTTTTTGTTTTTCATATGATAGCATTCTAAAAGGAAGATGAAAATGGATGACAGTAGGATTGGATGGCGATAAACCTCAATGAGTGTGAAATTCTAAAGAAGAAGAAGAATGTGTCGTTGGCATTTTAATGTCAAATAGATTATATATAGTTTATTTTTTTCGTTAAATCTATTTTTACTTAATTGAAAAAAAATTTAGAGTGTCATCTCTTTTTGTAAAGATTTAAAAGTTAACATGAATATTCTCCTAAGGCCCAATAATACTAAGGACGCTCATGTCTATTATCATAGTCATAACCTCAATTTATTCTATAATACCTCATATCACAAGTCTATTCTCATTTACCATTATCAATTCCTCGTCTTTATCATAATTATAACTGATTATCTATAATTGTTCTACACAATAATAGGTATATGCCCACGTTCCAAAAGTTAGACTCAAGCACTTTTTCCCTATCCACCTTTTTTTATATTAATATCTAAGAAAAATGACAATTTTGTAAATCTATATATACACTTTTGACACTTTCATACCTTATTTTTTTCTTTTTTTCAGTACCTTGAGTTTTATTTTGACACAACTGGCCATTTATTTACCAAAAATGGCCATGAATTTTGGTTTAATTCATAAGTATTTAGTTCAATTCATGGGTATTTTGAGAAAATGACCTGGAAGTACCTTGAATTTTGATTCAATTCATTGGTATTTTGAAATTATTTTTTCAAAATGAAATTCATGGTACTGAAAAAATGAAAAAAATGTAAGATATGAAAGTGTCAAAAACATATATTTAAGTGCACAAAAGTATCATTTTTCCTAAAACTTTTAACGATGAAGTAACTTAATTAGTATTGTCATCAAGGCGTCATCTAGATGTTGGAGCATGTCATCAAAATTCTATTGTAAAGGTCTCAATGTTGTATCTCAATTCAACATGTTGGTTTGTAGGACTTTCGTGCTCTGATCACTGTTAGTAGTATGACCTCATCTCGCCTATGATATCACCTAACATGACGAATATGCATAAATAAACATGATAAAATCAGTATACATGTTTCAATTCATAAACCTAAAACACAATCAAAAGTTGAAAAAAAAACCTAGACAACTCAAAACTTGCTTCAAAGGAAAAAATAACATCAAAATCAATTAACCCTGAAACCTAAGTTGAATTGAAAAAATTAATGTATTTTTAAAATTTAGAATAAAAAAATTCATATGCTTTTTTCCATTCAAATATTGTATTTACATTCCAAAATTCATTATATTTGAAATAGTTTTGCATGAGCTTACGGGCGTGATTTCCAACGCATGCAAAGATTATAATTATTTGAATTTGAGACGTGTGTGTGATTTCTTTGTTCAAGAATTACCAAAAGACACTTAACTACTCCATATTTTAAAATAGACAGTGAGCTACACTCAGAGATCATTAATTCACATATAGCTCATGCCGTTAGAATTTTGGATGGAATCTGTTAAAATTTTAAGTAAAAATATGAAAATGCCCCAGGCCTGACTTCAAAATTTCAAAACATGTCATTATAAGGATTTTGGTTGTTTCTCCCATAACCGTGGCTCAAGTTTCGCTGGTCTCGTCTCTGACCTCTGACCGACTTCTCCGGTCGTCCTCGGCTACTCGCCGGAGCCCATGGCTCAAATTTTCAATCTCTGTTTTTGTAAACACCATCGATATGTGCCCGTTTTCCTAAGACGCTCTCTTCTCGGACCCGTCGACGTTCCCGTCAATGTCCCGATAGCTCCACCCGAAGTTCCTCTACCTAGCGCCTCTGAAACCAAACCCGTTGTCGAAGCTCTTCCAAAACAGAGTCGAGCTCGAACTCCTCGAGAACCTTTGTTTTGGCATCTCCCTACTTCTCTACTCACAGACCAGTACCCATGTGAGCTAGTGAGCCCGTCGCCGGAGCCTGAGTGGCTGTGTCGGACCACTAACCGGAGCTCTTTGGCTCCGACCATTAACCAAAGCTCCTCGTCGGCGTTTCCGACCACTGACCGGATCTCCTCGTCGGCGTCTCCAACTACTGATCGGAGCTCCTCGTCGGAGACTCGCAGCATTGCTTGATCTGTCGCCGAAAATTTCAGAAAGCCGGAGTTAGCTCCGACGAGATCTTCGGCGGATTTGGAATGATTATAATAGTATGTGATTTTTTTTGAATTTGGTGCTAATATCTGAGTTCGAATTTGATTATGGTTGGAGTGATTATGTTTGGAGGGAAGCGCAATTAATGATTTGAAAATTTGAGCCACAGTTAATTTGATTATTCAACAATCATAACCAACAAAATTAATTAAAATCATAACAAGCCTATCGCATTTCACATTGATGAACTTAATTTTATAAGAAAATACAAGTAACTTACAGACCCATAAACGCAAATGAATTAAAACCCATTATGATACAAAACTCATGAATCGAACAGCGTGTGATGTAGAGGGTAACAAAACCAGGAACAGTAATTGTAAGAAAAAACAATTAGATTAGAAGGAAATGGAGGTACCTTAAGGAATGTGATTTGGCATTATTGAATCTCGGATTAATAATTTTTGTAAAAGAAAACAAAAAATTGTATTTGGACCCAGACTCTCCGGCCAACTTCAAAGACGACTTCACGAGTTCATATACCATTTCTGGGAAGGTGCTGCAAACCGGCTCCGACGAGCATTTTCGGCGACTGTTCAATTTTTTCGGCGTGCATCTCCGACGACGACTACGGCAGGAATTTCTAGTCAATAGCGAGAAGGCAAGGATGACCGACGAAGTTGTTCCGAGGTCGGTGAAGGTTGAGTCAAGAAACAACCAAAATTCTCACAATGACATGGTTTTGAAAATTTGAAGGATGGCCAGGGGCATTTTCGTCTTTTTACTTAAAATTTTAACATATTCCATCCAAAATTCTAACGGCATGTGATATCTGTCAATTAATGATCTCTGGGTGTAGCTTACTATCCATTTTAAAACATGGGATAGTTAAGTGTCTTTTGGTGATTCTTAAGTGTGGTTTCGTGTCTATTACCCTTTATGTAACTATTATCTATATGTTTCTATTTATTAAATGCAAGTATATTTCTATACTTCCTTCCATTAGTTTTAGTTGTATCTGTAGCACGTGTTGAATTAAATACATATTCTCAGAAGATAATTAATATGGGGCACACTCGACTACAAACCTATATAAAACGTCCAAACTATGTAAAACGTCGAATTTGAGACGCGCGTTATCTCAGATTGCGACATGTGGCAGGGTTCAACATGTTATACAACATTGCACTACATGTTATACATGACTTCAATTTTGTACAGATCCAACATGTTATACAACACTGCACTACAAGTTCTACGTGGTTATACAACATTGCACTACATGTTATACAGTTTGGACGTTATGGCATTTTTAATTGGTTTGTAGCTGATATCCTCTCTAATTAATATTGTTTTTTTTAGTTGGTTATATAATAAATTCGAGGTGTTACTCCATCCTTTATGTCCTCTCACTCTCTTATAATTTTAGACTTTACTGTTTGTGTGTAAATGATGTTTTTGTGTGATGAAGTGTGTTAGGATCTTAAACTTCCCTTGAATAGAGATTTATATTATATGGAACTAGGGATGAAAATTATTTTTGAACCCGATGAGTATTTGATATTCCCGACCCAATGGCATACACTGCATCAGTTGGTATCAGATTCTAGTCGATCCTGAGGTATGCCGCCCTGTAGACAACAACTAGCCGCTCCCGAAGGTGCTGATGATGATTAAGGTGAGTTACGAATTGAAAACGCTGAATTTCGACGTGAGAACGACGATTTGAGGCGACATGTTGAATTATTAACCCAACAAATAGACGAATTGCATCGTCGTGATGATAATACTCTCACAGACGAAAATCCTTTCGTCGGGTTTCAGAATCGTTCACCCGAACGCCCTAACCATTAGTGGGAACAGGGTTTCAAGGTGGAAATTTCATAATTCGATGGCAGTCTTAAACCAGAGGAGTTCATAGATTGCCTATCACCCCCGATTTATGATGATTATGTTGAACCAGATGCGAATGCAGAAGCTGAAACTGTAGAAGCACAATTGAGTCAACATAAGCAGAATATTCGAGGAAGTGATGATTTGTTAGCAAGGGATGAAACTTTATGCTGCGTCAAATACTTGTTCTTAGCTAATTCATACAATAATGGTTACGAACAGTTTTTGGAGGGTATCGAGAGCTTGTACGATGAAGGCAAGACTAAGAACTTTGAGTTGTTAAGTGGTGCAGCAACCAAGGTGCTTGGTGAAAATCTTGCAAGAGTAGCCAAAAATTATTTGGAGCACATGAAACCCGAGATGAAGTACTACACATTTACGATCCAGCTTGCGAGCAAGGTGGGAGTATTTGATACAACTGAAAATTCGGTAGAAAGTGCTACAAAGATATGGGATCCCAAGGTGATTCTTATTTTCATGAGAATATTGCGGGTCCAGATTCGAGGTCGAATATTCTCCATCCAGGAGAGAATGATGTGGTCCGGTCAAGAAAATCGGTATGCAGAAGCTAGAACACCCGAAGTTATTGCAAAAGTGTCAGATTTGGACAAAAGACTAGTGTTTTCCAAGCAGAAACGGCAGTTTGAGTCAAACTCATGGCTATGCCATATGGTACGACTGATTTCGGCCATCAAAGATCATTTGGAGGGTCAAAATCGCGTTTTATAAGTTTCGCACGGTTTTTTATAATTTTTAATAGTTGTTTACATTCTTTTCCTTTTTTTCTTTCTAGCCTTTTTTCCTATTTTTTTCCTTTCAAGTGAATTAGGGTTTTCCTTTTTTGCAATTTGTGTTTCATTTTTTAAGCACTCTCATACGGTCTTTGTTATGCAGTAGTTTTTTAAGTTTAATAAAAAAATCGAGATTTCTCTCAAATCTATCATCTTCGGTATTCGCAAAAATTAACGAATTTTTTATAAAGAATTCTTCCTAGCCAGGTACGCTGCAACCGCGATTTTTTTATTAAACTTCAAAAACTACTAAATAACTAAAATCGTATGTGAGTGCTTAAATAATGAAACACAAATTGCAAAAAAGGGAAACCCTAATTCGCTAGAAAGGAAAAAAATGAAAAAATGAAAAGAAAGAAAAAAACTATTAAAACTTATAAAAAAAACTGCCCGAAACTTATAAAACGCAATTTTGACCCTTCAAATGATCTCTGATGACCGAAATCTGTTGTACCACAAAACATAGCCATGAATTTGACTCAGACCGCCGTTTCTGCCCGGAAAACACAAGTCTTTTGTCCAAATCTGACACTTTCGCGATAACTTCGGGTGTTCTACCTTCTGCATACCGACTTCCTCGATCGCACCGCATCATTCTTTCCTGGATGGAGAAGATTCGACCTCCATTCTGGACCCGCATCATCCTCCTCAGAAGAAGAATCACCCTAGGATCCCATATCTTTGTAGCACTTCCTACCGAATTTTCAGCTGTATCAAGTACTCCCACATTACTCGCAAGCTGGATCGTAAATGTGTAGCACTTCATCTCGAGTTCCACGTGCTCCCAATAGTTTTTGGCTACTCTTGCAAGACTTTCACCAAGCACCTTGGTTGATGCACCACTTAACAACTCAAAATTCTCAGTCCTGCCTTCATTGTACAAGCCCTCGATGTCCTCCAAAAATTGTTCGTAACTATTTTTGTATGAATCACCTAAAAACAAGTATTTGACGCAACATAAAGTTTCATCCCTTTCCAAAGCATCTCTTTCTCGAATGTTCTGCTCATGTTGACTCAATTGTGCTTCTACAATTTCAACTTCTGCACAAAAACTTGTTGGGCCCGTAGACAGTTGTCCACATGCACCCGATAACGCGCAAGTGCACGCGGTCGTTACAAGTAATAAATCCTGGTAAGCACATGGTCGAATCCACAAGGACCAATAAGGGTTAATTTAATTTAATATACGCTATCAAGTGTAACTTAAAATACTCGATTTATAGAACGATTTAGAGATATGTAAAGTAAAAACGCTTGGGAGAGATTATTCAGCAGAGAAAACCATGGATGCTAGGCCATTTAAATTATGATGAAATAAATGAATAAGTTTTTATAAATTATGCAAGTAATGTGAACCCTAAGCAACAATCATATTAACACCTCCTCTCGGTTCGGTGTTAGCCTAGACACAAAGTGTTCATCATCCCTCTCAGGTAGATAACAACCATGAGTCTGCAATAAGTACAACAATAATGGGGTAGGGGTTCCGAAGAGTTGAATCCCTTTGAATCTAAGTTTGTCCGTCATCCACCGGCCCTCTCAGACACGACAACGCGACGCTCACAAATAATATTTATTCGTCAACAAATATTAGAAACCTTAAGCACTCAGAATCAATCACATATGCATAAAATAATTCGGTTCATACTCATAAATTCATCATAATAAAAAGTTACGACCTAGCATCCATGATCAAGGGTATTTAGCCCATGATCATAGTACTAGAACCAAAATCCATAAAGATAAATAAACAATTCGAGTCTAAGGAATAAGAACGAAGAACCCTAAAACCCAAAAGGTTGAAAAACATGAATCGTTGAATCCCTCTCGATTGTTGCTGTGTAGCTTGCTTGATCTAAGTACTTGAATCGCCTTTTATTCGGATTCGTCCTCCTCTTGAAGCCACAAATCCTCTCCTTGGTCGATCCGGTGTGTTCTACTCTCTGCTCTCCCAAAACGTGGTCTGGCTCAGCTCAATTGTGGCGTGAGTACTGAAATTTTCGGCCCCCAAACTCAGAATTCGTGTGTGGCTTTTATATTTTTTTTTCTGCATCTGGGAGTTGTAACGATCGTTACAATAGGTGTAACGATCGTTACACCATCGTTAAAGCTCCTACTCATATACACCCCTTCTGGATTCACGTGTGTGTGTGCCAAGTTTAAAAAAATGATCCCTAGCATATGACTTTGTGACCCCTTGAAAAATAATTGAAAGTATGATACTTGACTTCCACTAGTCAACCTTACCTCAATATTAACTAATTAAACACTTCCACCAAACAAGCACACTCTAAAGGGTATATTTGTGAAATTTCAGCACACAATAAATCTCAATGGCAATTGAATGACATATAAACTACTTAAGCCTTTCAGGCGGCCAATCGGCAAGCTCAAACAAATGAGCCCTAAAATTAACATGCAACGCAACGCTACACCCCACACTAAAGATGTGCACGGTCCCCCGTGCTAAAAATAAGAATAAAATATGCAACGTGCTTGCATGAAATTTAGGGGCTCAAGAGTCACCCCTTTCCCCTATCAAAAACAATATACACTCAATCAAACACTCTCTTTCCTATGATAGCAAAAGAGTACATCAATAAACACATTTGGATTTCAAAATTTTCATATGTATAGGGCAAATGATAAAATTTGTGCCTAAAGGCATCAATAAATACGAGTGCATCAATGCACTTGTCCTTAATTTTTTCAGATAAATTATACATCAAACGTTAATAAGATGCACATGAGAAGTAAGGAGAGATATCACCTCGAGTGTAAATCTCCGGTAGCTCCTCCCTCTCCTTCTTTCTGTCACATGGGCGCTCTTCTCCATCCGGAAGCACTAGAATGGGGCCCATTCCGCTCAACTCTTGCATTTTCTCATCGAGCTTTTCGATAATGTACCTTTCATCACGAGAAGAAATTTCATTAGAAATAATTAAAGGTATATCATTATCGATGCAAGCATATCTAAAATTTTTATTTAAGCAAGAGTTTTCAATATAATTAAGAGGAGGTGGAGCCCATGTTTTTGCATCAACAACGGGCTCCCTTACCGATACACCCATATATATGTCGTGGTTGACTCTATTATTCACTTCTCGGCATGGCTCCACCATAAGCTCCTCTTCTTTTTCATTTTCGACCTCTTGAGGAGAGTCGACTTCCATCTTGATCTCCTCGTGAGCTAATGTTGGCACTTCGGCCACTTTTAACTTGTTTATCTTGATCTCTTGGAGAGGCTCGTTATCAAACCACCCTAGAGGTCCATATAGATTTTTGGCCTCGAGAAATTTTTCAATCTCCTTAGTCAACTTTGGCACTTTGGCTATTTTTGTCTCCTCCAAAACTCTCTCATATTTCTCCTCATTGGCCTCAAATGCCTCCTTATGAAACCTATAAATTACGGCATATTTACCAAGTATTTCGTCTTGAGCTCGTAGCAATTGTATCATCTCATTCATTATTTCCGTCCTCTTCTCTTGAGGAGAAGGATCTTGATAATCACCATATCGATTCACTTGGTTTCCATAATAAGCGTGGAATGAGTTATTGGGTTGGATGATGTGAGGTTTTGGTAAGGGTAGTATTTTTGATCGTTTTAAGATGGTCTCTCTTGGTAGGATGACGGAGGGTCATAATTTGATTGGTAGTCCTGTGGTGATCGCCTTTGATTTAAGTAATGGTAAAGGGGCTCATCCCGATAGGAATAATACCCACTACTACCTTGGCCTTGATAGCCTTGCCTTGTAGCATAATAATCCGACTCCCCTCTATCTCCATCATGACATCCATACGACGTTGGTTGCTCTTGAGGAGTCCACTCATGATCTAATTGGCTTGTCCTCTCTTGATGATACTCATATCCTCTCCAATCTTGCTCCATTTAATTTTTCTCTCTTTCTTGCCTCCTTAAATTGATATTCACAAATCTAAATCATTAGGCAACAGGAGAAAGAGAGTTAGGGAAGTATTGTACAAAACACACAATGAGCGAGAGATCAAGAAATAAAAATATAAAAAAAATTAATAGCAAAATTTAAAATAAATTAACCGTTGGTCCCCGGCAACGGTGCCAAAAACTTGTTGGGCCCGTAGACAGTTGTCCACAGGCACCCGATAACGCGCAAATGCACGTGGTCGTTACAAGTAATAATTCATGGTAAGCACAGGGTCGAATCCACAAGGACCAATAAGGGTTAATTCAATTTAACTAATGCTATTAAGTATAATTTGAAATATTCAATTTATAAAAATGTTTGATAATTTATAAAATAAAAACGCTTGGGAGAGACTATTCAGTAGAGAAAATCATGGATGCTAGGCCACTGAATTATAATCATGTCATAATTTCGGAATGAATTCTCATGCACACACTTGAATCCTATGCGATCAATTATACTGACACCACCTCTCGGTATTGGTGTCAGCCTAGACTCAAGAATTTCATCATCACTCTCAGGTAGATAGACACCACGAGTCTGCATTAGCACAACAATAATGGAATCGGGGTTCCCGAAGAGTTGAACCCCGGCAAATTAAAGCATGTCTATCACCCACCGGCCTTCTCAGACACGGCAACGTGACTCAAACAAGCAGTCAATATTCGTCAATACCAATCACAAGCATTAAGTGCTTTAATTCACCCAAAAGCATGCATAAACAATTCAATCCATAATTATAAAATCATCACAATTCAATTCAAGACCTAGCATCCATGATTAAGGGTATTTAGCCCATGATCATGGTGCTAGAACCAAAATCCATAAAATTAAATATACTAATCGAGTTTGAGAAGTCAGAACGATGAACCCTAAACCCAAGTGGGTTGAAGAACATGAATCTCGACTCCTATCGATTGATGATGTGAAGCTCGATTGATCCTTATGCTTTGATCTCTTTTGAATCTGATTTGTCCTCCTCTCGAAGCCACAAATCCTCTCCTTGGTCGATCCGGTGTGTTCTACTCTCTGCTCTCCCAAAACGTGGTTTGGCTCAAGTCAATTGTGGCGTGAAGACTCAAATTTTCGGCTCCCAAACTCAGAATTCGTGTGTGGCTTTTATATTTTTTTTTTCTGCATCTGGGAGTTGTAACGATTGTTACAGTAGGTGTAACGATCGTTACACCATCGTTACAGCTCCAATGCATCATCGTTAAAACTTTCTGTCTTCAAATTCCCTTCGAATTAATATATTATGGGCCCAAATCGGAGTTCGGATGAGAACTCTACGCCACCCGAAAGTATCAGATTCGCCCTCTTCCAGACCTCTAATGAAAAAACTTCCTTCGCGAGAATTGTAGCTCTTTTAGTCCTCTTCAATTTAGATATAACTTTTGCTCGATTTAGATTTCGGATGTGGAATTTATACCACTTTCAAGTCAGCTGGTCTGCAATCCCGATATCTGTTTTAGTGCTGGCTTTCAGTGCTGTTTTGAGCTTCTTCCCATGAAATTTAGAGAAAACTTCCTTCTAGATAGTTGTAGATCGCCGAGTTATCTTCGATTTGATCTAATTTTGGGTCACCTCAAATTCAATATGAGGAAGTTGCGCTGTTTGAAAGATTCTGCTTCGATTTTGGCTCGGTTTTGACCCTTTTCACATGTATTCTGCACATTCACACCAAACATACCCGAAGACGTAAAAGTGGCATAAAGATCAATAATTTAGCTCATCGAGGGTGAAATAACACCTAGAATTTGGGTAATAGATATCATAAACGTACATTTGATGCGACCGCATCAATCTGCATCTGGTTCAACATAATCATCATAAATCGGGGTGATAGCCAATTTATGAACTCCTCTGGTTTAAGACTGTCATCGAATTGTGGAATTTTCACCTTGAAACCATGTTCCCACCAATGGTTAGGGCGTTCGGGTGAACGATTCTGAAACCCGGCGAAAGGATTTTCGTCTGTGAGAGTATCATCATCATGACGATGCAATTCGTCTATTTGTTGGGTCAATAATTCAACCTGCCGCCTCAAATCGTCGTTCTCACGTCGAAATTCAGCGTTTTCAAGTCGTAACTCAGCTTGATCATCATCAGCACCTTGGGGAGCGGCTCGTTGTTGTCGACGGGGCGGCATACCTAAGGATCGACTAGAATCTGATACCAGCTGATGCAGCGTACGTGGCTGGGAAGAATTCTTTATCAAAAATTCGTTGATTCTTGCGAACATCGAAGATGATAGATTTGAGGGAAACCTCGATTTTCTTATTAAACTTCAAAAACTACTGAATAACAAAAAGTGTATGAGAGTGCTTAAATAATGAAACAAAAATTGCAAAAAAAAGGAAACCCCTAATTCAATAAAAAGGAAAAAAAAGGAAAAAATGTTAGAAAGAAAAAAAAAGGAAAAGAAAGGAAACAACTATTAAAAATTATAAAAAAAATTGCCCGAAACTTATAAAACGCGATTTTTACCCTTCAAATGATCTCGATGGCCGAAATATGTCGTACCTTATGGTATAGCCATAAATTTGACTCAGACTGTCGTTTCTGACTGGAAAACACTAGTTTTTTGTCCAAACCTGACAATTTCGCGATAACTTCGGGTGTTCTACCTTCTGCATACCGACTTCCTCGACCGCACCGCATCAGAACGGAGCTAACCGAAAACAAACAATATTGCATTGGGTTGGGATTCGAATATTCCAGTGGGTATATGACCTATATCCGTCCCGGCCCCTACTTAAATTTTTTTTAATAGAATATTAGTTATAAGGGAAAAGGACACTTTTGTGCACCTAAATATACACTTTTGACACTTTCATACCCTAACTTTTTTTCTCTTTTTTCCATACCTTACTTTCATTTTGGGACAACTTTCTTCAAAAAATTTAAAATACCCAAAATACCCCTGAATTGAAACAAAATTAAATATGGTTTAATTCTGGTCCAATTAAAGAGTGTGAAAAGACGAAATATAATCCTTCAATCACAATTTCAACCCAAAAAATTAAATCATAAACCTTAAACTTTTATGCATAACCCTAACAGAAAATTGGGAATTTTCAAATATAAACCCCTTTCAATCACACTATAAACCCATAAAATAGAATCATAAACCATAGATATAACAGATTTTCTTATAATACCCATCAAATAAAACCCTAACTCTTACCTCGGTCATCGGACCTTCCTCTGAAACCCAGCACGGAGCTTCCTTCCAAACTTAGCCGGAATTGTTGATGTCGACGTCGTCTACCATTTAGCTCTCTCAGAATCTCTTGATCGCCTGGAGCTCTCTTGATTTTGCGTCTACGTCTCTCTCAGTTCTAAGTCGTTTGGTTTTAGACACGATTCGTTTGACACATAAATGAGCTAGGTTCTTAGTTCACTCTCTTATTTTAGCACAAGGGGCAAAAATGTCATTGCACATGCACCGTTAACGAAAATAGGTAAACGGTAAAATTAATACAACCAACTGAATGTAAATCATGTCATATTAACCGTGGTAAAATGTAATTATCCCTTATAATTATAATAAATCTAACCCAGTACTATGCATGTGAAGAGTTAAATGTGGAAAATAGAATACTTGAACAGTTCACTCTTCTTTATTTTTTCATCTTCTATTTAGCTTTCACTTTCCGAATGAAAGCAGTGTTAAAAATATAAGAAATGTATGTTAGCTTATTAAAAAAAATGTACGTTGAAGTGTTTAATTTTATTGATAATTGTGAAACTCAACTGTTGTAGTGTTTTCTTAGAGACAGTGGTGATTTTTATTATTAATTTTTGTTTCAAAATGTTATTTATTATAAATTGATTGACTCAGAACTTGCTAATTTTGACCATCAAAAAGTTATTTCGTTATGAATAATAACAGCTATTTTGTGATGTTGATAACAGAGCTAATTAATTTACTAACCGATCAAAAATAATAACAACTAGAATTTTATCTTGAAACGAAATATAATATATATTCCTGATTTCACAATCAGTCAATTTATTGCTTAGGCTTTTCTTAACAAGTCCTGATTACGCATGAATTTAGAATTAATTGAGAGATTTCTTCCACCATCGAATTAAATGTATGGTTAAATATATATTTTTGTATAAATAGTCTTCTCTATCATGTAGATTCAAGCATCTCTTATTTCTCATCACTTATTATTAAGAATCATCTTATTTTAACACACGAAAATGGCAAGAGGCAGTGCAGTTCCTTTGAAAATGTTCGGATTATGTACCATAATGTTCGTTGTGTCCATCGGATTTACTGATGCGGCCAAGTACACTGTCGGAGATGCCAAAGGTTGGACGTTTTGATGTCTCTAATTGGCCTGTTGGCAAGAAGTTTGTCGCCGGTGATGTACTTGGTATTGGTTTAAATCTCTAACCTATTAAGTGTTGCATGTATTAATAAATTAAAGTATTTGTTGGTAATTTGATTTAGACAATCGAAATAAAGTCATTATAATTTTATAAATTGAAGTTGAACCGATAGAGTTTTGATTTTGTTCTTAGTTAAACTGGTTCATTTCGTTATAATTTGGTTATTTCTCGGTACGTTCAATAATTATTGAGAAACTCTAGATCAATCTTTTATTAGTCCTCTCTTAATTTCATAACTTTTAGATTATTCCCTAATTAATATCACTGATTAGTTCTTTGAGGCCCTATATATTTTTTGTGTATTAGAACACATAGATAATGTAAAAACAAAATTGAAATTATTTCTGACTTCACGATTTGTGATGCAGTGTTCAAATATACTCCTAGCTTGCACAATGTGGTTGTGGTGGATGAGACTAGTTACAATTCGTGTACGAGCGACAACGGAAACAAAAAATATAGTTCGGGAAACGACGAGATTGTGTTGGAAAAGAGAAAAAACTTCTTCATACAGTTTCCCACACCATTGTGACGGTGGAATGAAAATAGCTATTGATGCCGCATAAAGTCGGAGGGACCCATACAGTTTATTATTTTGATACGCATGAGATGTGAAATCAGTATGATCCAACGTACAAAGTTCATTTTCAATAAAACGAAATAATTAGTTGAGTATTAAGAGTTATAAGAGATATGAGATATAGACTTTCTTTGAAGGTTTAATTTTTTTGCTTAGCAATGTTGATATTTTGCTCAGCAATGTTGGATATAGTTCCCGAAGAGAGAACAAAAACAAATCAAGTTACATCGATTACACCTTAAACAGTTACTGCATTAACAATATGAGAATTGAAAATTGAGTTTAAAAGAGCCCAATATGTTCATATTGGCATGAACACAATATGTTCATATTTTCCGACTTCAACACACACACACATATATAATACACGATTATTCATAAAACATCATTTACAATAATCACATCTCAATTAGATATTCACAGCCTATAATAAAGAGAAGTTTCATTAATCAACAAGTGTGTGTGTATATGTTATCATGTTCCAATTTAAACCTTGTGTTTTTAATCGAAAGAGTATTAAATTAAATAACTCAAACTAAACACGAACAATTAATTGATAAAAATAATCTTTATATTGGTGGTAGTTTTTTAAAATTTATTGCTGATACAAAGAAAAAAAACATCAGGTTATTACAATTAAATATATATGTTTCACATTTTGATATCATAATTTTTTTACTTTTCTAATACCTTAACTATCAGTTTAGAACGATCGTAAGCTTTTTATTAGATTTAACGTCCAAAAATGGGTCACGTGGTTGTATGTGCTGCATACACTACATGAAATACCTAAACTACAATCGGCTGGAAAGAAAACTCAAAAAATCAAATAAATTCAATGGTGTCTTTTTCAGCAGGCTTTCGGCATCGATGTTTGTGTGCGGCAAGGCGGCAAAGCGAGTTCGAATTCATATTGGTTAGTTCGTCGGCTAGACGGCGAGTTGGGTTCGACCGATTTTGTATATAGGTTTGGTCGTTAGTGAGGTGGGTTCGAACGTAAATAATTCATCAAATATATCGTGACGATCGATGTCAGCGACAAAATGGTTCATGATATGATAGAAGTCAAATCCAGAAGACTAGAATTGCTAATTTACGAAAACGAATTGTCGACGAAGGCGAGACAGAGACACGTGGAGAGGAGGAAGAGAGTGACATAAACCGATTAAGTGCATTTGTAAATTCCATTCACGATTCCTTCATTTCGGTCTGTTGTCGACGAGATGGATTCGATTCAGTCTCCAGTAACTCTTTACTGTAGATCTACTAAGGTTTTTGTGGAGCTCGGTCACAAACCAGAGGCTATGTGAGTTCAGTTTGGTTCAGTCACAGGCGAGGTGAGCTCGACAATGTTATTGAGAAATAGTTTAATCATTTCAAGTTTATGTTAATACAATTAACATAGATGTCTCAAATTGACAATTAGGATACTAAATCTTTGGTCAACGGTCAATATTTTGGTAACGGCGCACAGTGGAATGTGCAACGTTACAAAGTGAAATTACTAACGGGGTAAAAAAATTTATACGCCGTTATAGTTTTGTTGACGGCGCACAATGATTGTCCACCGTCACTCTTTTTTGTGACGGTGCACATTGGGCGTGCACCGTTACAAATCATATACCGTCACTAATACAAAATCTTATAGTGAAAAGTATAAGAATAAAAGTATGTTAGGGATATATCTTGAAAAGAATATCAAGAAAGGGATAACGTCTTGAGGACGACAATGTAAACAGTAACATATCCTGAGGTCAAAGGTAAATATGGTGACTTGTATCCAAATCGACAGTACAAACAAAATCTTTTCTCGGGATCAACTTGATTTTAATGGCAAGAAATTGTTGATTTTCTTGCACAATCTTAAGATTGCCTCCAACAATTTTAAAATAAGAAGGTTTTTAATTTTAAAATAACATCCAAAATAAAGATATTCTGTAATTATTAGATGGGTTTTTATCTTAAAAAATACGACCATATTCAAGTGACTTGGGATCATATATGATTTATTCCACAATGGATATTATTTACTTTTTCATTAAGATGTATGGCCAAATGTTTTGTGTATAAATAGTCAAATAAGCTTCTCTTCTTTAAGTATCTTATTTCATTTTAACACACAAAAATGAGTCAAGCAAGAAGCAGCGCAGTACTTCCTCAAACAATATTTGTATTGTGTACCGTAATGTTGGTTTTGTCTGTAGATTTCACCGATGCGGCCAAATATAAGGTTGGAGATGATAGAGGTTGGACATATAATGTTGATAAATGGCCTGTTGGCAAGAAGTTCGTCGCTGGGGATGTACTAGGTATCAATTCGATTCTCTAACCCCAAGTGTCACGATTATAGAACCGGACTGAATCCTCCGGTTTTCTGATTATTGGAATCGTATCCGGAACTGTTATGTGAAGAAACGATTATGTTCCGATTGCGATTCTCCAGCTCGGTTTCCTGGTTAATTTTTTGTTTTTAATTTAGGCTCGATTTATGAATAGAATAGATGAATTTTTCGTGTGTCGAAGATGTACTGGGTTTCGATTCGATTCTCTAACCTAAGTGTCCTGAGTCGGGTTTTGTTTTGTGAGGTATTTAAACCGACATTGATGAAACATAAACGTTTGATATTTTTTTAGTTGCGGAGTTTGTATTAGCATTATTATATTGTTTCTTAAGTTGTTGCTATATTTTAACCGCAGTCTCTGAGAGTATCAAATCCGCTCTTCAAGATTGTTGTTTTTATTTTATTTTTTCGGTTCTTTTTAATTTCTTTGTTACTATATTTCTTCTATTTCATTGTATTTTTTATTACAGTTTTCATCCCCATCTTGAGAATCGATTTCTTTATTTTTTTTTAATATAATCGTTTTAACCTCTGATAGAAAAATTATATTTTAACGTTGTTTTGACACGACGGTTTGTGATCAATGTTCATATATCATGACCAAATCGGCATCCGAAACGTATATGTTGTGGATGAGAAAGGTTACAATTCATGCAGAGTCAAGGATGGGGATAAACGTTACAGTTCAGGATATGATGAGATTGTGTTGAAGAAAGGCAAGAACTACTTCATATCCAATGATCTAGGTGCATGTGAGGGTCGAGTCAAAATTGATGTCAATGCCGCATAAAACCGAACAGCCCCAAAAAATTTATGTTAAATGTGCTCGTCTGTATGAGATATGAAATCGATGAATGTAACTATGAAATTGAATCTCATGAATAAAAAGAAAAATTATAGATAACTATATTTGAATGTGTAGCATGTATGTTAGAATATCCAACGTAATAATAATATTGAAGAAACGTTCACGTCTCGGGACGACATTGTACAAACAGAACCTCTTCACAAGATCGACGATACAAACAAAGCCTTTTGTCGGGATCGGCGAGGAGGTCAACTTGATGATTATGTCAAGAAATTGTTTATTTCTTGCACAATCACAATATTAACCCCAACAATTTTAAAATTACAAGGGTTTAAATTTTAAAATAACAGTCACATCAATCACTTTCCCAAAAGTAAGATATTATGAAATTAGATTTGATTTTTTTTATCTTAAAAAAATACGGCCATATTCATGTGACTTAAACCAAATGATTTATTATTGGATAGTGGGTATTGGCTGATATTGCACTAAATATATATATATATATATATATCCAAATGGTTTTCAAGAGGACACCACAAAGATTTGATTATCACATTGGTTTTGAATGTTGTTGTGAACAGGTTGGATAGTCGAATGTGTATAAATTGTCTCCCCCAACCTTAATTGAGTATTATTTTGTTTTGCCGCACAAAAATGAGTCAAGCAAGAGACAGTGTACCGTACTGTTGATTTTGTCCTTTGAATTCGCCGATGCGGCCAAGTATATGATCGGAGACGACAGAGGTTGGATATTTAATGTCGATAATTGACCTGTCGGAAAGAAATTCATCATTGGGTATATACTAACTAGTATCGATTCGATTCTCTAACCTAAGTGCCATGGTCCTACAACCGGACTAGAACCCCCGATTTTTGAATTATTAGAACTATACCCGAAACTGCTATTTGAGAAACCGGTCATGTTTTGATCGCGATTCTCCAGTTCGTTTTCCCAGTTAATTTTGTTTTTAATTTAGACTCGATTTATATCCAAAATATTTAAGTTTAAAATTATAAAAAAATATTGACAAAAACAAAATATTAATATTTGCAAACAAATAAATAACTTAAGTGGGTGGAGGAGAGGTGGAGGAGTAGCGACGTGAACATATTTGGCTGAACCGAAATTAAATAGTTTTCTCGAATTAAAAGCTAAAATCAAACCGTTAATCACATTTTTAATACTTTTATTATGGTTCGGCTCGATTCTCGATTTCAAGCTCAAAATAATAATCCTTACGCACCTGATTAACGTATTTGGTATTTTAATCATGGATTTCGATTATTACACACCTTACTCGTATATATTATAATCAATCAATCAATTTATTGCTCGGTTAACAAGATAGGAGTGTCATGAATCACAATCAATTCACATTCAAATGAATCAAATCTCCGTATTTGTATATTTAATATATAAAGGGGAAATAGCAGGGGTCATTTAGCTCATTTTTTTATTTTTTTTTATTATCTTATCACTCTTAATCAATTCATATCTTGTCTGACCAACCATTTTTATATTTCACGTTCTTTATTTTTGCATTGTACTTTCCCCTGATATTGAATTCTTTTTATATATTAATTATCATTTGTTGATTGAAAAAAATTCGAACCAACTCAGACTGTTATTTATTTATACATTCTGTTTTCATTATTTTTACATTGTGCTTCGGTGTTTTTATTATTGATACAATGTGTCTTCATCAAACTCTTGACGTGTTTCTATTGTTTGTAAACTGTTTTTACATTGAATTCTTACTCAATGTTAGATTGCCTTAATCACTATGATATCTTGTGACACTACACATTCAATCATTTTGAACCATAGTTACACTCACAATCATAACTACTTTGGGATCTCGTTACACTATAAACTTTCGTTATACTTTTTCTCTAAGGTTTGAGGATTAGGTTGTTATAATAATTTCAATTCCTCATTACACAAATTTCCTAGAAGTTGAGTGTTATAATTTGTTTAAATCCACGAAAATGTCACTGAACGAAAGAATAAAATAAAATATATATGGTGAAAACATATGTCACACATAATGGAAACACTTGTTTCAATTACAACACAAATCACGACAATGAAAATGCAAGTCATGCATGATGAAAAAACTTGATTGGTAGTGATTCCCATCATGGGGATGCGCTTGGTTCGCTCATTCGCACCTCATTCATTGAATTAATTAACAAAATAGAGCTCTAAAATTAAACCACAGTCGGGGAAATATGTCGTTTTGGTAAACTTAAATTTACATAAATATATTTATTGTTAATGATTTCCTTTAATCTCAATAACTTATTTTGTCAATCCGTCAATTAAGAAGAGTTCGTAGCTAATTTACGTATTAACACATGATTTTTACTTGGATAACCCTCTCCATCTAATTACTAAAAACAACAATTAATACATTCCGATGACTAATTGATAAGATAAATGTTCCCATGTATACGATTATGCTCCAAATAGATAATAATCCTATACATTAATTACAAAAAAAGTGTGAAGTAATACATTTAGAAATATCATATTAATTAAGTACATGTTTTTCTTGAAGGTAAACGCGAATTTTATTAATTAAATAGCAACTAACCCGGCATCAAGTCGGACAGCTAAAGCTACAGATGGTGGGACAAACCCCTCACCATAATCCCAACTACTGTTAGTTAAGAAAAACGGGTTAATGCGTGAGCCATTTGATTACATGTTCCGATAGTGGGTAGTACGCAACACTGTTCGCTAGTGATTCCTCCACAGTTGTTCAGCTCGACTCGTTTAGCATCATGCAGAGCCACGGCCTCCAACTCATACGGATGGAGAAACCCCGTAATTCCGCTGCATAATGCTTTACACGGGCATCCATAATAACCCTGGAGAACAATCGACTTGAACCAGTTAGCATCATGCAGAGTCATGGCCTCCAACTCATACGGATGGAGAAACCCCGTGATCTTGCTGCAGACCGCCTTAAACCAGCTTCCTCGATCCACCATGCAATCAATATGGACGTCGTGAAGTTCAAATCCCCCCAACTCAATGAGTTTAACCGGATCAACCCATCGACACCAGGGACCCCTCGGTTTCCTTCCAGTACCAGTCCCAATAGGACACTCATGTGACGTATTGAAGCTTAAGCAAGCCGAGGCCACCTGGTTCAATATGCTTGCCTGAATCTGCCCACCGACGCCAGATAACACCGGTTCCCTCCCAGTACCGATCCACCAATCTACCAAAACCGCCGGTTGTTCCCTCCCAGTGCCGATTCTCGCACCGATAACCACCAATCCCTGCAACAAGCTGTTCGCCGGAGATTATCCGCCCATCCACCACTGACGCCCTCCCAGACCCGTCTCCCCTCACAAATAATATCAAAATAATACCCCCATAATTTTATCATCACAACCTAACCAACCCCAAAACATGCGAACCCTCCAAACTCGTCACTTGGACAATCCCGTAAACAACTCCGGACTCACAACCAGCCAGGCTCACAAGCTCCGGCAACAGATTTTGTGAATCCGACGAGCCTCTCCTTCCTCCTCCGACCCCTCAGCCTCCTTCCCTCTTCCACCTCCCGACCATGAACCACCGAAACCCCGACCTCCGCAAGCCCTCAGACTAAGTCATGAAGGGAAAGACCGCCCGTACCTCTGCCTCCACAAAAGTACCTCACAACCGCCACCTCCACAAGCCCGCTCACCAAAGAACGTTTCCGACCCTCCTGCCAAACTCTACCTCCGCAGACGTAGACGGCCAGACGCCGCCGCTCCAACCAAAACCACCGTCGCAGACGCAAGCTGCGCCGCGAGACTCGTCTGGCAGACAAAACCCTAAATTGGGTACAAACCACTTTTAATAAGTACATGTTGGTATACGATTTCTTCAAACATATTATTTATAAATTATTCCCAATATCATTATAGAATCAAGTTTCACTTTTCTTCAAACGTATTATTTATAAAGTATGTCCAATATCATTATAGAATCAAGTTTCACTTCTCTTTCATAACTTATTAGGTAAGAATTATTTTATTTCAATCCATAACAATGGCCGGAAAGATGTTTGCATTGTGTACCATAATGCTCGTTTTGTCCTTGAATTTATCGATGCGACCAAGTACACAGTTGGAGACGACGAAGGTTGGTCATCTGAAGCCTCTAATTAGGCCGCATGCAAGAAGTTCGTCGAAGGTGATGTAATTGATATCGTTTCGATTCTCTAATATAAGTGTCGCATGTCAACAACTCGAATATCAATTTTTTTTTAGCTTTTGGGTTTTGTTTTTGCTGAGAAATAAATTAAATATATAAAGAGGAAATATAGAATGAAATAATTAAATATATAGCCAAGATTTTAGTTTTGGAACTTCGCCTAATAGGTTGTGATTTTTATAAATATATATTTTAGTCTTTTCACCTCAAAATTTAATATATTATTGAAAAAAATAGACGGAAATGGCATTGAGTACTAATGGTGACAATTTTGTAAATTTAGAATACCCACAATAACAAAAAAAAATGTAGGGAATCCAGGTGAAAAAATTTCAACTTAAAAATAGTTAGGTGACATTATCCCTATATTTAATGAATATAATAATTTTAAATACGTATTTTTTAAAATGATATTTCAGATCAACTTAAAAATTAAAGAAATAAGCATGGATTGGTGGAGAAAACCCTCCCTGAACCGCCCCATTGTCATCACTAAAGTGTTAATTTTAGACTTGAAATCAGTTTGAACCGTACACAAAATTCAAAAATTATAAATAATGGTTTGGTTTTGATCATAAAATTGAAATAATCATTAAAACGTGGGTTGGTTTCGATTCACTTAAACTAAGAATCGGTTAACTTGTCAAGAACTGAACATGTTAAGATGACATGTGTCATCCTCAGATTCTCTCACCTGCATCTTATTCACCTACATTGCTAGGTCATTTAACTTTTGTCTTGGGGCGGCCTGCGGCCACTGAAGCAGGCCCAAATCGACTTACTTTAATACAATTTAAAATTTAATCATATATATTTAATATACTTCATGACTAAAAGTCAATATTGCTTAGTTGGATTTATCTTTATATATATATATATATCAATTTATCTTAAATACATTTTATGTGGGACCATATATATTCTCATGTCCTATAAATTGGTTCCATATTAGTTTAATTTGACTTATAAATCAAGTATAAATTAAATACTCAAAATTAACTGGTTAGAACTCAACCGTTTATAAACAATTAGAATTAGACTATCTCTTTTACACGGTTTCGGTTATGATTCCTCAAATTCAAGAACCGTGATGACTGGTTTGGTTGATTTGTTCCGATTATGAAACCATGATCAACCCTAATTATTCTTGGTTTAAAAATTAATTATATATTCATTAACTAATTTACGTTTGACTTGGTGACTTGTGATGTAGTGTTCAAATATAATAATGTCTTCACAATTTAGTAGTGGTTGACGAGGATGGTTACAACTCGTGCAATGATGCCAACGGTGTAGAATACGAGTCAGAAAATGACGAGATTGTATTAAAGAAAGGCAATAATCATAAGTACTTTCCTCTTTTTTGTCCGAATGGAATGAAGATGGTTGTCGATGCCGCATAAAACCGAAGAGACACATATAGTTTGTGTTTGTTTTTATGGTCTACATGAGATGTGAAATTAGTATATGGTCTTAAAAAGTTGAATCTCAACTGAAATAAAACAATTGGTTTTGTTATTAACTAATGAGTATTTTAGAATTTTCTATAATCGTATTTGGGTTTTAGATTGATGTTCAACATGATATTAGCATCTTGATGTTTCTATGAATTATATTTATCGATCAGTCAATTGTTAGATTCACTTGTGAGTTTAAACACCCGCACCGAAAGATTATAAAGCATAAGAAATATTTATATACATATTGCACCCTATACCTAATAAACTGTTGGGACTATATTAAATAAGTGGAGGCTCAAAACTCATGTAGTTAGTATCCTATATGGAAAAGGAAACCCTAATTGCTTGTCTATAAATAGGAGGCAATAGAGAGAAGGAAGTAAGACCAATTCAAGAGAGAAATAGAGTGAAATTCGTGCAGAATTTTCTGCTACTTTCTGGGCCGACCAGCAAGGTTCTCGAGTCCGATCGGAGGTTGATCCACCGTTGGATCGTGCTGATTTTTGGACAGGATGTTCGAAAGACGTGGTACTACGTTCTGACCGTTGGAATTTGCGTTTGGAGGTCCGAGTGATTTGATACAATTTTTTGATCGTGCGTCATCGATTCGGTAAAGTTTCTCTACTCTTTCTTGTAATTGTGGTTTGAGCCAAGATTGGTTAATCCTGAGATATTGTGATCCTCTAATTGTATTTAGAGATAACTCGTTGTACTCATTATATTGATAGTGGAGATTAAGCGACCTCGAGGGTCCCGTGGTTTTTCCTCTCTCGCCTTGAGGAGGTTTTCCACGCTAAAATTGTGTGTGTCTATTGTGTTTGTGTTTGTTATATTTTATTAGCTTGCTTGATTTGCTCTGCTTGGTAGATTCCTGCGATATTTGCACAGGTGGGAAGAATTATTTAATTCCGCTGCATCTAATTATTCTATTAGATTCGTTTTTCTCCCAACAAGTGGTATCAGAGGGAAGGTTATTTAATTGGTATCCTGTGTTAAATAATGGAAGCTGATACAAGCAGAATGGTTAGTCTGAATGGTTCAAATTATCATGTCTAGAAAGGGAAGATGAAAGATCTTCTTTATGTGAAGGATTATTATCTACTGGTTTTCAGTGATGCCAAGCCTGAAAACAAATCTGATGGTGAATGGAATTTATTGCATCGTCAAGTATGTGGCTACATTAGACAGTGGGTCGATGATAATGTTTTGAATCATGTCAGTGGAGAGACACATGCACGCAGTTTATGGAGCAAGCTTGAGCAGTTATATGCTCGAAAGACTGGTAATAATAAGTTGTTCTTGATAAAGCAGATGATGAGCTTGAAGTATCATGATGGGGCTCCGTTGACAGATCATCTTAATGCTTTTCAAGAAATTATTAATCAGCTTGTAGAAATGGGTATCAAGTTCGATGATGAGGTGCAGGATTTGTGGTTTCTGGGTACATTACCGGACTCGTGGGAGACGTTCAGGACGTCCTTATCTAACTCAGCTCCAGATGGTGTTATCACCATGAATTTGGATAAGGGGAGTGCTCTGAATGAAGAGATGAGGAGAAAGTCACAAGGTTCCTCTTCGCACTCAAAAGTCTTAGTGACAGAACAAAGAGGAAGGAGCAAGAGCAGAGGTCCAAAGGGTAGAGACAGAAGCAAGAGTAAAAACAGGTACACCAATGCAGAGTGCTATCACTGTGGTCTAAATGGGCATATTAAAAAGTACTGTCGAAAGCTCAAGAGAGACAACCAACATGACAAAGAGAAAGAAAAGAAGGCAAGTCATGACGATGATGTTGCTACTATTACTGAAGAGTTTCTTCTCTTGTGTGATGAAAAAGATGTTAACTTGGCTTGTGATGAGACCAGTTGGGTAGTAGATAGCGGTGCCTCCATTCATGCTACAAGTCGAAAGGATCTCTTTTCATCTTATACATCTGGTGATTATGGCAATGTTAAGATGGGAAATCGAGGCATGTCAAAAGCTATTGGCATAGGAGACGTGCGATTAGAGACGAAAAACGGTACAATTCTTATTCTTTAAAATGTTAAGCATATTCCTGACATTCGTTTGAATTTGATATCAGTAGGCAAGCTAGATGATGAAGGTTTTCATCATACCTTTGGTGGTGGTTCATGGAAGCTCACTAAAGGTGTTATGGTCGTGGCTAGAGGTGAAAAGTGTGCTTCGTTGTACGTGACACAAGCTAGAGTTTGTGGTGGCACTATTAATGCAGTCGAGAAAGAGAGTACAACTGAATTGTGGCACAAGAGACTTAGTCACATGAGCGAGAAGGGAATGATGGTTTTGGGAAAGAAGAATCTCCTACCGGGAATGAAAGGTGAACCGTTAGAGAAGTGTGAGCATTGCTTGGCCGGCAAGCAAACTAGAGTATCTTTCAAATCATCCCCTCCCTCGAGAAAGCCAGAGATGATTTATTTAGTATACTCTGATGTTTGTGGTCCTATGAAATCCAAGACGTTTGGAGGTGGTCTCTATTTTGTGACTTTTATAGATGATCATTCAAAGAAAGTGTGGGCCTATATCTTGAAGACTAAAGATCAAGTGTGTGGTGTCTTCAAGCAGTTTCATACCCTAGTTGAGAGACAGACTGGGAAGAAGTTAAAGTGCATGCGAACCGATAATGGAGGTGAGTATTGTGGTTCTTTTGATGATTATTGCAAGGATCAAGGCATTCGACATCAAAGGACGCCTCCAAAGACGCCTCAGCTAAACGGGTTAGCTGAGAGGATGAATAGAACGCTTATTGAAAGGACGAGATGTTTACTTTCACAAGCAGGGTTACCAAGATGCTTTTGGGGTGAGGCTTTGAATACAGTGGTTCATGTGTTGAATCTCACACCGTGTGTGCCTCTTGAGTTTGATGTTCCAAATGGAGTTTGGACAGGTAAAGATGTCTCCTACAATCACTTAAAGGTATTTGGATGCAAGGCATTCGTGCATATTTCAAAGGATGAAAGATCTAAGCTTGATATGAAGACTAGACCGTGCATATTCATCGGTTATGGCGAGGATGAGTTTGGGTACAGATTTTATGATCCGGTGCAGAAGAAACTTATCAGAAGCCGCAATGTGGTATTTATGGAGAATCATGATATCAAAGATATTGCGAAGTTTGAAGAAAGTGCTCTACAATTTATAACTGACTTGATTGATTTTGATATAGTTCCTTCTACAGTTGTGCCAAGTCAAGTTGAAGATGAAGTTCGTGATGACCAACAGGGTGCAGGTGATGTTGATGCTCCTACAGAAGTAGAGATGGATAATGAAGTTCATGAGCAATTGCCAGTACCAGATGTTCCACCAGTTGTTCTACTCAGGAGATCTTCTAGAGATCGACAACCATCTACAAGTTACTTAGCTGATGAGTATGTGTTAGTATCTGACGGGGGAGAACCCGAAAGTTACAGTGAAGCCCTTGAAGATGAGAACAAGAAGGAGTGGGTTGAAGCCATGCAAGATGAGATGAAATCATTGCATGAGAATCATACTTATGAGTTGGTGAAGTTGCCAAAAGGCAAAAGAGTTTTGAAGAACAAGTGGGTTTACAGAGTGAAGCAAGAAGAAAATACTTCACGTCCCCGATACAAAGCTAGATTGGTCGTCAAGGGTTTCAGCCAAAGGAAAGGTATTGACTTTGATGAAATATTTTCTCCTGTTGTTAAGATGTCATCTATTCGGGTGGTTCTTGGTTTAGCAGCTAGTCTTGATTTGGAGGTTGAGCAGATGGATGTGAAGACTGCATTTCTCCATGGTGACTTAGATAAGGAGATTTATATGGAGCAGCCAGAGGGCTTCAAAGTAAAGGGAAAAGAGGACTATGTGTGCAAGCTTCAGAAAAGCTTGTATGGTTTGAAGCAAGCACCAAGGCAGTGGTACAAGAAGTTTGAGTCAGTCATGGGTGAGCAAGGCTACCAAAAGACGAAATCTGACCATTGTGTTTTTGTGCGGAAATTCTCTGATGATGATTTTATCATACTATTGCTATATGTTGATGATATGCTGATTGTTGGCAAGAATGTCTCTAGAGTTGAGAGATTGAAGAAACAGTTGAGTCAGGTTTTTTCAATGAAGGACTTGGGTCCTGTGAAGACTATTCTTGGCATCTGAATTACTCGCGATAGAGTTGGGAATAAGTTGCATATGTCACAAGAGCGATATATTGAAAAAGTGTTGCAAAGGTTCAATATGGACAAGGCTAAAGTGATGAGCTCTCCTCTTGCTACTCACTTTAAGCTAAGGACACGACATAGCCCTTCTACGGAGAAGGAGATGGACGACATGGATAGAGTTCTGTATGCCTCAGCAGTAGGAAGTTTGATGTACGCAATGGTGTGTACAAGGCCTGACATAGCTCATGCAGTTGGTGTTGTGAGCCGTTTTCTGTCAAATTCGGGTAGAGAGCATTGGGATGCAGTCAAATGGATTATGAGATATCTCCGAGGTACCTCTAATTACAGACTCACTTTTGGAAGTGGAGAACTAATGTTGGTTAGCTACTCTGATTCAGATATGGCAGGAGATATTGATAGCAGAAAATCCACCTTAGGCTATTTAATGACATTTGCAGGTGGAGCAGTTTCTTGGCAGTCAAGGCTACAAAAGTGTGTTGCACTTTCTTCTACCGAAGCTGAATATATCGCAACAACTGAAGCATGTAAAGAGTTGTTGTGGATGAAGAGATTCATAGGGGAGCTCAGTTTCAAGCAGCAGCGCTATGTGGTTTACTGTGATAACCAAAGCGCGATTCACTTGAGTAAGAATTCTACGTTTCATGCAAAGTCGAAACATATTGATGTGAGATACCATTGGCTTAGAGATGCACTTGAAGACAAGTTGTTTGAGATTGAGAAAATTCACACAGATGATAATGGTTCTGATATGTTCACGAAGGCCTTACCAAGGGAGAAGCTTGATGTTTGTCGTAAGATCGCCGGGATGGCGATGCCCTCCACTTAGTTGAATAAGGGAGAGATTTGTTGGGACTATATTAAATAAGTGGAGGCCTAAAACTCATGTAGTTAGTATCCTATATGGAAAAGGAAACCCTAATTGCTTGCCTATAAATAGGAGGCAATAGAGAGAAGGAAGTAAGACCAATTCAAGAGAGAAATAGAGTGAAATTCGTGCAGAATTTTCTGCTACTTTCTGGGCCGACCAGCAAGGTTCTCGAGTCCGATCGAAGGTTGATCCACCGTTGGATCATGCTGATTTTTGGACAGGATGTTCGGAAGACATGGTACTACGTTCTGACCGTTGGAATTTGCGTTTGGAGGTCCGAGTGATTTGATACGATTTTTTGATCGTGCGTCATCGATTCGGTAAAGTTTCTCTACTCTTTCTTGTAATTGTGGTTTGAGCCAAGATTGGTTAATCTTGAGATATTGTGATCCTCTAATTGTATTTAGAGAGAACTCGTTGTACCCATTATATTGATAGTGGAGATTAAGCGGCCTCGAGGGTCCCGTGGTTTTTCCTCTCTCGCCTTGAGGAGGTTTTCCACGCTAAAATTGTGCGTGTCTATTGTGTTCGTGTTTGCTATATTTTATTAGCTTGCTTGATTTGCTCTGCTTGGTAGATTCCTACGAGATTTGCACAGGTGGGGAGAATTATTTAATTCCACTGCATCTAATTATTCTATTATATTCGTTTTTCTCCCAACATAGACTAGTATTTTAGGTCAAATGCAGGCTTAAATATGTATGTGGACTTTCCTTAGGTGCTCCTACTAGGTAAGATTCATATCTCCCTAATAATAGTATCAGATGCAGGTTCTGGTAAAACTATATCTTGGTAAAGTGGGTCGAGATGATCATCTCCTCTCATGATGAAGCTCATATAGGATGAAAAGGGCATTTGTTAGATTGGGATGAAGTAGAATACAAACATAATATAGAGTACGAATATTAGAACGACTCCTAACCATTGGATAATACTAATCAGCGGTAATGATACAACATCCAAAATGAAACAAATAACATACTGATTATAGTCAACATGGGCAAGATGGTAACTCTCTTGATGGTTGTGCAAATCGTTTCCTACAATCATGAGATCATTTATTCGGCAACTATTATAAATGATATTGCAACGCATAATCAAACAAATGGCTTCAATTGGAGACTCTTCATCATCTGAAGGTGAGTAATTATATATTGTATATACAAATATGTATATATTAATGAACATAACATTGTCTCATATTCAACGATATGTTGTAGGACGGAGATCAGTGATGACCGATTCAGCCGATCTACTCGATTTTTCAGGTAATTATTCACTGCATTTGTAGATCTGAATAGTAGCCTGATTATTATTTGTCTTATACAGACCGATCAGAACGGGTACCATGACTGTAGTCGATGAAAGTACCATATGGTCAGTGAACCCCGATGGTGGTTTCGTACCTCACTGCCCCAACAATATTAAACCAACGTTGGGAATGTCATTTGCGACTCTTGAAGCGGATATCGATCACTATAAAATTATGGATGTGTCATGTGTCACTATCTATTGGATTAAACAACTACCCAAACTCTTTGAATTCAAAAAACCATCTATTGGGTGGGATGATACGAAAGGTCCATGAAACCGTCTGATTCCCTATGACTTGCTAACCGCTCGACTATATATGTCAGACATGTAACCCATGATCTACATAATTCATTTTGCTTCAGATATATATCATGGGTCACAAACGAAGCCATTCCTCTTCTCCTACAGAAAAGCCAAGCAAAACCCAGAAAGTTGATGGATCGTCAACACGCCCTGTCATGTTTACCCACCACCCGAAATTTATTTCGATTGGTCGGAGTATAGTGACCCCGATGAAGAAGCAAGTTTAAGTGGACAGCCAGGAAAGATTTCAAAATTCTCATCAATAACAACTTCGGGATCTTCCAGTTCGAGTGAGTCCGACCCCGACCCACCATTGCCGGAGTCGGATACTGAAGATCCAGATGATTCAAATAGAGAGGACTGATATCCTCCAGGTGTTTGGACACCAGAGAGCGACACAGAGTCAGAAAGCGAGTCTAACAAGTCCTCGGATGAGTCAGATGGTGGACATGACGGCTCAGATGACCATGATGATGACGGCAGTGGCGATGACACAAGTTCTGGTGGAGGGTTGCAAGATGAGAACATCGGGGACCGTGGTTATATGGGTGATGAAGAAGATTAGTGAAGACAATATGTATCAATTTAAATTCCAGTAATTGTATTTCATAACTAAATTGAAGTAAAAGTAATTTCAATTCCAATGTTTATTTCAATTATTTTTGCAAACTGGTATACTAACCAAATATGAGAAATACCATATGACATATATGTATGTTGATGACACAAGTACTATTTTTCATTTGAATTGATGACATAAGTTGAAAATTTTTAAAAATGTGGTAGAATGTATGACAGTTGATCCATACTATAAAACGTGTCATCTGCATTGAAGACCAACTTATAGTACTTGTGAAAGTGTCAAATAAAATTTAATCATGCATATGTGAAATTTTTTCTCAGAGCACACATTAGACTAAAAGCTTTTAAACAAAACAAACATGAATATGCAACAACTCACAAATTCTGAGAGGGTGACAAGCACAAAAAAACATAAATTTATTCAAACCAAACATAGTGGTTCTAGTTTTAACAAAACATTAACTAAACGAAAACATAGTCTGCTACCAACATAAAAAGAGCTTAATGATGCAACGAAATTAAACATAACATAAGTCCACTAGATTTAGTGCACTGTGATACTACTCATTGAGACGACGATTCTTTATCTTGAAGACGACTCCATTGTTTTGATAGAATTCAATAATAGTATCATATAGTCCATCCCAAGCGATATCACGTTGCCAAACCAAAATCTTGAATAACATTCGAACATGGAGCTTCTGTGATACAGGGGTTACTACGGAAATAGGTGCAACGGTTAGGTTTGAAATACTTTATAGTTTCTTGAGAGTGGAGTTCGGAGGTTTGAATAAAGAGGCTAGAAGCGAAAGAAAATAATGGGTTAGGAGTAGAAAGTTTAGGGTAGGGTTTTGAGGAACACAACCGCCACTTAGCTGGGGATAGGCTAAAATAAGGTTTACGCCACACCTAGGTTCATCGGCCTAAGTGATAAGTAAGAAAACAAAGAAACAAAGTTTTGATAATTTTTTTTTACTAAAATCTGAATTTTTCAAAGAGCCAAAACCCCTTTAAATACATGTAAGTAGGAAATAACAACTATAACTAGAAAAGGCAATAACTAACTAGGATAATAGGAAATTTGTAAAACAGAAATTACTTGGCTTACAAGCCAATTATTCTAGAAAATAAATATTAGGAAATATAGAAATTAGGAAATTAAGGTTGTTGAAACCTATTTAAATTAATCCACGTGCTTGAGCTATAAATATTTGGCTCATGTATTTGACCTAACTCACATGCTCCTGCATCATTCTGTATCTGTGAAACCTGTGACATACATTGATATTAACCAGTATTTCTGACCTCTGATGCATTAAACTGAATGAGTGATAATATTAAACTTGTAAAACTTACCACATTTGGTCGTAGCTCATCCTTCCAATGAGATAATCCCATATAATTCTTAGCATGCCACATAGCAAACACACTAGAATAATGTCCATTAAGGATGCTTGACCATGGTAGCTTCACAAAATTGATACTACTCTGCATCAATGTATGTCGCTTACATATGACACTTTACAATCAACCAGACCTCACATGACACAATGACACAAAAACTTATTCATCGCGTGAAATTGCATAATGAAACATGCAAGTAGAAGCATATTCCTAGGACTGTTCACAGTTACATAACCGAACCGAACCGGTCATAACCGAACCGAACCGACCGGTTCGGTTATTGAAGATTCATAACCGATAACCGAGCCGATAGGTGGTCGGTTCGGCTCGGTTATAACCGAATAACCGATCGGTTATGACCGGTTCGGTTCTTCGGTTAACCGAGGCATTGTTGGGCCTTTTTTTTGGGTCTTCTCAGGCCCAATCCAATACAGATACCAATTTTTTTGGGTCATTTCAGGTCAAATCCTAATCAAATGTCTAAAACGACGTCGTTTTGTACATACGAATTGTTGTCTTTCGGCTATCGATTCGGTTCGGTTATGGCCGGTTTCCCCGACCCCGTAACCGATACCCGAACCGACAAAGTGTCGGTTATACGTCATAACCGAACCGGCCGAACCGAACCATTCGGTTCAGTTACCGATCCCTTCGGTTTCGGCTCGGTTCGGCTCGGTTTTTTCGGTTCCCGGTTATTTGAACACCCCTACATATTCCGATGACACTTTAACCAGACATAGATCAGAAATGACAGATTACATACAAATTCAGAGCTTTTGACTGTAAAGAGATATACTTTACCTCGCCTAAGATTCGGTTTGAAGAATCGTAGAAGATCGTCTTTCCTTCGAGCTGGAGATTAAGTTTCCAATCAGCTGTTGGACTGTCGAGGATTGCGCTCTAATTGATATTTAAAATTTTGAAAATCATGAAACATGCGTATTAATTATCTCATGGAATCAATCATGAATTAGGAAGTACCAAACTGCCCCTCGGACCAACTGGAATGACGTAATAAACATTCACATGACACAATATTTACTTTGACTTGCCATCACCAAAGCTGGCAGATCAAGATCGTCCATTCTAAAAATGTGTGGTGATAGATATGTTCTGATGTTTGTATGTCAAGCCCCCGTTTGTGTTCTAGTGGGACCCTTGTGGGATTAAGTAGACTAAGTAAAAGTTGTGGGCTTAGGGGGAGCTAGCCCAATATGATGAGACTCAATGTGGATGAGGGGTTGTTAATTTCACATATATACACATTAAACCCTAGACCTGATAGGTTAATCTTTTGGGTTAAATGTGGGCTCTAATGTTTATATAGGTTTTCATTAAGTGCTCCTACTAAGTAAGGTTCATATCTACCCAACATCAATGACTCGTCTATTATTTCAATACGTGAATTGAAAATGAAGGCCAAGATTTTATTATTTATTATGCATTGTATTTTGTTTTCAAACTTTATATTTTGAAAGAGTTGTAATAATTAAATTTTTAACATTTGATTTTCGTTAGTATTGTTATAATCGTAAATTTAAAGTTTTTGACCATAAATCGAGTTTAAACTCGTCTAATTCAACTTATAAATCGAACTAAATAAAAATAAAAATCAACCGATTCCAACTAGTTAGAACCGTAAAGCAAAGTAAAGATCATGGTTAGAACTGTACCGTTCCCTCACATAAGGTTTTGGGTATGAAATATGGATTCAGTAATTGAGGAACCAGAGGGTCCAACACCATGCCCACCCCTAATTATATTTATCGCCTCACCTAAAAAAAAAGTGTTTCAATTGGTTTATACTCATACACAAAATAGTTTATATGGTTAAACTCGAGTGTATTGAAAAAATAGTCAAGCTCAAATATGATTCGCCTTTTCTAGCTAGTTTTCACTACAAAATCCAATTTAAATACTAGGGTTAGTTACAGTTTCCTCATGCTATACTAGCGTGTTTTACACTTTGCCCCAGATATAATAAAATGTTCAAATTCAGATACGCTAACTGTATTTTTTTTTTTTTACACTTTTCCTTAATGTCATTAGAATTTGGACAGAAACCTAATTTTTTCTGAAAAGACGAAAATACCCCTAAATTGATTTAAAACTTTCGAATGTCATAACTCTCTCATACGAGCTCCGTTTCGGGCTTGTAGTATATCAAATCGAAAAGAACCAGAAGATCAACAACTTTCAAAAAATAAAAAAAATTATATATATTATTAATAATTAATTATATAAAAAATTGTAGTATATAATTTTTTTAATAAATTTTTAATATATTATTAATATTATTTTATTAATCATTTTTATTATTTTATTTTTTATTTCGAATGTATAGTTATTAACGCTATCCAGGTCTAATTATTAACAATATATAGATAATTTTATTTTTTTCAAAGTTGTTGATTTCCCGATTCTTTTCGATTTGATATATTACGAGTCGGAAACGGAGCTCGTATGAAAGAGTTATGACATTTGAAAGTTTCAATATATTATTAATATTATTTTAATTATTTTATTTTTTATTTCAAATGTATAGTTATTAATGTCATCCGGATCTAATTATTAAAAAAATTATATAATTAATTATTAATAATATATAGACAAGTTTTATTTTTTCAAAGTTGTTGATCTTCTAGTTCTCTTCGATTTGATATACTATGAGCCCGAAACGGAGCTCGTATGAGAGAGTTATGACATTCTAAAGTTTCAAAACAATTCAAGGGTATTTTCGTCGTTTTAGAAAAAAATTTAGGTTTCCGTCCAATTTTTAACGGCGTTAAGAAAAAGTGTAAGAAAAATACAATTAGCGTATCTTAATTTGAACTTTTTATTATAATTGGGACAAAGTATAAAACACGTCGGTATAGTATGGGCAAACTATAATTAATCAATTTAAAACTATTTGTAAATATATATATATAATTTTAAAATAACCAATTTAAAAACTATGTATAAATATATATAATTTTAAAATAACCAATTTAAAAACTATGTATAAATATATATAATTTTAAAATAACCAATTTAAAAACTATGTATAAATATTTTTAATTAAATTTTAAGAGAACCGTTTACGGGCCTTTCAAATCTCAAAAGATTAAACTCGCGATTCTAAAGACTCCAACTTTACCTGGAGCTCGGTCAAACAACGTGCTTAAAATCGACTTGTTTTATGTAAGAAATATAGTCACTTTTTGGAAATTTATGGATCTGTCTATCACTGGTTCCAACCATTTATAAAAGGCTGACAAAAATGTTCATTGAAGAGAGAATTCGAAATCGGTTCCAAGAATGAGATGTTGATCCATAGAGCTAGTAACTGAAACTGAAATAGTTAAAATTAATCAACATTAACAGACATATATTGCAATAAGAAATGTGAAAGCATGAGCTCAAATCTATTCAGATAAATTATCTATTCAGGAACATGTTTATGAACATGCATTTCAAGTATAGCATAAAACCAGAGAAAAATACATAAACAAGATTTTTCCTTCAGGAAAAATGCTGAAGCTAATATGTTTTCTATTCCTGATTTGGAGAAACTAAACTATACTGTCCTTTGAGAGACTTTCACTGCTTTTCCCACCCATCTCATACCCACCAACTGAGGGGACCCAGACCTTCTCGATCGATAGATCCCTGCAAAAATTGGTTTCGAGGAAAAACATTAAGGGACAAATGTGGAAACCAGATGAACATATTTGAAAGCAGATGATAATTATCTCAGTCACTTCATGTTTCCTTCAGAATAACAACTTATGTGCAATAGCTTCACTATAATCCGCTGTTTAGACTCTGTGTGTATGGGTACACACACACATACACGAAAGAAACAATAATGATCTCAATCACCTCGTGTTTTCTTCAGAATGACTCATGTGCAATAGTATCAAGACAATCAGCTGTTCAGATTAAATTATGTGAATGCAAATCAATTTTCATCAGCAAATTGGAGGTATCATTGACTATTTGACTTACCCGTCAACGGACATACGGGAAAACTAGAAAACATATAAAAAAAATTATAGTTTTCCTAAATTTTTTTTAATCAATTTTGATTTCCAAAAACTTTCAATTTAGAAAATTAAAAAAAAATACCTAAAACTAAAATAATTTATACTAATTGGTACTTTTATTGATTTTTGTTTTTATGAACATGAACGTAACAAAATTAAAAATATTTTTATTTTATCTTTTATATAGTATAAAGTATAATTTATATTTTGATTGTTTATGTATATTATTTATTTCATATATGTTTTAAAAATACAAATCAGGTTAATCCCCGGAGGCTCTGTCAACTGCCAACTAGCACCTAGCAACTTTTACAACACTGATTACAAGATCATAGCTAATTTGTAAATTCAACATTCATCTTTTCAAATAAATATGCTGAAACTGTATCCAAGTCAAACACTTCACAACATCAAGAAGATGATCTTACCGTTATCAACATTGCGGCGAATGGTTTTGTGTCCTCTGGTTTCCTCTCGACTGGAATTGAAGGGTACTTCACACTGTTAACTTGAAACCTTATCTGCAGTTGGACTCACAAATTTAGCGCCGACTCACAAACTAAAGCTTCGGCATACCCATACAAGTTTACAAATAATGATCGATTCTGACCTCTCCATCTCCTTCGATAGGATAATCTATGGTATTGTCCGCATCCTGATAGTGCCATGTCCAACTTCCTGTTTGCCTGAAATTGTCATTATTTGATAAATTAGAATAATTGGCGTCATCGAGTTTTATATGATTAAACGGTAAATTATCAGTACAGTTCAATCAGAATTGTCATTACTTGATATTATACTAAACTACTTTAAATAGCGATGTAATTGGAATTATGGCAATCATCAAGTTTATATGATTAAACTTAAATGTTCGAAGTGCAGTTCAATCACAATGAAGCTCAAAGCTCAACCAGGAAAGCATCTTACTTGTTTCTTGAATCTGGTTCAAAACGAGATGGATTTGGCAAATAATATGCAGGTATATAAATGTCTTCAAAAAATCCAAGTGTTACTGTCAATAATAATTAAAACATCAGTCTGCAAGCACCATTTAGAAACAACTCTTCAGTAAAGAGTAGCATAATATAATACATGGAGTAAAAAACATTTTATTGATGAAACTGGTGTAACATTCTTAGCATACACATGAATTAGAATAAATTGAGATAGACAATAGGGCATTTTCATGCATGAAACAAAATGATTGCTAGTGCTGATTTTCCAAGAAAATTATGGACAGAGCATTCCGTGTCTGCGTCTAATACCAAATGGTTAAGTAAAAAGATCCTGATGATCTGATACCTAGAGGATGTATGAATCTAATCCAAAACTTGCCTGCAAATTTCCTCTATGCGCCATGAAAGTATATTTTGTGCTACTGATTAGTGATTATCACTTGAAATCCATGATAAAATGTCGAAGGTATGATTTTGTGAAGTGGGTCTAGGCTGTATTCGTACTTCTAGGTCCAGAAACAGAATTTGCCAGTTCATGGGGATCCAAATAGAGAGCATAGTCAAAGAGATTAACTGAATTCTGAAATGATTCAATGACTTCACACGCAAAGGAAAAAATTAGGCATATAGAGTGCCTCTACACTAACCATCTACAATTCAAGAAGTCGTGACCTAAGATTGTTCTTCCCCGAGTTAGGTGGGGACAGAAGCCTAGAACTCGAGTTGCATTAATTATCAAGAAAGCAGAAGGTTGAAGTTTAACCCAAACCGACCAGACAATTTTAAAATAGTCAGATACGTATGGTGCGCATTTGCGATAGAAAGAGAGATATGACTAGACTACTTAATAACGAAAACAAGATGAGAGCTATTCATTGCACATACATCGCAAGCCATTAGCGTCAGATTCTTTAAGTCTTGCAGAAATCACCTCTCCCACGAATGGACGAAACATAACAAGCATGAAATCAGCCTGCCACAACATCCCAGGAAAAGAAATTAGAAACATGACATATTATATTAATCCAAAAACTAATATCATAAACACCTCCACAAAACATATGCACTTTAAATTAACGGCAAGGAAACACGCATTAACTCTCAGATTCAATTAGATTTTCAAACGATTCAATCAGTCTTAACATAACCAAATTAAAGCAAACTCTTAATGCAGGAAACATTGATGCCAAGCATAATCTCTATAAAAGCATTGAAATTAGAAATTGATCAAATGAAATAACATTGTTTATACATTTTACAGCAAAACCCACAAATGATACCAGGAAAAACATTGGTGCGCAGAATCAAAAATCATTTCTCACTAAACCCAATTACCAATGCAGCCATGGGAAACAATAACTGTAGGCATAACCAATTAAAATCCAACTTAACGCAGGAAACGGAAAATTCAAAGATAATCTCTATGAAAGACATTGCAATTTGCAATTGATCATACATATTACGGTAAAACCCGCAAATGATATCATAAAAAACACTTGTATACACAGAATCGAAAACCACTTCTCACTAAACCCAAATAGCAATGCAGCGACAAAAACGAGAACTGAAGCTCTTTTGGTGCATTTGCAATTTGCAATTGATCATACATTTTACAGTAAATACCAGGAAAAAACACTTTAAACACAGAATCAAAACCCATTTCTCACTAAACCCAAGTAGCAATGCAGCCATAAAAACAAGAACTGAAGCTCTTTTGGTGCATTTGCAGTTTGCAACTGATCATACATTCTACAGTAAAACCCACAAATGGTATCAACAAAAAACAATTATATGCACAGAATCAAAACCCATTTCTCACTAAACCTAAATAGCAATGCAGCCATAAAAAACGAAAATCAAAGCTCTTTTGAGAGAACAAGAACACACCGTATAAGTAGAGGCACCATCTCCAGCATGAATAAACCCACCTTCAATAGACTTAATAGCACCAACAGAAACACAAAGCCCCAAATTCGCCACCACCTGGAAATTCCCAAAAACCACAAACAACAAAAAAACCCAAATTTTACACGATCCCGACAAACGAAACAAGAAGAAGAAAAAAAGAAGCAAAAATGGCTCAAAAAATTCCCAGAAACCTTGTCTAGGAAGAGCTTGTTGAGCTCTTGCCTGATGGCTTGCTCGAGAGGGAGGCTCAGGAGATCTGGAGGAAGACGAAGCGTGTGCTCAATACGGCTGAGGTAGAACATCGCTTCCCTCTCCTCCTCGACGGCTCGAGGTGGTGAGAATCAATGGAGATTTAGGGTTTAGGGTTTTTGACTCGGTGCTTTGAGCTTCTCTGTAAAGTGATTTTAAGCCAAAATAAAAACGATAGAGAAGAGAGAACCAAAGCGCGTGATTGTTAAACGGTTGGAGGGCGCGTAATTTTGTCTCGCGTCACGGGTTCGATCCTCACTTTGTTGTTCTTTTATTTTTATTTTTTTAGGATATTGATCGAAATACAATGATTTTATCGTGATAGAAACTTGAAAACCAACATTTTTATACTTGTTTTTCATTTATCTTAAATGACATGTTTGCTTGTTAAGTATGCTCAACTTTTTTCAATCTTTTCATCAGCTCACTTAAAATCTAAACAACTTTTGTGATGGCAGATTTGACACGGACCCAATTTTTTTTCAACTCACCTTAAACCGAAATTAATTATACGATGCCAATTTGTCTAAATTATGTAGGATTAAATATACATATAACTACTAAGTGCATCACAAATATATTTCTTTGTAGAACAGCTACAACATGCAGACATGATCTCCCAAATTAAAATAGATATTTGGTTTAATCATCTACAAAATACTTGATCATTGCATCAAATTAAATATAATAATAATTAGGGATACACTCATATACAAATCAGGTTGAATATTCAAACCGTCCGAACTAATATCAGACGTTAGGTCGCTAAAGATCTGCGCACGTATTGTTTCAGCGCGCGACACGTGGCAGAAAAGCTCTACCGTTGCCACTTTCAACATTCCATTGGGTTCAAAACATTCTATCATTTTACACTAACATTTCACCGCTTTAGACGATTTGTATTTCAAGCCCAATTTGTATTTGATTTCGCCTCATAATAATTAATATCCAAAAGTTCTTGCTTAGAAGATGAGGTGTTTGATTGAACCTTTTTTGGTTGATTTTACTGAGCGCTTGCTTTTTCCGTTTGCTTAAAAATATAATGTTATTTATGTGAAAATGTTTTATGGGTTTACTAAGAACTCATACTTTTGTCTCTATGATTTGTAAAATAAAGTGTCAAAACTAAAACACATTAAATAAATTCAATTCAATTCAAGTTCATCAGTTATATATACATTTTTTCACCAAACTAAGGTTATTTTTGTATCTATATTTTATCAATGAACGGCTAGAGATTTTCATTTTAAAAATAATCACTGATAAATACACTTTGTTTGTGACAAATAAAAATTGGGTATAGTTAAATAAAAAATTACATATTTGGTTGTGGTTTGACCAAAAAAGACAAAGAACAGAAATGGGAACAGAAAGTGATAGAATCATAGGTTGCATGTCTAGGAGGAATCGAACTGTAACTAGGAACTAAGTCTAGTCTAGGAACACACAAAAAGGCCCCACTTCACTTCCTGTCTCAATCCTGCCTAGTTCATAAATAACCATATTCTATGAGTTTCTTGCATCATAAAATCTCTTCTTTTTTTTTGAAAAATTGCATGATAAAATCTATTAATGTCATATATATTGAGATTATGTATGTCATCATCTAAAAAACAATTGTGCGCCCACACACATATATATAATTTAATTTCAATTGTGCACACTTTATATTTACGGGATTACTCAAGTGAAAACGACTGAAAAGGATTATTATGATAAAAATGATAAATAATCTCAATTATTTTATTGAGAAAATATAGGCTTGAGATTAAATCATATTTGGGGAAAAATATATAATTAGTTAAATTTGAATTTACTTTAATATATTTCATTAATGGATCATTTATTTGATCAATTTAATAACTTAGGGAGTGTATTCAATTAGGATTTTGAATGACTTTTAAAAGTTCATGAATTCTTAAAGTTTACAAGACTCTTTTAAGTTTATAAAGAGTCTTGATGATTTTAATGGAATGATTTTGCAAATCTCATGATTTGAGATGATATTTTTAAAGAGTTTTTTTATGCCAACAAAGACTTTCAAAATCATTCAAAGTCATCCATTTCTTAGAATCGTTTAAAGTCATTGACATTTACAATACCTTTAGACTTTAAAAGTATTTTTAAAGTCATGATTGAATACCACAAGACTTTAAAAGTATTTCTAAAATCATGATTAAATACCACAAGACTTTAAAAGACTTCTTAAATCCATTAAAATCATGATTGAATACACCCCCCTTAAAATAGTTCATAATTTGTATATAAGAAATAGTTTTCACGTTTCTTATTCCCCTTTCTCTACCGGACATGTATCCTCCTTGTCAAGTATCATATTCCTATCCTTCCTACGTAACTGCGGCTAAAGAGTGACACTCGAATCCAACCTTTTTTTTGAAAGAAAATGCGAATTTTATTTAATATATAGCAACTAACCCGGCATCGAGCCGGACAGCTGAGGCTACAGTTGGTGGGACATGCCCCTCACCATAACTCAAACCACTGTTAGTTAACGCAAACTTGGCCAATTCGTGGGCCGCTTGATTACATGATCTACGGGCAAAGGATAAAGATATGTTTCTATCGGAAGCTGAGAGTAGCCGCTTGCAGTCGTGGATGATCCCCCCAAACATGTTCTGTAAGTGTTTTCCTCCCCGAACCTGGTTCACCACCCTAACACAATCTGTCACCACTTCTACCGAACTCCAGTTATGTCCTTTTGCTCAAGATAGAGCTTCCCTGACTCCTTCGGCCTCCACCTCTTCGGAATGGAGATAACCCGTAAACCGTCTACACAGTGCTCCCATGATGCGGCCTTCTGAGTCTCTACAGATAAGCCCTATGCCCCAGTTTCCCCCCCTGGACGTCTATTCCCCCATCCACATTTATTTTTAGTCGTCCTGGGGGTGGTGGGGCCCACACTTGTGGTGATGATGTCACAAGCGGATATGTGCATGTGCCACCACCCTAGGGCTTTACCGCTAGCCAAGCACGACGGAACCCTTTTGTTGTTGCAACCACTCTTGCTGGGTGGAAGGCTTCCATCTTCCAGATTGCTTGATTCCTAGCCCTCCATATTGCCCATAGCGTGATTTCCCACAGACTAGCCTCGTTCTCCCCTTCCAGCCAAGAACTCCAACTGGTAAGGACCGGGTGTGGCCCCATCCGTCCTCTGATTGATCGTAGAAGCCTATCCCCCCAAAACCGGCGCTACAACCCTACAACTGAGGAATATGTGATCTACAGTCTCATCCTGGTCCCCACACAGGGGGCACACGTTTATTACAGGAAATCCCCTTTCTACTAGCCGGCTCCTAGTTGGGAGCAGGTTTGATATAGCCCTCTCTGGGGGGGGGGGGGGGGGGGGGGGGGGGGGCCTGCAGCTTTCACACCTCCTTCCACCTGTCGCCTGGCCCTGGCAGCCACCAGATGTTGCCCATTTGGCAGAGGGCTCGGTATGCACTCTTCACTGAGTATTCTCCATATTTGTCTGCATCCCAATACCATTTGTCCCTGTCTCCGTACCAGCTAGGAATGATAGAGAATATTTGGTTACATGTGTCGTGGTCAAAATGTGCTCGTACCTTCCCTGCATCCCATGCTCTGCAGTCCGGGGTGAACAGGTCAGAAACCCGCATGCCCGCCGGGATGGCGGGGTCTTCCGCGATAGTTGGAGCCTCCCCTCCTAACCATGGGGTTCCCACTACTGGGCAGTTTCCTGGGTCGATACTCAGTCTTGCCTTTTCCCGAATTACCGATCTGGCCTCGCAGATGCTTTTCCAAATGTAGCTCGGGGAGAGACCCAACGGGGCCTCAAGGAAAGAAGAATGTGGGAAATACTTTCCTTTCAATAGTTTGCTCGGCAGTGAGTTGGGTTTTGTAAGAATCCTCCAGGCCTGTTTCACACAGAGAGCCAGATTGTACTCCTTTAGATTGAGAAAACACACCCCCCCCCCCCCCCATTTCTTTGTGTTTGCACATGTCAGCCCACTTCCTCCACATGATTCCCCCCATTTCCCCTCCACCAGAATTTGTTGAACAGTCTGCCAATGTCATCTAGGAGGCGTTGTGGGAAAATGAATACCTGCATTGAGTAGCCTGGGAGTGCATGTAGAATGGACTTGATCATTACCTCTCTTCCTGCGGAGGACAGGAATCTACTACTCCATGACGCCATTCTTTTTGCCACTCGCTCCTTCACATAGGCCAGGGCCCGCGTCTTGCTTCTCCCTATCATGTTAGGGAGGCCTAGGTATGTGGAAGGGTCTTGTTCCTCCCTAAACCCCAGAACGGTCATGATACCATCCCTTGTAGATAAGAGGGTATTCGGGGAGAAAAAAGCTGAGGATTTTTCCTTATTTATTAGCTGACCTGACGCCTTCTCGTAGATAAGGAGGCACCTTACTATCTGTTCTGCCTCTCCCCGTGTAGCCCTGCAGAACATGTAGCTGTCATCCGCGAACAGGAGATGAGAGACCACAGGCGCTTCCCTTGCTATCTTTACTCCTTGCAGAGCCCCCGTCCGTGTAAATTCTTGCAGTAATTTGGATAGCCCTTCTGCACAAATGAGAAAGAGATAGGGGGAGAGGGGGTCTCCCTGTCGCAACCCTCTTGTCGGATCTGGCACTCTGATTGTATGTCCTAATGTGGTGACCGAGTATGTGACTGAGGATACACATGCTTGGATTAGTTCAATCCACCTCCGGTTGTAGCCCATTGCCTGCAACACCTGGTACAAGAAACTCCATTCCACCCGATCGTAGGCCTTGCTCATGTCAAGCTTTAAGGCCATCAGCCCTCTATTGCCTTGTGCTTTCCTTTTTACGTGGTGCAGGACCTCTGCATCTACTATTATGTTGTGTATTATGAGTCTACCCGGGACGAAGGCACTCTGCGTCGTTGAGATAACGCCATCCAATGACTCCTTGAACCTGTTCACCATGACCTTCGATATTATCTTGTACAATACATTGCACAACGCAATAGGCATGTAATCACCCAATGACTGTGGGCTTTGGTTTTTTGGGATCAGGGCAATGTCCGTATCATTTATCTTCTCCGGCAGGTTCCCTGAAGTGATGAAGCTTTGCACCATGTCGAGCAGTTCTATTTTCATCATCGGCCAGATCGCCTTATAGAAAGCCGGATTGAGACCGTCTGGTCCTGGGGATTTGCAGGAATCCATCCCAAAAACAGCCACTCTGACCTCCTCCTCATCTACTTGTCTTAACAGTGAAACGTTCTGTTCCTCCGTGATGGTTGGTCGAACAAGGTCTATCATTGCCCTGCAGTCTACCCCTCCCCCGGTGAAGAGACTCCCGTAGAACTCCGAGATTTCTTCCTCAATGCTCGTACCCCAACTCACTCTTCCTCCCCCTGCCCTTTCTAGTGAGTCAATGTGGTTCCTCCTTCTTCGTTCTGAGGCACACTTATAGAAATATGCTGTATTCCTGTCTCCCTCCTCCAGCCATAATTGTTTGGATCTCTGCCTCCAATGGATTTCCTTGGCAAGGAGAAGATCATTTAGTCTTGTCGCTTCTCTTTCATATTCCTCAATGCCTTGCATATCCCTTCTGCCCCGCAAATGTTTCACTGTCTTTTGCAAGGTCGTTATCTCAGATCGCACCTTCATGTTCTCCTCCTGCCCCCAGCTCTGTAGTCTTTCCCTGATATGAGTCAGACGGTATATTAGTGGTAGGCCCCCACCCTCCTCCCATGCTGCCAAGGTCACACCTGCGCACTCGAGGTTTTGCAGCCATTCATTGTTGAACCTGAAAAGGTGACCTGCCCGATAGTGGGTCTGATGGCTTGTAGTCATCAGGATGGGGCTATGGTCAGATGTCGAGAATCCGAGGTTAGTCAGTCTGGTGTTCTCGAATGCATTGATCCATGCGATGTTTGTCAAGGCTCTATCTAGTTTCGCTTCCTTCCACTGGCTGGTTCCCCTGCTCTTTTCCCATGTAAACCCGTGACCTGTCAAGTCCACATCCTTGAGTCCCCAGTCCTCTATCAATGTGTTATAACCCTCTAGCAGTCCTTGAGGATACGGTTGACATCCTCTGACTTCTTCCTGGCTTCCCACGTTGTTGAGGTCCCCAATTATGCACCAGGGGAAAGACGTACCTCCCGCTAGGTTTCTGATTAGCTCTCACGTGAGATGCCTGTAATGTCTGTTGGGGTCCCCGTATACTCCTGTTAAGTTTACCTGTACCCTGTCCCCCAGAGTTGCCGATATGTGGATGTGTCTTCGTGAGGATGAGAGAACTGAAACTCCCTTGCCATCCTTCCAGAATAATGACAGCCCTCCATTTCTCCCTTCTGGTTCGACTCCCCAGACTCCCTCGAACCCCAGCCTTCTACACAAAGCTTGCAGTCTCGACTGAGTACAAAATGTTTCACATAGGAAAATGAAATTGGGTCTCTTTGATACTACCATTTCTAGCAAGAACTGTATCGCCCGGGGGTTCCCAAGCCCTCGGCAGTTCCAAGACAAGATACTCATTGTCCTCTGTGGGACCTCTCAGCTGGTCCCGTCGATTGCGTGTCCTGATTGAGGTCAAAACCTCTTTCCATTCTCCTTCGCTTTGATCCTCTGCTTTCAGTTGATGTTTCATCTTCCTCGTATGTTGCTTGGACTTCCCTTGGCCTCACACTGCTCGAGGGCGTATTGCTCTGACTAGACTCAGCCCGTGTCTCTGAGTTTGCTCCTCTCCCCTGACGTCCCCAACTTCCCCCCCTTCCTTGGACTGTTTGTGAGATATTTATCTCCCATTGTGTATATGTTCTTTTTTGGCTCGGCTCTCAGCCACGTTCCATAGGGTTTTGGGGCAACGTCTGTCTGTCCCTCCCACTTCTTTTGACATTGCTTGTCCCCATGTCCTAGGATATCGCAATTGAAGCAGAACGATGGGAGCCTTTCATATTTGAAATTGACCACATGCCCTGTTCCTCTAGAGTCCTGCACACACATCCTTCTGGTCAGGGGCTTGTTAATTTCCATTTCTACCCTTAAACGGATGTAGGAACACCAATGCCCTGTGAAGTTGGTCTCATCCAGCCTCACAACTCTCCCCAACACATTCCCGATTCGTGTTGCAACTTGCGTTGTTTTTAAGTGGGCTGGCATTCCGTGTACCTGTACCCATATTTGGAAGGAGCGGAACTTCATCCCCTCCAGGGTGGACCTCTTAGGGAGACGTTCCAGCAGTAGTTGGACATTATTGAAAGTCCATGGGCCTCGTTCTAGGACGTTTGACATGTCTTGCTCATCATAGAATTGAAATATGAATAGGTTGTGAGCCACCTCGTTGATTGACATTCTATGTTAAGGTTGCCACAAACTTGCGATGAGATTTTTGAACGTCATATAACTCTGTATACATTTATTTATACATAAAATTATACATAATTTTTATTCAAGATTGAATTTACACATTTATTTTTCAATCAAATTACTGATATAAATTTTAAGTTTACACCCTCTAATAATAGGTGAAATAAAAATAGTTTTCACGTGATTAATAATCTTTTGAAAGCAAAATAAACTGAATTATTTTCTTAGAAAATATAATTTCCTTAAAGAACACCATACCTTGACTCTTGCTCACTCAACCACGTCACGCTGCTCCCTAAAGTGTGCCTGTGCGCAGGATAATTAAGAAACACCTCACCAACCAAAACGCGCCATCGCATTCACGAAACGGCGCGCACCCACGGCGCACATTATCCTCCATCTCATATCTGTTTTTGGCTTGTCTATATATAGTTTTTATTTTATTTTCCGCATAAAAAAACAAAGAACTGTTTTGGTTCGTGCTCGTTGTTCCGTCGAAGCCTCTCTCGATTCGGATCAGCTCTCTCTCTCTCTCAGTCTCTTCGAAATCGCAACGAAGCCCACGTTTCATCTTCCATAATTACCCCTTCCCATTCCTTTAATTACCATCCCTACCCTCCCCCAATTCACGTACTGGTTCGTTCAAATCCGCGAAATCGCTCGCTGGTTCTGCTCAAATCCTTGAAATCGCTCGACGGTTCTGTTCGTCGGATATCGCCGAGAGACTTTTGATCGTCTGGGCTCAATGCCGGTGATCAGAGCTCCGACTTGGACGTGAATTTCGCGAGATTGTGTTCATGCACCGTCGATTGAGATTTTCTGGGTTTGGAGGTTGATTTTGGGGGCGATTATGGCGAATCGGGTCGTGAAGATCAGGAGAGAGACGATCGCGGCATGCATGACGTGTCCGATCTGCAACATGATCTTCAGAGACGCCACCACGATCTCCGAGTGCCTCCATACGTGTATGTGTGATCTGTTGCGAGCTTCGATTTTTCTGGGTCGTTTCGGTTTGTTCTGTTTCTGATTTTCTATGGTTTTGTGTCTTTGGGCTATTGATTGTGGATATTTGTGATTTTGGGTGACTGGTGATTTGTGTTTATGTGCAATTTGGGTTCGTCTGTTTTGGTGTTATTGGAGGATTGGGTGTTTTTGTTGCTTTGATTTGAAGTTTAGCATATAAAATTGGAGAGACAATGTTGGTTGGTGTTGGGTCGAATCGATCACTTAGTTGAAGGCTTGAAGCTATAGCTATAGCCTATAGCTAGCTGATTGTGCTTCATTGATGTTCCATAATCATATAGGACTCAGCTTTACTTAATTGCTGTACACTATTGCATAGAGCATTCGGAAATCAAGAACATGAGTTATTAAGTTTTGAGTTCTGGGGATTAATTGGGAATTAGTGGGAGATTAATCGAGAAATTAATCAGATTAATGGGGGATTTCTAGAACATTGCTCTGGACAAAGCCTTTTGAGTGAGTCTTTGTATAATGGCATTGTTCTAAAACTCCTGCTTTCTCCCCCGCTAACTCGACAAAATCGTGTTGTCAGAGTGTTGAGGTGAGTTTTAGAACTCTCCGATTTCTCACTCGGTCAAATCTGGTCAAACTTTGCCATTTTCTTGCAGAAACTATTTCATAATTTGTGCTTTTGTTTTAACTTCTTAAGTTGTTTGAAAGTGTGAATCTACTAAAATATTGTTATTTTCGTCTTTCATGTGGATTATACTCACACACACACACACCCGAGTTCTTAGAACTCAAAATTCTTTGTCTCGTCGAGTTCTCCCCAATCCCGAGTTTTAGAGCCTTGTATAATATTTATTGATGCTCGCAAACATATTTATGATTCTATTGCATGCCAATTCCACGTTACCTTAATTCTTTTGCATGCAATGAAGGCCACTTGTTCTGCAGACTGATATTTTGCGAAATTGTATGCACATTTATTGTTTGTTTGTTTGTTTCTTTTCTTAATTGCATATTCAATTTGCTGACATTTCTTTACCTTGTTTTGCTGAATGTGAGTACTTCATTGACATTTTGTTATTTAAACTCATTTCAGTTTGCAGAAAGTGCATACACGACAAGATATCAGATGAAGAATTGGAAAACTGCCCGGTTTGCAATATTGATTTGGGGGTTAGCCCATTGGAGAAATTGAGGTTTGTTCTTCTCGTGACCCATAGATCTGTCTCTCTCTCTCTCACTCACTCAAATCTCAGTATGCATGCTTCTATTAGCTGTGAATTAGCTGTTATATGCAAGACGACTCACAATGAGTGTTCTAAAACTCGCAAAACCGATTTGGACCGGGCTTTAAAACTCCCGGCTTCTCACTTGGTCAACTCAGTCAAACCTGGTCAAAGTTGGTCAATTTTTTATTTTATTTTTTACATATGCTTTGAAACTGTTCTATAATTTGTACTTTTGTTTTGAAATTTTCATTAACAGTCGTTACTGATATGGAGAAAAAAAGCTCTCTCCTCTTCCTTGAGTGATATTGTTTATGTCCCTCGTTTCTTTTTTTGTTCTTAATTCTCAGTTTCAGGGATTACGGTTTCGTGGAAAACCAATTATGTCATAAGTTAACTTCTAAGCAAAATCTTCACCCTATTGGCTAATTTTATATTTTATATAGTCGTAATGGTTTTCGAATCATTGCTTTGTTTAAGGTAATATTATATTAGTATTATTTTTCTTGATATTGTGCTTGGTCGGACTGTCATATACTGGTTTCCGATCATCTCTTAAAATTTTCCAATCATCAAACCTTTTTATACAAGGCTGTCATTGTTCTCGTCAAGCGTTCATGCAGAAGCATGACGTAGATTAACATGGATTTTATGAGATTTTCTCGTATAAACAGGCCAGACCACAGCTTGCAAGACGTCAGGGCCAAGATTTTCCCTTCGAAGAGAAGGATAGTGAAGGCACCCGAGCCGCCACCCTCTGTTGCATTGCCGGTTAGAAGAAAAGAGCGATCACTCTCGTCATTGGTTGTCAGCACTCCCAAAGTATCACCAGAAATTACCATGACCGGGAGAAGAGCCAAAGGAGTCGCTAGGAAGGCTTCTACATTTCGAAATTCCGGTTCCTCCGTTGAGAAACCGGTCGAGAAAGAAGAGCCTCTGGCAGAAGGTCATCCGGAAAGCTCAAGCTCTCCTGAAATTGTAGTCAAATTCATAACTCCAAACACGAAACAGGTAAATGGTGCCTTTTTATTATTTGAAGTTTTTTGCTGGTGTCATGTGACTAGGGGTGTTTATTTTGGAACAAGAACCGGCCTTAAACTGAGAACTGGGCCGAACCGCACCCGAAAAACCGAGAACCGTGTGGATAATGATTCAGTTTTGGTTATATATTTTAGTGGACCGGTCAATTACGATAACTATAAAATATAAATTCCGATTTCGATTTCGAATGTATATCTATTACTATAGTCTATAGCTTATTATTGCATGGAAATTTGAATGTCTTTTATTCGATGATGTTCAATTCATACCAAAAACCAAACCTGAATTGAGAACTAGATCAAAGTGAATAAATTGCATAATTAGTCCGAGAATAAGGTCCAAATGACTAATTGAGCCCGCAAACCGGGCCCAAAATAAAGGCCTGCCACATTACTGTTATGTCTAGTTCTAACCAAAGAACCACCCGATTATATGGCGGTTCGATGTTGTGACAAAGTTAACAATATTGTGCATGTGTATCGGTTTATTGCAGAGCTCTTCCCTTGGCGGGCCTGTCGGAGCCTTACCCGGTAACAAAACAGAAAATGGCGCCGAATCTTGGGGAAACAGAACGGATCGCTTGAATCCTTTGGATTATTTGGTGGAAGTTGCAAACAGGACAAAGCCTTTAGAGTCCGTCTCACAAGCTTCTGTCGCTAAAGTCGTGACTCCTCTCATTGCTGATAGAGAAGCGCCAATTCGGAGAAACAAACGAAAACCGAAAGCGGAGGATGAGAATCAACTCGATCCTGCCCATTTGGAATTGGAAAGACCTAAAAAGGTGTATAAATATCGAAGGAAAGCAACGTCTGCTCATGAGGAATCGGGCATTTCATCCCAAGCTGTGTTGAGCAGTGTAGGTGCTAATCATAGATTCGGTCCGATTTGGTTCTCTCTAGTAGCTTCCACGGACCAGTAAGTGACAATTTTAGCTCTAAAGCTTCACTGAATTGCCTTTCTCGGAAAAGTCTTAAATTATCTGATTTCACGGTGTTTTCAGGGAAGGAGATGTGCCTTTGCCACAAATTCCAGCGAGTTACTTGAGAGTAAAGTGAGTTCTTTCTTGCTTCATTGCTTACTTGTTTCTTTTGTCATTGAATCTCTCTCTTTCCTTTTCTCTATGGAGATATTGAAGTTGTCTACTGTAAATTTATACAATGAGATTTTGGTGGTGAATAATTAACTTAATACTGTTAAAATTCAATTATGGATCTGATGTTTAATATTGAGACGCGCCTTCGTGATCATACTATACTATACTATACTATACTCGATCTTTCCTGGCCCGAAACTTTGATTCCAGGTGGAAACATTTTGCGTCTATTGGTTCATAAAATCATTCTTATATATGTGTGCGTGTGTGATTTTGGCACCACATTGCATAATATTTAACAATCCCTTATTGTATCGTCGAATAGTTTGGTTTTACGTTCTTTCGTATGGTATATTATGCCATTGTACACCTCTCTGACTCTCATGCTCGTTCTTTCATTTTATCATAGGGATGGAAATGTACCGGTTTCTTATGTCCAAAAGTACCTGGCAATGAAACTAAATCTGGCTAGCGAAACTGAGGTGAGTGATCTGTATTATATTCTATGGATTTTGTGTAATAATTACATGTCTTTTTAATAGTCAACCTTGAAATGCAAGAAACTATATCATGCTAAGGTTAATACTGATTGGGTGTGTGTCTATATGGGAAAATGAAAAAAAAAAACTGTTGTATACTCTCCCACTTTTGTAAGGTGTTGCGTACTTTATTAATGGCAAATATTTTATGTTAACTTTGTTTTTTTTGTGCAAAAATGCGTTTGTTTGTTACAAAATGACGAAATTACCTTTAAAAAAAGTTTTTTTTAAAAAATTAATATTTTAAAAAGTTTTACTGAAAATATCTTTTGACAAATTTGTAAAATTTAATATTTTAGTAGTTTTTTTATAAAAATCTTAATTCTTAGTTTTATAGGCAATTTCATCATTTTTGTACAAATACACATTATGCACAGAAAAATCAAAGTTCATAACACATTTTTACTATTAACAAAATACATATCACTATTTTGCAAAAGTGTGACAATATACAACATGTATTGTTTTGGAACATCAAAAACCATTTTCTATAGATCACATGAACAGGTTCACATATTCTGAATGCATGATTTTATATCCGAACCTGGGAATTTGGAAAATATACCGTGAAAATAGAAATGTTACATTCAGTTCAGTTCGTGATCTGAAATGTTTCCTGATTTTTGTCAGGTCGATATCAGATGTATGGGACAACCGGTGAGTCCCTCCCTACAACTATATCATCTCATTGACTTGTGGCGCCAAACAACATCTTCACAGCGCGTGCAGGCGTCAATCGGGCTCTCGGCCAAGGATTTCGTAATGGTGCTTTCATATTCTCGGAAACTTTAGCGTCTTCCTCAACGTAAACATTTCTTTTTCTTTTTCCGGCTATTGCATTTTTTTTTTCAATAATTCAGCGATTATAGTTTCTTTTTGGGGTTAAATAGTCTATTGGTTTGATTGTAATAATCAGTGGTGATTTTGAGTACTTGGATGATTATTGCAAATTGGATTGTACATTATCTCAATTTTTTTTATTATCATTTGATAGTTTCTTCCAGCCAAAGCAGTCAGAGCTTATTATTTTGATTTTTGTGAGTAAACCAAAAATTACATGTTACCTAATTTTCTTTTGCACTGTTAAATAAACTACGTGGAAAACACTGCTTATTCGGCAATTTGTAAAAATTGCTAGTCAATCAGAGATGCTAAGGAATTAGTCCGGTTACAAGATTAATAAAAAATTATAAAAGATTATCAAGGACTAATTAGAGGATTTACCGAACAAGTTGGAGATTCTTACAACATTGTTATTTAGTCTGTGATCACTTTAAACTGGTGTTTTATCCTCCAAACTAGTTGACACATTTTAATTTATTTCTGAACTGTTATTTCATAAAAAAAATATGAATATGTGAAATGATACTTCAGTAAATAATAGTATTTTGTTCACATGAATCTGTCAAGACCCGTCTAAATCCGCCTACCAGCGTAAACTACCAAATCATATAAAATCAAGTCGGTGTTAAGAAAATCCAGACCTCCGCCAATTTTTTCTGCAAGTCATTACCATCCAAACCATATTCTCATCTCATACTACAATATAAGCATCATAGCTAAGTCAACAATCAGTTGTAGGAAAGCAAGTGAAACCATAATTTCCACAATTTCAAGTATAAGGGTCCAATTAAAGGGACTTTTTGCTTCCCAACTTTATGCTTTACTCACACCTTGAAGATCTAAAATATAAGCATATAGATCATGTGAGCACTGAGGCCATTTAAACAATAACACGCTGCAACAAAATCATCCATAGAGCTGAGGTTGGCTCGTTAAAACTATTATCAACAAAATTTAGGAAACTGATTCAATCGCTAGATGAATCAATAACAATACATTTGCTTGATTGATCCACCAATTTGACTCGCAATGACTTAAAATCAAAAGTAAAGCTAAAAATGAACATAAACATATGCCGATGTAAAGCACATGAGCATTTCAACAATGGACTCCAACACATCACGAAACAGAAGATTTCAAACACCACATCATTTGAATTGAACAAAAAGCTTCCTCTATTTTTTCATCTGAACCCAATATAAGAACGTTTCACACTACAAAATTTATACATAAATAATAAAAAAAAACAAAATTTCCTATTCTTCTTCACCTTTTGGAGGCTAATACCAATTTAAGCAAGACTGAAAACAATCAGCAAATAGTTAATTTCAATAACATTTCACACTAAATGGCTTGTTAGCTGACACATGAAATGATGAAGATACAACTATTAATCCACCAATTTAACTCACATAATGATTAAATTTTCAGTAGAAAAGTAAAAATGAACATAAACACATGAACATTTGAACAATGCATTCTTAAACATGACATTGAATTAAACAAAAGCTTTTTCTATTTTTCATCTGAAATCAATACAAGAGCATTTCAAACTACAAAATTTACAAACAAATAGAAAATAATAAGAAAATGTTTCCTATTTTTCTTCAGTTTTGGGTGGATGATCACAATACCAAGAAAAGCAAAACTAAATAAAATCATTAAATACCAAAATTCGAGATTGGAACAAACCAGATTTGCAGGAAAGCTCATAGCCCACCAAGACCATCACCTCCTCTCTTGACCTTCCTATACATGCAACCCAGAAATTCTCAAGCCTTGATCTTGCATTCAAGGAAAAACCCTAAAATACCTCAATTCACGCAATCGAATCTGAATCCACAACTTCATAGTGTGTACTATGAAATTGATCAAACCCCATAGTACACACCAACATCATCACCTCCTCTCTTGAGCTACTGGCGCATGCAATTCACAAATTCTTCACCTTCAAGCTTGTATTCAAGGGAAAACCCCTAAATCGCCCTCAAAAACCCCCAATTCAAGCAACCCAAATCCAAACCCACAAATTTCACTGTATGAACTATGAAATTGATCAAAACCCATAGTACCCAGAATGCTTAATCTGTACATGCACACCAACAATTCCCGAACCCCAAACTTGTATTCAACGAAAAACCCTAAAACGCCTCAAAAACCCCCAATTCAAGCAACCCAGATCCAAACCCACAAATTTCACTGTATGAACTGCGAAATTGACGAAACCGATCAAAACCCATAATACCCAGCACTCGTCCTCGAGCTCCCAGCACCCGAATCCGTCCCGATCTCGCCGTACAAATCGTCGACGCCCCGAAACGCCGCGTGAACACACACGAATAAAGCCCCGATCGCGAGCGAGACAACCACGTTGAGCCACACGCCTGTCAGGACCAGCGCGACGACCGTGAGCGCCCCGAGCAGGCCGAGCACTAGCCGGTCGTCGACGGTCCGGCCCAGCAACTGGACCGGGCCGTCGCGGAGGAAGTAGAGGAAGAGCCAGCCGGAGGAGACGACCAGGAAGGCGATCATGGAGATCGGGTGCCACAGGAGGCTCAGGAAGAGCACGACCAGAGCGACCATGGCGTAGTTGACCCGGAAGTAGCCGAGGTTCTTCTTGAGGCGGCGCGTGGCCTCGCCGAGGGTGTGCGGGCGCGTGAGGGCGGGGAGGGAGAGGAGCTCTGCCCAGGGGCGGCGCGTGGCGAAGTAGGTTTGGGCGGTGGTGGCTGTGGGGGCGGCGCGTGAGAAGAAGTGGGTCGTGGGGGAGGGTTGCGGCGGCGACGAAGCGGCCGGCGGCGGAGGAGACATCGGAAACAACGAATCTCAGAAGAAGAAAAAAAGGGAGGACTTTATGAAGCCTTTCTAGGTCCGATATTTGTTGATTTCAAGAGCTGATGGTAACGAAACGACGTCGTTCACACGATAACCACGCGATTTCCTTGATACAATACTGGGCCTACGTTGGGCCTAATGGCGATTTTGGGCTTCTATTATCATTTCCAAAACTAAAACCAGTATGTTTCGGCTGGGTATGGGTGGGCATGGTTCCAGAACCGGACCGGACCAGTCAATAATCGGATTTTCTGGTTTCTAAATTATTATAATCATATTTCAAATCATTAGGTGAGTAAATAGTCTTAATTTAACAACGATTTTTCAATTCGTCTCTCGATTCTACTTAATTGAAGTAAATTGATTTCCGGTTTGTTATGTAGGTTTAATTTATAAACTAAAATAGGTTAATTTGAACTCAATTTATAGTCAATTTTTTTATTTTCCAATTAAAATAAAATATCGTTGGAAGTGGAATGTTAAGATTTAATATTATTAGAACCCACTCGATATGTAAAGTTTGCAAACAAAATAAATAATATATTTCTCGACATTCATTTTTTCAACTCTTGCTTGACACGTGGCAATGTGAACTAATCCGGTTCCTATCAATTAATTTGTTATTATGAGTTTTGAGAACTATAATCGAACCAAAATTGAATGGTTCTCTTAAATTTAGAATCAAAACTGAACCATCAGTCACCATTATTTTTTTGGGTCCTCAGTTTGGAATTTGTTCCGAATTCAAAATGCCTACCATTTCTAATCTATGACATGGTTAAATGAAGGAATTTATGTACGAGTATAAAGAAACTAAGATTTTAATGAGGCGTTAGAGCTTGATTAGATAAATATTTAATTTTGGTTCGTTATAATCGTGATCAAACTATATTCTTAAGTCTTGATAGACCGCGAGTCGATTTGTTGATGTTAAATTAATTCTATATTTATAATGAAATTAGTCTAGTAGTATTTATTTGAGTTAGTCTCGAAATGATTCATTTAGTATTTATTATAATGAATATATAATTTTAATTTTAATGAATAATCGTATTGAAATTAAGGTGCACTGAGCTTGAATTTATATATTTCTTTTGACCGAACCCGACTTTAATTGTATAAACTTGTTCGAATTTGACCTTTATACAATTTTTCTTACTAGTGGTGTGGTGTCCAACCAAAATGAGGCGGGAGGAACTTTAGGTTGTATATTTGTTGATTTAAAAAGCCGACGCTAACGGAACGACGTCGTTGAAATGATAAACGCAGGAAGTCGTCCCCATTACATTGGGCCTAGGTTAGGCCCAACAGTTTTGTGCTTCTATAATCGGATATCTAAAACCAAAATCATTATGTTCTCGTGTGACCGCCACCATTACCAATCTATGACGTGGCTAAATCTGATTGGATCGCGAATCTCAGAGATTACCCGCAGAAACGCAATTCTGTGCTCACTTGTTCTTGATCTCGTTGACGACGGCGCGTCTCTGCATCGATCGCAATGGTTTATCTGACTTCTTGGGACGAGTTCGTGGAGAGATCGGTGCTGCTGTTCCGTGCCGATCCCGATTCTGTAAGTCGTTTTCGCTCAAACCTTCTAATTCCTGTTTGGTTGCCGAGAAACGCGAGGGAAAATTGAGGAAAACCTAGAATATTAAATCTTATTCTCGGTTTTTCTTTATATGAGTTAGAATCATAAACATTAGGTTTTGTTTTACTTTAATCTCGGTCGTGTAAATCTCAGTTAGGCGTCGCTGGGCGATCGGAGTTTTGTCAATAATTATAACAAAACTTTAAGATTGAACAATGTGTACAGATGATTTCTAGTCTCTAATGTTTTTGGTCTTGCTTTTCTGTATGTGCATAGCTGGTTGCTAATTGGTAATGCTTTTGTTTATTCAATGATTTCTTCTATGTAGACAAGGTATGTCATGAAGTATAGGCACTGCGACGGTAAATTGGTTCTTAAGGTGACGGACAATAAAGAGGTAATGATCATATGCTTTTTGCTTAATTCTGTAAAAAGTAAACAAGTAATGTGAGTTGCGTAGTGATTTCCCTTTAGTATTCTTGTCTGGATTGTATTTCCCTTTGGTCCAGTCCTTTTAAAAGGTATTCTTGATTGTATGTTGTGGTGAAAAGATTTCTGGGTATTATTTATGCTTGAAATATGGTGGAGCATTTTAAAAGAATGGAACGTGAGTCTGTAAAGGATAGGGGCAGTGTCTATGTGCATAGAAGAGAGGATTAATTTAATTTTCCTCATTATTGCCATAGGATGTTCATGTGGAAGGTTGATTAAGCAAACACTCTACTTTGCTGGTTACTGGTTTGAAACAAACTATATGTACTTACTATAGGTGTTAGTTATCAATGAGTAGTGAGTATTGTTATCTAGGTGGCTCGGATTGTGGGGCGAAAAGTCCTAACCAGTCCACTGGTGGAGGATGTATGGCTAACAATGGTATTATCGTGGTTGACTTTGAGAGGGATCCTCTGTCCAGAATTTATAACGATGCCACACACTATGAGTTCAACCTGCCCGGTTTGTCTGGTGGGGATGTCATAGTTTAGTTTTAGTGTTCTGTTAAACAGAAGCTACTATAACATAGTTGAATAACCTAACCATGTAACTTTGTTTAATGTCCTGGTGGGATTGATGACATGAACACAAGGCCTCAGGCCTTGTGCACATTTGTGCAGTGGTAAAATGATCTTGCCTAGTGTTAGGTCAAGTATTAACCCTTTCTGCTAATGAAGTTCTGTGTTTTGGAGAAGTGTTTTTTGAAAGTTCTATGAGATGGGTTTGAGGAAGAGTTATTATACCGTGATAATTGACTTCTAGTATACTACTTGGCTGTTTCAACTGTTTTGCATTGGGACATCAGTTTTAATTTCTACTGCCCGTTCAAATGTTTGATGGCGTTTGGTGGTATCAGAAATAAATGTTTGAATGCTAGTGAATAATATATTCCTTTTTTGTGCTGAAGATTTTCAATATATGAAAACAAATCAATCAATATGGAAAATAATTTGACAAGCTTCCCTTATAAACCTTCCGCTTCCTACTATTTTGTTGTTACCAATAAACGGACTATGAGTGATATTGAGTGCTTCATGAACTGCTATAATGCTATTTATTTGCCTTTTCTGATGTAAAGAAATTGCACTTCTGTCGAGAGCATTGTGGCCATCAGGAGGTGTCCGATGTGACTCTTAGATACCAACGGAAAATTGCAAGATTGCAATTGTGCATCCCTTTTTAAGTAAATAGACCATATATTAACAATTTGTGACATCTCATATTTATATTCTCTCTTATTTTAAAGTTTTAACTATATACTTTTACTGATAATAAGTAAACAATTTGTTTTGGGTAGTGTCTCAAGTTCAAGACGGACCAGGCGCAGGATGCTAAGAAGATGGAGAAGCTCAACAATATATTCTTTACCTTGATGTCTCGAGGCCCTGATGGTATTATTATCTCTCCCCCACAATTTTACGTTAGCTTGCATTGCATCAGAAAATCATTTAGCCACAAGCTGTGTTTTGAACATTTCACATTTTGTATGGAATTCGCACTTTTGGCACGCCTTGAATCGCTCATGAACGGTTTCTTCTTTATGTCTATGCAGCTGAAATATCAGAAGTGAAGGAACAGGAAGTACAGCCAGCAAAGAAAGGAAGGGGACAGAAACAGTAAATGGTTGGAGTAGATTTTTTTTTGCTCTCTCCGAACCATCTGAAACAAAACAAAAATTTAGAATGTTGTGTTTTTAGTGAAACCATTTCAGACTCCCATGTTTCTTGCTTTGGTTTCACTTCCACTTTAAAATGCAGAATCAATGATATATAAATACATATTCACTTTGTGAAGTGTCCTCCATCAGTTTTTAATATTAGTAGGGCCTTGTTTTGTATGTGGCTTCATTTTGCTGCATTCTGTATATCAAATCTCTTAAAAATCATATTAGATCGAGCTAGATTGCACTTAGGGGTGTAAACGAGTTGAATCATGTCTGTGTTAATCAGAGTTCTGCTTGGAAAAAATGGACTATCTCGAGGCTGAACGATCTTATATAGTTGAGCTCGGTTTTAAGAAAAATAGTCATTCGGATTTCCATTGACTCGGTTTTGCTTGCCTATTTTCATTTATAAGTATTTGTTATTATTAATCGATTAAATATAGAGGAGGTGAGCCTAATGAGCCTTAAATAGTTGTGGTTGTGGTTGTGCTTGACCCGTTGACCGGTTTATTAAACAAGCTCAACCTTTAGTTTGAGCCGATTATGAAGAAATACTAAAATGTTTTCAAGGATTTTAGGGAATATTAAGATAACGTATTTACGTGACATTGTTTTACTTGATTGAACAAATCAATATCCTCTCACTAATATAAAAAAGAGAAATCACAAAGTAAACAATAATTGCTCAATTCGCCATGATCTCAATATAATAACTAATAAAATTTAACAAGTCGGTAAATTGTGCAAATTTTTCTTACAGAATTAAGACAAATTAGGGTAAAGTTTTAAATAGTTCATAACAAAATTTTACAATAAACAGGTGATATATTTATATCTACGTACATGATAATTATATAAAATAAAATAAAAATTATTTATTTTTATATGAGCACTCATGCACATTTTCGAGCAATGCTGTTGATTTTGAAAGGAGACGAGCTAGACACCTGCTACTTTTTATTAGAAAAAAAGACTCAATTTCTGTGTTATATGATCTTAACTTATTTATGTCAATAAAAAGTAATCTAGAGAATCTATTATATCATATCAGTACAAGTCCTACATAAAACATTTATTTAGTCACAAATACGCAAAGAAAATTGACACTTGGCTTCCATCCACTACATTTGTACTTTCACATTCCCATAAACCATAACATTAGAGTGTTATTTTCTGTTTTAATGTTCAATGTTTTCAGGGGTAAACATTTTGGACCTGAAACTAGTATCGAAATGAGATTCAAGTGTAATAAAAAATTGAGATTTTGGATAATGATTCGGTTTTTTGTTGAGCCCCTTAGGAAGAAGCAGTTACATGTAGTGGATGGACGATCAATAGAATCACTCAACCCAACCAGTATCTAAATAGACATGTAGCACCCAATGTGTCTTGTGAGAAAAATATAAATCTTGAAACAAAGTTCCTCGAACATATTGCAAAATGCGTAAAACAACTTCATATTGCGAAGTGCAAGGTGTACACATGAATTGACTGACAATATGGATCATATATGCAATGTCTGGACGTGTCACAACGAGATAGATAAAGTTGCCAATAAGTTACCGATAGAGGGTGTAAGTTTCACATTTGCTTCAATATATGTGGAGGCAATCTTACAATCTGACAAATTTGGTCGTGAGACAAGGTCGACCGCATATTTGGCCTGAGACAAGTGATAACTTGATGGTGTTGATGATATTTCCAGGCATGTGAAATATGATAGAGTACCCAAATCTTTCATTTCAAATTGCTAGAGAAAATGATACTATAGTAATGATCATGTCATCCGCATATAGGGGAAGTAGAGTGTATCTATGAGTAGTTTTTATTTTTGTTACGAATAGAGCATTATCATATGAGCTGGATAGGAAGTCAAGCTCGGTCACTTTTCTATTAAACTTTGAAAACCATTCCCGGCCGTGGGGCTTGCTTGAGTCTATATAAAGTTTTTTTTCAATCGACAAAATGTGTTTGGATGATGATCATAACCGGGAGGAAGCTGCATATATATCTCGGTGAGATCACTATTGAGAATAACGTTCTTGACATACATTTCAAAAAGTTTCTATTTACGTCCAGTTGCAACAACCAAAAGACTACAAACATATGTAAGCCTAGCGACTGAAACAAATGTCTCCTCATAATCAATCTCATTTCTTGTGTACTGCCTCGTGCAACTAATCGACATCACGTGCCGTTTTGTATAAGTGTCTTGCGTAATATGTTATTCATCTTTTAGTTCTATTTTACTTGTAAACTTTAGTTTTTCGATTGAGTTGTAATAGTTAAGTCTTAATATCTTGTCTTTCATTAATATATTTTCTAATTGTGAATCTAAAGTTGTCACCTATAAATTAGGCTTAATTTTGTCTGATTATAAATCAAACATGAATTCAAGATAGATGATTAACCAGTTCTAATAGAATAAAATCGGAGAATTAGAGACAAAATGTAACCATTTCTCATGTGATGATTTCAGGCTTGATTTACGCAAATTGAAATATTTGGGGCCGGTTTGGTTCAGTTCCAGAACCGTGCCTATAATTTGAACCATATGCCAATTTTAGTTAGGGAATCTTCTTATTTATTACAGTTATACAGCTAGTCCCATAAGTTACTTTTATTTTAAAAACTCTTTGTAAACTTATATTTTTGCATCGTTAGCATAAATTCGTTAAATTAAATGAAAAAACTCAAAATATATTTAAAATTTTAAAATTATCCATTACCACTTAGATCAATTTTGAAATTATCGTATCTTTTAGCAGATTTATAATAACACTACAAGAAATTACAAGTTATCATATAAATTTTGCAATAAAAATAAGAGTATTTGCAAAATTGTAAGAGTATAAAAAGAGTTTTTGTAATTTTGAATAGTCATGTTCAGTAACTTTTTCGCGGTTGGTGCTAGAGTGCGCATGTGTGTTTGTTTAGCGCATTCGCACTGATTAGAGCGGTTTGAGTGTTTCCCGCCGGTGCAAGTTAGGGGATTGGTGCGTGCGTGCGCCGATAAGCACAAGTGTACCACGCAAAATGCAAATCACGAGATTAGATCCTGACCGTTGATTTCACTTCAGCCAAGCTTCTCTTCGCTCCCAGTGTCGCATTCACACTCGCGAACTGTTTCGACTTTCGCGCCATCACTGCTCGATCAGCGAAGGTAACGACTCTGTACTCAAATCTGCTTCGTGACATTTTAGTCTGGTTCTGTGAATGCTTCAGTGTTGAGTAGATCGATCTAGAATGAACTAAACCTAGATATGGATTGGAAAGGGCTTTTTGGTCGTTCGATTGACCTGAATATGGAGAATCTCGAGCACAAATTTGGTATCTGTTGCTGAAAACTGAAATTCTTCTTATGCTTGTGTTCTTGAGCTCGAAGATTTCATGTTTGTGTTGATGATGAAGATAAATCTTGTTCCTCTTCGTTGTGCAATCTTAATTTTGTTATGATTGGAGAATTTTCAGTTCTATTGGAGTCCAGTGGTATTTAGGCTACAATGATCTTAAAAGGTTTGAAGCATTCACGATTTCTCCCCGAGAACTCTGTAAAATTTGAGTTGGCCGAATTTTAGAACTTGTTTTGGTTAGTTGAATTTTACCGAGTTTTACATGTACTTTGAAACTGTTATATAATTTGTGCCTTTGTTTTAACTTATAAAATTGTTTGAAAATATCTTATTTCACTAAAATATTGTAATGTATATCTAATACTTATTTAATATAAAATGAGTTTTGCCGATTTCTCCCCGAGTTCTCAAAACTCCTTTTTTTGTCACGCCGAGTTCTCCTCAATTCCGATTTTTAGAACACTGGGTCGAAGTGATTATTGCTTTAACTTATCTAGATCCTGCAACAAGTTTGTAGTTGGTAGTAGAATTTAGATCATTATCTTGTTGGTAGCTACAAAACTTGAGTTCACAAAATGTTTTTAGATTTTATAGTCATCTGAGTTTTGTGTTCAGTAACTTCTGAGCAGCCTCCTCTCAGTAACTTGCAAACACTCAATTGTTGCTTCAAGCAATTCTATTGAATTTGAAAGGATATGAACTTTTTAAACATTTTGGTTTTGTTGTTGCTTTCTTTGATGACATCTTCTTTCTTTGTAGTTCCGATTTCGAACATGTAGTGTTATCAATAGTAGTAGGTTGTAGAATTTATAGCACTGCCTTGTTGGTAGCTACAAAAACTTGGGTTCACAAACTTATTGTTTTTAATTAATTGCCGCTTTAGTTTTCTATTAAGTAATGTCTGAGCAGTCTCCTCTTTGTAACTTGCAAACAGTCATGCACAGTTTCGAGCAATGCTGTTGATTTTGAAAGGAGACGAGCTAGACACCTGCTATTTTTTATTAGAAAAAATGACTCAGTTTCTGTGTTATATGATTTGAACTTAGTTATGTCATTAAAAAGTAATCTAGAGAATCTATTATATCATATCAGTACAAGTCCTAGATAAAACATTTCTTTAGTCACAGATATGCAAAGAAAATTGTCACTTAGCTCCCATCCTTAGGACTGCGGTCTCTCTGTTTGCTCATTTCGACTTTCAACTTGCTGGATCGAATACTTGAGCTCCTGCTGAACGTGTAACCTAGAGGGCGACATGACAATGTCTTTCCAAACCGATCCGGCGCTGCAAGCCGGGTTCGGGTTTTTGTAGAGCTCTAAGATGGAGTTTGCGTTCTCGTTCAACCTCCCTATCGTCTGTAGGCACTGTATTTCGTCTGGATCAACCAACAAAGTCCTCTCTTTGTCTTTCCATCCTATCAACTTCACATACACTATTTTGTAAGTATCAATTCTGGTTCACACGTCTAGTTTCATATATCAGGTTCTCAATTTTGAATTACTAGACTGCATGATTTATATTTGGGGTAATTGCAGTTAGGAATACTTGACGAAACCACTTTTGCACCTAGGTACACCTAACTTTTTTTAGCTTGGCAGGGTAGCTGAAATTCTTTTTTGCACCTTGGTACACCTAACTGTTACAGATTTAGGCAAAATTTTAGGTGTACTGTGACTTATGTGGAAAAAGCATAAATAAGAATTTTGGGTGACCTGACAAACTAAAAAAAAAGGTTAGGTGTACCTAAGTGCAAAAGTGGTTTCGGTAGGTGTACCTAATTGCAATTATCCCTTTATATTTTAACATTTTGCATCCACATTTGCTCTTTAGGGTTATAAATTTGATATAGCTTTGTCTTGGCTGGAAAAGACGAGCACTATCTCATATATGATCCAATATTTGAATCCTAGCAGTTCATGTAATTGGGAGTGGGTGAGGGTAGGACTGTTAAAAAATTATCCGAACATGACCAAGAAAAACCTAACAGAATAGAACTGATTCAATTCAGTTCAGTCATAAGCGAAGTCGAAACAGAATCAGTTTGGTTTCGGTTCATAGAAGTTGAACCAGTAGAAAAACAAACCAAACCGATCGATTTGGACACGTGACCCGTTTTAGGCCATCAATCTTCACTAATTGTGCCAAAAACATGCCAAGAAGTAAAAAATCGAAAAAATTTGGTTCAAACAAAAACCTACCAAACCCTGCCGCTTTCGGTTTTCCTAGAACTGAGCTAGTTTGTTCGGTTTTGAACTGCTTTGGATCAAAATCAAACCATGAAACTCGTGAGGATTAAGTTAGATTTTCTGGTTTATCGTTGATCGGAAAAAAAATAGATTTATAGTTCCTACCCACAAGTGTTAGGAAGTCATGAATGTGAATGAAAGAGAGGAGAAGAATGATTTGTACCTTAGGGGGACCTTCCAAAGCATTGGTACAGTATAGCCTGGCATTGTCAACCAGATTGCAGTATGTTAGAAATGCATTTGCAAATCTCTTGTGTGATCTTAATTGTGATTGTACTCTTACTGCTCTTCTACAAATAATAGCTCTCCTGTCAAAAAAAAGCAATTCCCAAAGAATGCACTTCGAATAATAAGTATCTGACATTTTTGTTGCTGCAGAAAAAAAAACAGGACTAGTAGAGCTGTAAACGAGCCTAGCTTTTAACAAGCTGTTCGAGCTTGGTTCATTAAATATTCGGTTTGGGCTCGTTATAATCGAGCCCGAGCCGAATTCGAGCTCAAGATTGGGCTCGTTTGATAAATGAGCTGAGTTTTTAACAAGTCGCTCGAGTTCGGTTTGTAAAATATTCGGTTCAAGCTCGAGCTTGATCTTTTAAGACTCGATAGGCTCGCGAGCTTGCTCATTTAATATTTAATTAATAATATATTTTTAAAGTTTTAGTAATTTTTTATAAGGAAATTGGGCAAGCCAATCTCGAGTTGACTTGTTTAATATTTAATGAATTAAATATATTTTAATGAATATTTGTGTTTAAAATTAAGTGAACGAAATGAGTCAAGCTCAAGCTTGTCTATTTTCCTTCTAGCCGAACTCGAGCTTAGTTGTATAAACTCATTCGAACACGAGCCACACTGTCAAATTTAGTCTTGATTCGGCTCGTTTACATCCCATTAAGGACTAGCAATATGACCAGTAAGTGTTGGTGAGGCCTGTAACGTACCTTATGCCTCTAACAACAGCTAAATAAGCATCACATACAACTCCTGCCAGCTCTATCCTATACGGTTTTCTCTTCTTGCCTTCCACCTTTTCTAGTTCTTCTCCGGCAATCAGTTCCCAGTAGTTCTCGGTAACAACCCCATTGTCGGCGACCTTGTAACCAGGCCCCATTCGGTATCGTCGGCGATGAACGTTTCGTGCCATTGTTATCGTCTGTACTACGAATGGTACCCAGGAGAGAGTGCCATCCATGATCACGTCCCTACCTTCGTTGAGTGCTGTGACCAGAAGAGACGATGCTGCATCTGTGGAGGATTGGTGTACCTGTTTCAGGTAACTCATTGGTCTGTTAGATAACCTACGGCTAACCGAACCGATCAATTTGGTTATAGGAAAATAAAAACAGAAACCAAACCATTATAAATCAGTTCTGTTTTCTTTGAACCAAATTTCAGGTTCAGTTCTTTTTGATTCAGTTATTTTTCAGTTCTGTCTGGTAGTTTTTGGAAATCTGATTGGTAAAAGTATGGAGTGATTCAATGAACAACACAATATAGCAATAAGAGTAAAGAAGCTAAAAGCAAGGACATACACTGTACTGCTGAAGATTAATATACGAACTTGTAGTAACTACGTCCCCTCGCATGGATTGAATTCTTAATAAATGGACAAGATCATTGTTCAGCGAAAGAACTTATAGATAGCAATATTCTGATTAACATGTATTCTAAGGTTCTTACTTAATTATGCAGGAGTGCTCACGGTTTGGTTTTGAATCAAGCTGATCAGTTCGGTTTCAAGAAAATTAAAACCAGAACCGAACTGGTGGAATTTGATTCGGTTTTGAACCGGACGATCTTCGGTTTAGTTGGTTTTCATTGAACCATTTTTCATGTATTTTCTAATGTTTAGGCCTCTTTTGACTTGTTATTCAACTTATATTTTACTGAATCAATTTTTTTAGACCAATTAATGAAGATAAATGGCCTAAAATAAGCCGTATGTCCAAATCGATTAGAAAATGATTTGGTTTGGTTTTCTGTTGGTTCAATTTCTGCAAACCAGAACCAAACTGATATATTCTTGCGCTTGCTTATGTAAAGAGTAAAGAATTCACCAGTTCAGCAGTCTGAAGCATGTCGAGATGGCCTCGTGAGCTTAGGGCTTTATAAATGACATCTGATTCTTTGAAGGCGTCTGCCTCTATCACTACTGCACTGTTTCTAGCCCCTACCCAGAACGGTCTGTTCCAATTCACACCATCAACAATGTAAGTCATTGTAATACATGCTTTTCGCTTGCATATGTCATATTCACACTCCTAGACATAAATATTTGTCAAGGGAGCTTTCTTTTTAGAAAAAATGACAAGAAGGTGTTCTATGCTATTACACTTTTGTAAGAGGGTGTTCTGTACTTTGTTAATGACGAAAAGATATTGTAAACTTTGCGTTTTCGTGCACAATGTATGTATCTCTTTTTTATATGACAAAATTGCTCATTGAAATTAAGAATTAAGAATTTTATAAACGAGTTTTTAAAATTCATTTGAGTAAAAAATTAAATTACAAAATTTGTTTATACAAATTCTAATTAGAATATAAAAATAAAAAATCTTATAAAAATATTAATTCTTTATTTGTATTTGAAGGGCATCTTCTTCAATTTTTAAAATCATACATTTTACAATAAAAACAAAGTTCATAGATCTTTTTTGCTACTAATGAAATACCCAACACCCTCCTACAAAAATGTAACACAATTTTGCCATTACCCTTCTTTTAATGAGTTGAAAGTCACAACTTGATTTTGCTGCTGTTAAATGTGAATATTTGTAAACTTTGCAATAGGAATGTTGTTTTATGCACATGAGTTTTCGCTTCATATATATTCAGAAACATGGGTTTTTTCTAGAAATGAAATTTATGAGTACAAAAACTTTACTTACTCTTTAAGAATGTCCTTGAGCACGGTGCTCTTGCCGGCTCCCATGCCACCTCCCATGAAGAGAAGAACTGGACTTCTGTCACTGTGAGCCATTGGAGCCATTACCTCCGTGCACTCTGAGTCATCGAGCGATGACAGTCCCATTGCTTTCATCTCCTCCACAAGCGTAGTGAAAACTCTTGCCACCTTCAGGTTCTTCGTCACCCTCTCAAATCTCTGTTCTCTACATCACAGAAAGAGACAAGGAAAATGGCATATTTAAATTTATATTCTTGCATGGTCTCATTTATCGGAAATTAACGATAATTGTTAGTGACTTTTGTCGTATCCCTTATGCTTTGCCTTTGACTGTTATCAGTGTTATAAAACTCCCGATTTCTCCTCGAGAACTCGGTAAAATCGAGTTGACCGAGTTTTTGGAACGAGTTTTAAAACTCGTTCTTGATGATTCAGTTTTATCGAGTTTTCTGTGGGTTAACTCGGTCAAACTTTGTCAAAGTTGGTCAACATTTATTTGTATTTTTGGCATATGCTTTGAAATTGTTCTATAATTTTTTTTTGTTTTATTTTATTAAGATGCTTGACAATATCTTGTTTTACTAAAATATTGCCTTTAATATGAATATGTGTGTGTATAATTTTTATATAATACAACGAGTTTTGCTGATTTGTCCCCGAATTCTCAGAACTCCTTATATATTGCCTCTTCAGTCGCCAAGTTTTCCCCAATCTCAAGTTTTAGAACTTGACTATTACGCTGTGATTATGCACGTTTATTGTATGATTGGCATGTTCCATCTGTTTACAAATTTTTTTATAATAAAATAATGCCTACCTGGTTGCTGCCATGACAATGTTCTTGAGCTTCCTTTTGGGCTCGTCCGAACTCAACACCTGAAATTACACATTGCATTTCATTTTCATGCATCAGCTTATGTTCTTCCTGAAATTTAAATTTTTAGATCCGTCTCGATTTACCTGTGTGATCATAAAATCTGTTTGTTTCCAGTGGAAGCCGAAATAGCTGAGGATGCATCTCTCGAACTCTTCCACTAGCTTCACAAAGAGGGAATCTGCATTCGGTTCCTTGGAGAAAAAGGCATAAATATCGTCCTCAAAGCCGTCGAATTTCCTGATGTATTCGGCTGCCAACTTGCAGAGCAATGGACATTCCTTTTTGTCGTTGAATCCCATCTGTCTGGCTGAACCCGAGAAGAAGAAAAAAATCGATATGTGAAACGAGGAAATGATTTAAAAGGGCATGGATTGTGAGATACTTAGATCATGTCATTACCGACGTAATTAGAGAAACATTCTAGCTTCTCTGCCCGGCCTGTTCTTGCCAATCTCACCCGCGGGATGATTTTCTTACTCTTGAGGTTCTTGAGATGGAGATGCATCGTGGCCGCGATGATGAATCCGATGGACGAGGCCATCATGATGTTTGTGATGACGGGTCTGCCGGTGGTGAGGCTGTGAGCTGCAAAGAAACATAGAGGTAATCTATCATATTTGATACTGCATACATATCTAATTATCATGTAGTGTTTAATGTTGATATTGAAATGTTTGTTTTGTTTTCATTTATTCGTGATGATTATAAAAAAGAGAGAATAAAAAGATCCCAACTCCTCGATATCAGGCATCATGGAAAAGTTTATTGATATGCATTTTTGCTAAATTTTCCTGGGAAAATGGCAAATTCTCTGATCATATGTTGTTTGGTGTTGACATGCATGTTTGCTAAATTTTTGGCAAATTATCTGATCATATGTTGTTTTGGTGTTGATATGCATGTTTGCTAAATTTTCCCGTGGAAAATGCAAATTCTCTGATCATATGTTGTGTGGTGTTGATATGCATATTTGCTAAATTTTCCTGGGAAAAATTTAAATTCTCTGATCATAATGTTGTTTGGTGTTGATATGCATGTTTGCTAAATTTTCCTGGGAAAAGGACTAATTCTCTGATCACATGTTGTTTGGTGTTATGATACTGAGAAGCTAAAAAAAATCCTGCTTCGTCATGGAAGGTTATTGATATGCATGATTGACTGACTGATCGCTAAATTTTCCTGGGAAAATGTCACACTTTCTTGTGAATTGAGGCTTGTGATGGAAGATTATTTTGTTTCGTGCATGCACAGACAATATCGAAAAGGAATAAAAAGATCATGACTAATTATTCCTAAGGATCAGGATTCATCATGGAGCCTCACTGATATTGCATGATTGCTAAATTTTCCTGGGAAAATGGCAAATTTTCTTGAGAATTGAGGCTTGTGATGGATGGTTATTTCTATTTATGCATGCATTGATGATGCCAAAATAATAATATAAAGATGACGACTAATTCTCAGGATCAGGAATCATAATGGAGGCTTACTGATGTGCATGGCTGCTGAATTTTCCTGGAAAATGACAAATTTTCCTGAGAATTGAAGCTGTTGTGGATGATGATGATGATGAAGAGGGGAAGAGACACATTCTATATTGGTCTGGTTTTTTGGTACGCAGGTTAAGGTTATATTTGTTTTGGAGGTGATGGACACAGGTGAGACAAACATCTGGACCAAGCATGTCCTTACACATGTTTACACATGATTGTTAAATGATTAAATACATTTTCATTTGGTTGTGAAATAATTATTAGAGCCATTATTTATGATATTGTAATTTATATAATTCAATTTCCTTAATACTTTCATTTTATTTTGACCCATTTTACGTGCAGCTCGATTTCAAGTTCTTACATATCTAATATGAATTCACTGCATTTATGTTGGAAGCGAATTTGAACTGAAGATTAGAGCGTGTTCAATCATTAAATATTCGATAGTCTCGTGGCCCGTTCGTTTTTCATTCAATCAATTATATAATTGTATTTAATATATACTATAATTAGTATTTATATTAAAACTTAAATAAATCACTATTGAGGTAAATTCAAGTTTCACTATTCATTAAACCCTGAGTTAGATAATATATATACTTTTAATCTGTTGTGTGACATGGAATAGGAAGGTAAAAATCATCATTTGTTGTGAAAATTATATATTAACGTTAAGTTATTAGAGATGCAATCAAAATGAGTTAATCAAAACCAAAACTTAAAAAATAAGCACATGCAAAGGAAGAACACAAGAAATGGGGAGAGAGAATTTGTATCCGGATGTGTCTTCATTCATCAATATGATCCTTATTTATAAGGAAGAAAAATGCAAGAATTTACATGCAAGGTTGTCATGTGGCCAACCAATTTTGAAGAGAGAGTCATGCATGCTGATTTGCGTGCCTTGGTGGAATCCACCTTTTACCACACTCTTCATTGAACACCACCATTCATAAATAATAATATAGGTGGTGTTGGACGTGCTTAATGCTGCCTCGTTAAAAACTTTTTAAGGAAAACCTAGTGGGACAAAAACTGAATAAGGGAAAAAGAGTGCAGCGCACATAAGTCCAGAGCATCTTCATATACTTGCTCCCCCTGATCATTACTCCCCCTCATGACCGACAAAGTTATTTCGGCTGTTTGCTTAGTCGGCGCATTCCAATTTGTCATACTAACTTCTCGATTGTGGATGTCGTCAAGTTTTTAATGAATAAGTCTGCAAGATTTTCACTGGAGCGAATCTACTTAACATCAATCTCATTACTCTTATGGAGCTCATGAGCGTAGAAGAATTTTGGCGATATGTGCTTGATACGATCTCCTTTAATGTACCCGCCTCTTATTTGAGCTATACACGCTACATTGTCTTCATGTATTATGAAAGGAGAGCTCGTAATTGACGTGATTCCACATGCTTCACGTGTACGTTGAATGACTAATCACAAGAACACACATTCTCGGCTAGTTTCGTGTATTGCTAGAATTTCTGAATGGTTTGAGGATGTTGCAACCAAAGTCTGCTTCGTGGAGCGCCGGGATATTGTCGTGTCATAGCAAGTAAATACATATCCAGTTTGAGAGTGTGCTTTATGGGGATCAGAAAGGTATCCTACATCTGCATATCTCATCAAGATAATATTACTTGAGGATTTTGAATACAATAACCCCAAATCTTTCGTCCCGCTCAAGTAGCGTAATACGTGCTTGATTCCATTCCAATGTCGTCTTGTTGGTTCTGAACTGAATCTTGCTAGCACATTTACTGCAAATGCTATATCAGGCCTTGTACATTGCGCCAAATATAATAAAGCCCCGATCGCATTTAGATATGGTACTTCAGGATTAAGTATCTTTCCATCTATCGCTTTTGGGCGAAATAGATCCTTTTTAGGATAAAGCGATCGAACAACCATTGGAGTACTCAATGGATGTGCATTTTGCATATTGAAACGCTTCAGGAGTTTCTCAATATATGTAGACTGATGGATTAAAACTCCATCCAAAATATGCTCGATCTGTAGGCCGAGACAATATTTCGTTTTTCCCAAATCTTTCATCTCAAACTCTTTCTTGAGATGCTTTGCAGTGTTTAGGATCTCTTCAGGAGTCCTAATTAAATTCATATCATCAACATACACTGTTACAATAACAAATCTCATATTTGTTTTCTTGATGAATACACAAGGGCATATAACATTATTCTTGTACCCTTCTCTGGTAAGGTATTCGTTAAGACGATTATACCACATCCTACTAGATTGTTTCAGTCCATACAATGCATTTTGTAATCTGATTGAATACAAAATTCTTGTACTATTATTAATTGCTTCAAGCAATTTAACTCCTTCAGGGTGTCTCATGTAAATATCCGCGTCCAACGTACCATATAAATAGGTAGTGACAACGTATATCAGATACATATCCAGTTCTTCGGAGACTGTTAAACTGATCAAGTATTTGAATGTAATCATATCCATTACAGGTGAATATGTTTCATCAAAATCGACCCCAGGTTGTTGAGAAAAACCTTGGGCTACAAGCCTGGCTTTATACGAACAATTTCGTTTTTCTCATTTCTTTTCTTTGTAAATACTCATTTATATCCAATTAGTCGAACAACTTCTGGTGTTCGAGTTATGGGTTCAAAGACTTGGCGTTTTGCCAATGAAGTCAATTCTGCCTGAATTGTTTTTTTCCCATTTTGGCTAATCATGTCTTTCACGACATTCATTAATACTTCGTGGCTCAAAATCAAAATCATTCATTATTTCATTTGCCACCTCAAATACAAATATATCATCAATGATGATTGATTTTTGATCCCAAGATTCTTTTGTGTATGAATAATTCATATGTATTTCTTCACTTCTTTGTTCTCGAAATTCTTCAGGAATTTCATATTCTTTAGGAATCGACGGTTCTTCTGGAACCGATAGTTCTGCTGGAACGATATGTCTATCCGATGGTTCTTCTGAAATAAGTAATTCTTCTGGAATTACATTTCTATTCCTTGGTTCTTATGGAATCGGTAGTTCTTCTGGAACTACGCACATGTTCAACGGTTCTTCTGGAACCGTTTGTTCTTCATAAACTACATGCTTCTTTCGTTTTCGAGTGACATTATCTTTTGCTCCCAATGGCCTCCCACGCTTTTGGCGTGTAGAAGAGGAATTAATCGCGACTCTCGCATTATCACCATTAATTTTAATTCTCGCATGTGTGCTCGTGAAGGAATTTTTGAGGGTTCCAAAGATTTAAATTCATGCCTATACAAGAATTTAACCTCAAAAGTCCATATTTAATAAGGATCTTACATGATCATTAATTGATCATGAGATCTAGGCTATAATAAAATTTATAGATTTACCTTGATTCGAAATCTCTTTGTCACTAAATAAGATTCAGTGACCTCTAAAGAACGTCCACACATGAAGAGCAATCTGAAGATACTCGCAACGATCCTTGCTAGAAGATCAAAGCAAGCAAAACATGAAGAAGAGAGAGAGAGGGGGGAGGTCGGTCGGCCAAGGGAGAGAGAGAGAGTTGCTAGGGCTTTAGGAAAAAATTTCCTATGATTAAAAATCTGAAAATTTCTCTTTATAACTCTTTTAAGGCAATAATTAATTAAAAGCCTTAATGTGCTTAGCCTTAATGTGCTTAAAGCCCAAAACTTATTAATTAATTAATGTAGAGAAGCCTATTCTGCCTTAGCACAATCTGGCTAGGCCCTGTTTAGTTAAATTAATTAAATATATTTATTTATATTATAATTAATTGGTCCAGCTAAACCGTTCTTGATTTCCGGTTTAATCCTAAACCAAAATCGGTTTAATCTGGTTTAATCCAAAACCAGATTTTATTCGGTCTAACCCGGTTTATTTCCATCTGTTTTACTCAACCTTTAGTATGTGACCCTCTAGGCTCACGGCACGTTGGCGGGCTGGTAAAATTACCATTTTACCTTTTCCATCATGAGTGGGCTCTAGCAAGACATCATGATTACACAACACTTGTGATTATCGAGATTTCGACTTAACCTTTTCGTACATGAATCTATCATTTTATCCTCTTGATATCTTGAAAACCTTATAATAGGTCACCTGTCAAATGCTCCAGATACCTGATAATTGATGGTGAATCAAAACCAACATAAATATTCAATCGTCGTTGGGGTCCCATTTTTGTGCGTAAAGGGGGTGCTACAGACACTTGTACAACACAATCAAAAATTCGTAAATGGGAAATACCAAGTTCATGTCCACATGCCAGTTGTACTGGAGAATATTGGAGATATGCACTAAGCCTTAAACGAATTAAAGAAGCAGTATGTAATACAACATGTCCCCAAGCAGAAACTGATAACTGTGATTGCAACAATAATGTACATGCAATTATCTGTATATGTTTAATAAAAGATTATGCTAAACCATTTTGGGTATGCACATGCGGAACAAGATGCTCAATATCAATACCCAATGACATACAATAATCATCAAACGTCTTAGACGTGAATTCACAAGCATTATCAAGACGAATAGACTTTATAGGATAATCAGGAAAATGTGCCATTAATTTAAAGGATAATTCCAGGTGGCTACACATAGATTTTGCTGTTTTTCACCTGGGTACACCTAGAATTTTTTTTCCCGCTGACTACGCCTAGAATGTGCAAAATTTTCACTTTGCACTTTCCGTCCAATTCTGTTAGTTTTTAACGTTTTTTCATGTGAAATGACTAAAATGCCCTTAGGGTAAAATGAGTTATTAAAATTGGACTGAAATGACTAAAATGCCCTCACCTATTCATTTAATTTTCAAACCAATGCCACTCCATCTCTCTTCAACCAAAGTCATCGTGTCCACTTCTACCTCTTTTCTTCTCCATCTCTCTCTCATCATCAGTGGTCCAAAATCCTCTAATTTATTCAATTAACCATTTATTAATTTTCAATCTAATTTATTTTTGGTCCGATATCAAGGCTCGCAAGACCACCGCCGAGTCGGAGCGGCGCGACCGCGACTCGCGCCTGAAGAAGGAGCAGTACTGGCGCGAGGCCGAGGGCTCCAAGCCCAAGGCCGCCAAGCGCTGCGAGGAGGAGGCCGAGAAGCGCGCTGACGCCGCCGCGCGCCGGGCCGAGGCTCGCCGCTTGTCGGACCTGGAGGAGAAGGAGCTCGAGAAGGCGTTGGCGCCGAAGAAGCAGGACAAGAACGCGCCTCGAATCGGTTCGTCCTTGAATTCGCCTCTCGGAATGTGCTCGATTCTCTCAAAAGTCTCGAAGAAATTCAGAAAATCCCAAGCGGAGCTGGCCGGTGCGGGAGGCAGAGGAGGGGAGCCGCCGCCGCCATCTTTCTCCTCCGAGCTCGGAAGCTCCGGCGAGACTTGAGCGAAGAAGCGGAGGAGAGTGGGGGCTATGACGGTGAGGGAGTGGGAGTAGGCGAGGTGAGCGTTGGCGAGGGCGTGCTGCGACGGAGAGCGTCATCGACGAAGTAGCAGCGGTGGCGGCAGCGAGCCACGGCGGGGTTGTCGTGGAGGCGAGAGGCGGAGCAGCCCATAGCCGCCGGGAATGAACAATTAAGGTTAAGATGTTGTGAAAATTATCCAGAAAAAGGGAAGAAGAATGTAGTGGCATTGGTTTGAAAATTAAATGAATATGTGAGGGCATTTTAGTAATTTCAGTCCAATTTTAATAACTCATTTTACCCTAAGGGCATTTTAGTCATTTTACATGAAAAAACGTTAAAAACTAACAGAATTGGATGGAAAGTGCAAAGTGAAAATTTTGCACATTCTAGGCGTAGTCAGTTGAAAAAAAAAATTTCTAAGTGTACCCAGGTGAAAAACAACAAAATATAGGTGTAGCCACCTGGAATTATCCCTTAATTTAATAATGGCACCGAGCTAAAACGAGGTGCCATTAATTTTGGCCCGGTGCCTCGTTTTAGGCCCCTTTTTCTTCCATTCATGCGTACACACCTCAAAACACCCAAAAGCATAAAACGCATACTCACGGGCCTTAATTGGCCACTACCAGACAAAAACGAACCGAATTGTGTAGTTAAACAATCTCGAACCGAGACCTTTTGACCCCACAACACCATTAATTTAATAATTTGTGCTAACAATTTAGCAAATGCAACATTACGAATTTGCAATAAGCACACATGTGACCATCTGCTGGATGCGTCAATCAAAATCATAAAATAATTAAATGGTCCACTTGATGGATTAATAGAACCACATATATCTCCCTGAATTCTCTGCAGGAGTGATGGAGATTCGGCACTAACCTTGGTTTTTGATGGCCGTACCACTAATTTTCCTTGTGAACAAGCGGTACAAATTATTTCATTGGATTGAAAAAGTTTCTGATTTTTCAGTAGACGTCCACATGAATTTTCAACAATCATACGCATCATCGTTGATCCTAGATGACCAAGAAGATTATGCCAACGTATAAATATATTCAGATTATTGAACTTATGATTTAAAATCGCGTAAGCCTCAATTGTTTTTATAGTTGTAAAATACAACCCAGATAGAACATATAATTTTTCAAGTACCCGTTTTTCACCATAATCACTAAAAGTGATACATACAAATTCTGTTTCATTTTCATTCGTGGTCTCAACATGATATCCATTTAAGCAGATATCTTTAAAGTTAAGTAGATTTCTTCTGAATCTAATAGCAAACAAAGCATTTTCAATGCATAATTTTGTTTAATTTCTCAATAATATAGTAGCTCTTTCGGAGCCTTCGAATAAATTTGTTGAACCCATAATGGTGTTCACTTTTGCCTCCACCAAGGTTAGGCATGAGAAATATTTCTTATTCTTTAGGATAATATGTGTAGTAACACAATCAACAATCAACAATTCACATATCATTCTCATCTCCACAAATATATGAATCACTTCTAGGACCCATATCGTGGCTCATCTTATCAATTGTATTGCCTTACTTTAAAATCCGACCGCTTCTGTGGTTTTATTTTTCCATGAACATTATAATGACCATCATAAATTTTCACATTCACTTATGGGAATAGTTAACTGTCAACATGACAAGTTTGATGGTTCATTTTATTTTGGCAATACATGCACTTTAATATTTCTCAAAATTTTCTTCCGATATTGCTACTTCTGGAGCGAGCAATATGTTATCTTTGATCTATCCAGCATGGATTTTTAGAACTTCGGGTTCTAAATACTAAAACTTCAGGTTTTAATTTAACATCTCGTAATATAATTCATTAATGCAAATTCCAAATGTTAACTTCGGGTTTACAAAATGTCAAGTCCAATAAATTTCTTGACAATTTTAGAACTTTAGGTTCTATAAATTCCAACGACTGTAAACTTCAGGTTTACATGAACATCAAGCTCAATATTTTTTTTTGGACACTCTTGAAACTTCGGGTTCAAGATGTCGTAATTTAGCAAACTTTGGGTTGCTAGTATTATACATAATACACTACATGTATAATAACAACATATAATTTTCTAATGCGAAAGATCCAATTCAAGATTGACGATCGCAGAACATACTTATGAAAATAAATAACATAAGTAAATAAATAAATAAATAAACGTAAATTCAAGAACTAAATTAAATTTAGTTGAGAATTTAAAAAAACGTCACGATAATTAAATAATTAAACTGTGCTGATAACGTGTTGTGAAAATTATATGTTAAAGTTAGGTTATTAGAGATGCAATTAAAGTGAGTTAATCAAAACCAAGACTTACAAAATAAGCACATGCAAATGAAGAACAGAAGAAATTGGGAGAGAGAATTTGTATCCAGATGTGTCTTCATTCATCAATATGACCCCTATTTATAAGGAAGAAAAATGCACTAAGGCTAACCAATTTTAAAGAGAGAGCCATGCATATTGATTTGCGAGCCATGGTACCGTCCACCTTTAACTAAGTCACTAATTTTTTTATTGAAAGCTTACCCATAGGTCCAAATCAACAGATTTAGTATTGTTGTGGCCACAAGCAAGCCCAATAGATTTAACTGGACCAAAGGCCCAAGCCCACGGTAAATAAATAAACATTTAATGTATATATTAAAATAAATCAGACAGGTTATTTATGCTGAGTTGGCGGGACTTGATTGGAGGGAAAAATTGCAATTTTGTGGATAGAGACAAAATGCAAGACTAGGCCTCGGGCGGTAAATATCGAAACCTAACCAAAACCAAAACCCTTCTCTCTCTCTCTCTCGCAGCACAAATTCACTCTCTCTCTAGAACCAGCCTGAGCTCGAGCCTCCGATTGTGCCTTCTCCTTCGATTCGTCGTCTTCATTTGTTCTGAATTTCAGTGAATTTGCATCGGTGAGTTCGTACAACTCGTTGAATTTCTTGAATTCGGCTCCGATTTTAGGGTTTCGTATTCGTGGATTTAGGTATTGTAGCTATCTTGTTTGATATTCGGAGGTTGAGGTTCTGTGTGTTGGTAGATATAGTATCCGTTTTGAAAAGAAGGTTGAATTTGGTGCAATTTCCGTTTTGTTTGAGCTATTTCTTGTTCGTTTCGAATTGCATGAACTGGTGCGTTGTGTATTGATTTTTTGTGTTTCCTTCGTTGTGCTCAGGAAGCAAAATCATAGTATGTCTGGGGAGGATTTTGATGGACAGGTAGAGGCGGGTGATATGCCTGATCCTGAGCTTGTGAGCTCTCATTCTCCAGAGAAAAATGGGTTAGATGGTGAGATACTTGTGGCTGGAGGTGAAGTTGGAATTGGAGTAGAAGGGGAATTTGGAATTGGAGGTGGAGGTGAAATTGGAGGCGAAGGCGAAGTTGTGTATGTAGGTGAAGGTGAAACTGGAATTGGAGGTGAAGATGGAATTGGAGGCGATGGTGAAGTTGGGATTGGGGGTGATGGTGGTGTTGGAGTTACAGGTGGAGTTGATGTTGCGGTTGGAGGTGATGGTGGAGGAAAGAGATGGCCCGGGTGGCCTGGAGAGAATGTGTTCCGGATGTTGGTTCCCGCACAAAAGGTTGGCGGTATTATAGGCCGGAAGGGGGAGTTTATTAAAAAACTTACCGAGGAGACGAGGGCTCGGATTAAAATTCTAGATGGCCCTCCAGGAACCAGCGAAAGAGCGGTGAGTTCACTTCTCATATTTTCATTGTGTAATACATATATGTGTATAGATTATTAGATTGTGCAAGTGGAGTCGTCGATTAGACAGGGAACTTATTTTTGTATGGTCAATACATAATGTGCTCTTATTTTTGTTTCTTTTGTCCATATCATATGCATAATATTAATCTGTCAATGATTTGGTGGAAATGAACTTTGTCTTGTTTTGTATTATCTTGACGGTATTTGTAGTCAATTGTGAGAGGTCCGTGAACGATATCTTTGAATGCCAAATCTTAAGCTGTATGTGCTTTTATTTCTTGGAATAGTGAAAGCTATATGTTGTAGCTCTCTTAGTTCTTAAACTACTTTTGTAGAAGCTTCTCACTTAAACAAATTAATACATTGTTAAGCAGGCCTTACTAAAACAATAAAACTGGTCAAGAGTATCGTTTGAAATAAAAAAAATTTAACTAATACTTAAAAATTGTTTGTACACAATAATAAAAACAGTTATAAAACATATACTTGAAAATATTAACTCAAGACAACATTATAATATAGAAGAGCCTGTGCTATCAAAATAACCATAATGTGTATGCAGGTTCCCTACAAATTTAAAGCATCAAATGTATGACCAAAGTGGCTTCAAATTAGAAGAAAGATCCAGATTGCAGGGATTAACATTGAGCTTCACAAGTGCTGAAAGTTCCTTTGACTTAACAATCAGAAAAACCTTGTGCGGATATTGGCTCCAAGAAGCTTTGATATCTGGTAACTTCAGAACTTGGTCCGTAGGTGTCTTGCCACAGATTGATGACTTATTTGTATCAGAAATATCAAAATCGACGTCAATGTTATGACATCACTAACAATAGTTATAACTTAGATCAAAATATCCCTAAGCAAGTGCAACTGAGTTGAGAATATAAGATGATAGCCTGGCTAAAACATGATTAAAAATCTGCTAATGAAATAAATGTGAACTATATCAAAATTTGGCAATGTAACTCTAAGCTTTTAGGTAGCTTAACTTAATTCTTCTTTCTACACATACGAAATGATTACAGAAAACTTGCACTACATGGAAAGAGTAACTTTGTCAGTGTATGTATTGGCTATGTCAAATTGTATGGTTCGTGCCCAAACAGTTTATTAGTCTCCGTAGAGTGTCATTTTTGGGTTGTCAAATGTTAGCCATGTGCATGTGTAATTGATTTTATCTTTTCAGTTGATAATGATAGAGATTGTAGTTATTAAAGCAATTATTTGGTAGATTAAAACTCAGTTGAGTTAACGAGTAAATATATTTTTATTTTATCCAAGTCGATCCATTTTCTCATCTTTTTTGGCTTCTTAGGTAATGGTTTCTGCAAAAGAAGAGCCTGATGTCACTATTCCACCAGCTATGGATGGTTTGCTTAGAGTTCATAAGCGTATTATTGATGTGGACAATGATTCTGCACATGCTGCGTCAGGTGCAGGTGGCAAAGTTATTACAAGGCTTCTACTTGCAGATACTCAAGCTGGAAGTTTAATTGGGAAGCATGGGGCTACTATAAAGACTATTCAAGATACTTCTGGTTGTATTATACGAGTTCTTGGATCAGGTATTCTTATAAAACAATTGTGTCCCATATAAATTCTCCGAGTTCTCTTGTTTGGACTCTGCATTCTGTTTCTATTTCCTTGTCTTGCTTTTGACCTTATTCATACTCATTTTTGCAACCTCTCACTCACAAAAAAAACACGGGTCATAAATTTCTACTAAACCTGCTTCCATATTGATATCGTCATCATTACTATCATTAATTAAATGATCCTCTACGGAGTGGTGGAAGCCTTGTGAAGTATATTACCTCTTCCCACTGTTTCGATAATATTGTTGTGCAAGAAAATTTGATAGCATGCATTTATTTATTTTCTCCATTGTGTTTAGAAGAATCTAGATATGTTGATTGCTGTGACAATTAACTTTCAAAATCATTTATTCTTGCGCCATGCTTCTTTATATATGTTATTTTATCACGCTGCTCATTTTATTGAAACAATGATGTACTGCAGAGCACCTGCCACTATTTGCTTTGCCAGACGATAGTATAGTTGAGATACAAGGAGAGCCTGCAGGTGTTCACAAAGGAGTTGAACTGATTGCAGCTCAACTGCGGAAGTTCTTAGTTGACCGTAGTGTCATTGGAATCTTTGAAACTCAGGTTAGTACCGCAATTTGAAGTTGATAATAGTGTCAGCTCTAGCTTACCAGAGATTCCGTGCACTTAGTGGATTGTTAGGCAGCAACCTGGCCCGATTTTTAGAACACTGATTATTATTGGTCAACAAAAATACTGTGATTTTGTTTTCTTTTATTCTTTTGATCAATAATTCTCCTTGATCTGTTGATTCTGTTCCCTGTCCAGCACTACTATTACTGTTATACAAATATGTATATGTATACATTTTTAATCTCTTTTTTTTGCAAAAAAAACTTATTGATAACATCACACTGTTTCTCTTCAGATGCAAAATCCAAATGCTCGAGCAAACCAGAACATGCCCCCACCTCAATCCTGGGGTTCTCCTCATCCTCCTCAAGGCTTTTCAATGAATGCTGGGGGTGGACCTGGTTTTGGGCCTAATTCTCAATATATGCCACCTTCACGTCAATATGACAATTACTATTCTCCTGGTGACCTGCCACCTATGGAAAAGCAGCATCGTCAGGGCCCTCCTCCTTATGGACGAGATCCTTCTTTGGGAATCCACCATTCAAGCATGCCGCCTCAACAGTCACTGGTTGCAAAGGTGTTTATTAATTAATTTATTTTTCTTTGATATTTTGATGTCTTCTATGAAGTTTACGAGGAATTTTCCGATTGTGTTTTACTGTCTCTTATTTAAGTTCCTTGTCTAACCCGATTATGTTGTTAAGTAGTATCATCTATACATTTTGGTCTTTGGGTGTCGGCTGTCTAGGGTTACCAGTTAATCTCCTATTAGTCTCCAATTTTTTTTCTATAATCTCCTATTAGTCCCCAATTAATCCTCTATAATTCCCGACTAATCCTTCAATCCAATTTATTTTCCGATTAGTCCTCAAAAAGCCCTCTCTGCCCGACTAGTGCCTAATGTATTTTCAGAACACTGAGGGTTACCCATGATTTGCAGTACGTACCTTTATCTAGCATACATCCTCGATTTTCTTGCTGCTGAAAGTGCATGTGTTCTGTCCTTGTTGAAAGACTTCATGAATAGATGAAGCGGTAGTTCCGGAGATCATAAAGTATTTTTCAATTTGGAGAAGCTATTTGTGTAGATCTATTAAATCACATTAGTGTCATTGCGTCAATTGAAATGAACATTATGGTTAATGCAATGCATCTGTCAGGTTACACAACACATGCAAATACCTCTGGCATATGCTGACGCTGTGATCGGGACATCGGGTGCGAATATAAGTTACATTCGGCGAACAAGTGGAGCAACTATTGCCATACAGGAAACGAGGGGCGTGCCTGGGGAGATGACTGTTGAAATTAGTGGATCTGCTTCACAAATACAGACGGCTCAACAGCTAATACAGGTATTCTAAAATATTACCGTCTTTTATAGCACCAAATTTTGGCACTGTCGAATTTTATTATCCTTAGCTGAGCCATAGGTTTTCCCAATCCTACTTACTACTGAAAAAAATAGAACTATAGGAGTCACTAGGACTGTCCAAAAATTACAGAACCAATCAAACCAAACTGGCCCAAAAATAACCGAATTGGGTAATTTGCACTATTTTGGGTCTGGTTTATAGAATTAGAACCAATACAACCCCGAATCTAACCGAAAAATGACAGGTTTGGACTCGTGGCTCATTTTAAGTAATCAATTGGGCCTTAAAACCCCAAAATGTGAGAAATTCATGAAAATTGGTCATAACCAACTGAGCCTTATTCTAACAGTTGAATTTTGGTTTTGATTTTCATTTTCTTACAACCGAATTGATCGCTTCGGTTCAAAATCGCACTGTGGGAAGTCCTAGAAGTCACTGTAACTAATGCATATTGATCATTTGACACCCATTATTGTAGCAATAAGCCAAGTATGCAACTAGGGTGTAAAGGAGCCTAGTTTTATTGAGGCTCGGCTCAAGTTGCTCGAACGAGCCTATATAGTTAAGCTTGAACTTAAGTCGGAAAAAGTAGTCAAATTTGAATTTCGACTTCAGTCAGTTCAATTCATTTAGATTTTACCATATATATTTATAAAAATTAAATTTATATTTTAATTGTGTGAAATTAAATTTTATAATTGATAAAATATTAAACGAGCTGGCTCACGAGCCTTGATGGGTAGGGCTCGAGTTCGGCTCGTTTATTAAACAAGCCCAACATTGGGCTTGATTTCGGCTCAAGCTCGATTATAACAAGCGCAAACCTAATATATGAACCATTTAACGAATGGAGCTCGAGCAGCTAGTCTTATTTACACCTTTACATGCATCAACTATAGCTTACCTTAACTGCTACAATAGCTAAATTTGTTGATTCCAGTTCCTTGCTGTGTTCATTATAAACCCCTTGTTGCTGTTACATAAATCCTAATACCACACCGCATTTTACGAATGATGATCCATCTCGGGCTAAGTCTTTTTCTCTCGTGATACAGAACTTCATAGCTGAAGCTGCAAGTGCCGCGCAGAACAATCCTCCTGGGGGATCAATGAACCAAGGATACAATTCATACCCCGGTCACGGCCCTATGTACGGATCCCCTCCGCGCAGCGCCGGTGGTCACGCTGGCCATCCACCCGCCTCTGACTACGGCCATGCCGGTGAATACGGCCACCACGTGCCTGGTGCAGAGTATGGTCATGGAGGTCACGCGCCTGGCACGGAGTACGGTCATGCTCCTGCCGGCGGCGACTACGGTCACGCTCCTACCGGAGACTACGGTCACGCTCCTACCGGAGACTACGGTCCAGTGTATGGCAACAACTATGGCTATTAGAATATGTCTGGTCTCTGATACTACTCTCTTTTTCATTGGAAACAAATACATGATAAATGACAAGGTTCAGCAGAGAAAATGATGGATTTTATATCCTATGTGCTTTAGGACATTTCCAATTTGATGGTGACATGGATGTTAATCGTTCGATTCTCGTGGGTGTTTTTGTAGACTGATTTATTTTGCTCTAGTGTTCTAAAACTTCCCAGTTCTCCATGATTTCTCCCTGAAAACTCGTTAAAATCAAGTCGGTCGAGTTTTGAAATCCGTTCTTGGTGGTGGTTTAGTTTTATCGGGTTTTGACTAGATGAATTTGGTCAGATCTGGTTAAAATTGATGAAATTTTAGTTTCACGTATGGCTCGAGACTATTCTATGATTTGTGTATTGTTTTAACATATTAAATCGTTGGGGAAATTGTGAAAAGTTATGATAAACTTTACACATTTTGCATAAAACTACGGTTAACTATTTTTTTTTGCATCAGTCACAGTTAACTTTGCTTTTTATTGCACTGGTGTTAAAAAAAATAGAATTGTGTAAAATAATGTCATGTGCTCCTCACATGGAGGTTATAAAATAATTAGTATAGTCTAAATTGCCCTTATATGAGATTTAAATAATTTTCTCTAAAATGTGATTTTATTTGTTCGTGATTTTGTTTTGCAGAGACCAAAGAATAAGTGAAATTCGGAGGGCGAAAATTGTTGTTGTTTGTTTATTGTATTGTTGACGAGATGATTATTGAATTATGGATAGTGGGTTTCGTTAAGAAGAAATATTAGAGTTGTCTACTCAATCCGATGAATGTATTTTTTAAAATCCAATTGTAAAGTTGTTTTTCAATATATTTTTAATTTAAATGTTTTTTTGCGGGTAGTATTGATGCTAGAAAGAACCAAGTTTGGTTGAAGTAAATGTAAATTCTTCAATGAATGATATAAAATTGAATAATCAGTGAATTGCAATTTCAACTGATAAAAAAATTGTGAATTCTTGTAAATACATATGTAGAATTATAAATGTGTTTTGTTTACTTGTAGAATTAAATGAGGTAGTTTGGTAATTAAACAATTAATTTGAGGTTATTTTGATTTTTAAACAACTACATTAACGGTTGTGCAACTGGTGCTATAAAATGCAAAGTTAACCGTGACATAATGCAAAATAAATAATTAACCGTAATTTTATGCAAAAAATGTAAAATTTACCGTGACTTTTTACAAATTCTCCTAAATCGTTTGAAAATTTCTAACTGTATTAAAATATTGTTATGTTAGTCTTCGCATGAATTGTATATAAAAATGAGTTTTGTTAATTCCACTTTCCACCATCATATTTTTACTGTAAAAACTGATAAACTTGAAATTTAGTGCAAGAAAGTGTCACTGATCACGTACGTTGTATATAATTCTATTACTAATTTACTGTACATTCATTTAATCCCAATTACTTTATTTACAATTCCTCGTCAAAACCAACAGTAACAATAAAAAAATCCCCAACGAGGCAACGACTATCGAAACTCAAATCTTATCAAATCTTGATAATTCCCAACACGGCAAATAATAAATATTAAATTACAAAAACATATAGTATATGCTATATACATAGCAATAGCATAGCTTAGCTTAATCACAGCACAACTCTAAATTACCGAAAATCTGTAAAGATTCTCCACAATGTTACAGCTACTGCCTCCTCTGTTCTTGTCCCTGTCCCTGATGATAATACTACTGACTCCGCTACTCTTCCTCCTTTCATTTCGCGCCAAAAAGTCCATTAACTCCGTTAAGTCTCCGTCCTCCTTCCCCAGATCGTACCCTGTGGTCGGCTCCTACTTCGCCATCGCTAAGGTCGCGAGCCAGGGCCGGTTCACCCAGTGGACCTCCGATCTCCTCCGTTCCTCTCCTTCGGCGACCTTCGTCCTCCGCCGCCAGCTCGGCACCTACTCCGTCTTCACCGCCAATCCGGCCAACGTCGAGCGCATTCTCAAGACGCACTTCCACAACTACCACAAGGGAGGTCTGTTCCGCGACACTCTCGGCGACTTCCTCGGCTCCGGGATCTTCAACGCCGACGGATCCACCTGGAAGCTCCAGAGGCAGATCTCGAGCCACGAGTTCAACACCAGGTCCCTCAGAAAGTTCGTCGAGACCGTCGTCGAGGACGAGATCGAGACCAGGCTCGTTCCTGTCCTGGAATCCGCCGGATCGGGATCGGAGGTCATCGATCTGCAGGACGTGTTGCAGAGATTCGCGTTCGATAACGTGTGCAGGATCGCGTTCGGGTTCGATCCGGCGTGCCTGTCGCCGGATCTGCCGGAGTCGAGGTTCGCCAACGCGTTCGAGGAGTGCGTGAGGATCAGCAGCCAGAGGTTCAGATCTCCCCTCCCCGGGCTGTGGAGGCTGAAGCGGTTTCTGGATGTCGGATCTGAGAGGCGTCTGAGGATCGCGATCGCGGAGGTGCGCGACTTCGCTAAAACCGTGATCAGAGAGAAGAAGAAGGAGGTGGAGGGTGTGGATCTGCTGTCGCGGTTTCTGAGCTCCGGACACTCGGACGAGACCTTTGTTGCTGATATTATCATCAGCTTTATTCTGGCGGGACGCGACACCACCTCCGCGGCGCTCACCTGGTTCTTCTGGCTCCTTTCTCGGAACCCGGCGGCCGAAGCAGAGATACTCAAGGAGATGGCCCATAAATCGGAAGCAACTGCTTTCGAGGAGGCAAAGGTAATTAATGGAAATAGTGTTACATATAACCATAAATTCTTTTCAATCATTAACTTCAGTTTGTGTAATCATTCGAAACAGCACGAGATGCCCTACACGCACGCTGCCCTGTGCGAGAGCATGAGGCTGTACCCTCCGGTCCCGGTCGACTCCAAGGAAGCCGAAAACGACGACGTCTGGGACGACGGTACAGTAGTGAGCAAGGGTACGCGAGTGACGTACCACCCCTACGCGATGGGGAGGCTGGAGGGCCTGTGGGGCCCGGACTGGCCCGAGTTCCGGCCCGACCGGTGGCTGAGGAGGGCCGACAACGGGCGCTGGACCTTCCTCGGGTTCGACCCGTACACGTACCCGGTGTTCCAGGCGGGTCCGAGGATCTGCCTGGGCAAGGAAATGGCCTTCCTGCAGATGAAACGCATCGTTTCGGCCGTCCTGACGAGGTTCCGCCTCGTGCCGGTGTTAAACGACGGGGCCGAGCCTGTTTTCCTGTCGTATTTGACCTCCAAGATGGAGGGTGGCTTTCGGGTGTTGGTGGAGGAGCGGAGTGGTTGATACGGTATTGGTTGTGGTTTGGGATGTGTGTATTTCCATTGTTAATTACCACTTGTGATTAAACTATTCAACTGGAGTTGTTAAAATTGGTTATTACAAAATAATTAAGTTGAAAATGATCGAGATTCACCTCTAGAATCGAATCTTTTTAAAAAGATTACAAGAAGGAAAAGAATTTTGGATTCAAGACTCTTAGATCCTGTCATCAGCTCTAATTTGAAACAATCAAAATCAACTGTATGAGATCTGATTTGATTTTGAACGTGCAAACTTTGATATGGATTAATTTGATTTGAACATTTTTAATTATATATTTTTATTCTTGTTCGGGAGATTTAGGCTAATATAATATATAGATAAATGACATTAATTAAATCACAAAATCAAACTAATAAATTTCTAATTTCAGTTTTTGTCAGACTTAGTTTTTGCAAATCGAAATAGAACCAATTTAGTATCGATTTTAATATATTTGAATCGATTTAATTGATAATTACTACTTTATATTTTGTCAATGTTAATAACTATTACCTATGAAAAGTACGGGTTTAGTTTGGGCTTTACATCCCCAAATAGCTGAAGATTTTAAAAACCTTTAAATAAACATAAAAGCTATAGGATATAAAACAGTGGCCAATGAGTGTGATCTCTTGGAACTGGCGTGGGCTTGGGAACCCACGGAGCATACAGTTCCTGCTGGAAATTCTAGCATCCAAGAAACCCAATATTGTTTTTCTTTGCGAAACTTTTGCCTCACAAGACCAGCTACAGTCACTGCTACGCAGAATGCGGTTTGAGAGAGTATTTGGAGTTGAACCGACCGGGAGAAGTGGGGGTCTAGCACTGTTTTGGAGGGACACTCCGGGGGTCAAGATCTTGTCTTCCTCTAGGAGACACATACATTTTTCGGCTAAGCTTGGGTAGAACATGAAAGTACAAATGACGAGTATTATAGGGACTCAAACAGACAACAAAGGCACAATACATGAAATTGATTCGATCGATCCAACCTGAACAACCCACACCGTGGTGCCTAATTGGGGATATGAATAATGTTGATGAGATAAGAGGATGTTTGTTGTATCCCACCGGGCTTATGCAAGAAATCATCTCCTGCGAGTATGACTAATTTTAGACCGACCGCTTTATGCAACGTACTGTACAAGATAGTCTCAACAGTTTTGGTGAACATATTCAAAGACACGTTGGACAAGGTTGTATCTTCTTCCCAGAGTGCTTTTGTGCCAGGCAGGCTTATATCAGATAACCTCGTTTCAGCTTTTGAAATTATGCATTATATCCGACATAAAGCAGGGGGGAGTCATCTATTATGGCGCTTAAACTTGATATGAGTAAGGCATATGATAGGGTGGAGTGGGATTTTATTTACCGGATGATGGAAGCTAAGAGTTACTGTCAAGCTTGGATAAATCTTATCAGATGTTGTATCTCCACTGTATCATACTCGGTCACTACAAGCAGACACACTATCCCGCTACATCCGCCGTCAAGAGGGCTCAGGCAGGGGGATCTCTTGTCTCCATACTTGTTCCTAATTTGTGCAGAGGGGCTATCTCTACTCCTAGACAAAGATGCGGCGTTGGGCAAAATTCATAGGGTTAGGGTGGCAGGGGATGCTCCTATCTTCACCCATTTATTCTTTTCACACGATATCTACTTATTTTGTAGGGCATGTCCTATGAAAGCAGATAGAATCAAACATCTCCTATCAATATACGAAACATCGTCGGGACAAGCAATTAATCAGGCGAAATCCTCAATGTACTTCTCCCCAAATTTGACACCTGAATTAAGGGAGGAGATTATAAACCGACTACAATTTCGGGAAGAGGGGGAAGCATCGACCTATTTGGGGTTTACAAACATGGTGTGGCGAAGTAAGTCCAGAGCTTTGGCTTTTGTAAAAGAGAAAATTGTGGCTAGAGTTTCCAACTGGAGCTCTCGGTTTTTTTATCTCAGGCATGGAGGGAGGTGATGATAAAATTTGTACTCCAATCTCTTCCTAATTACTCGACGCAATTATTTTTGTTCCCCTCCAGCATGTTTGATGAGATTGGCAGAATACTGAACAAGTTTTGGTGGAAGGGATCGACAGGAAAAACAAGAGTTATATAGAGACGATCGTCGGAGTTAGTCAAACATAAAGAGGCGGGGGGAATGAGGGGTTTTTGAATCTAAGAGAATTTAATATTGCACTCTTGGGAAAGCAAGCGTGGCGACTTTTAACAAGGCCAACTCCATTTCTTCGCGTATTCTAAAGGCAAGATATTTCCCCCATACCAATATCTTACATGCTCCTTTAGGATCTTATGCTAGTTTCATATGGAGGAGTTTGTGGGAAGCAAAAGGGCTGATCTTTAGAGGGGCTCGGAGGAGTATTGGACCCGGCAACACACCAATCCTAGGAAATCCCTGGCTGCCGGGTTAGCACCTGTATATTCGCCAATCGTTTAGTCCGGTTCTTGATGCTAAAATTGCCAATCTATTTCTGCCTGATTGTAGAGCCTGGGATGTGAGTATGGTGAGTTCTCTTTTTTCTCCAGAAGTCAATTTTCGAATATTTTCTATTATGCCTAGTGTTGTGGCATCTTCAGATGATTGGTTTTGGTCAGATTCTGTCTCAAGGGAGTTCACTGTTAAGAGTCCTTACAGATTATTGTTGAGAAGTGCTAATATTTGGAGCTCGGTTGGGCTTGGGCCAAAGTGGAGACGACTATGGCTTATGGATATCCCTCCAAAAATTAAAGTATACTTGTGGAGGATTTTGTCGAATTATGTACTGACTAAGGTAAATTTATCTCTTAAAGGGGTAATCTCTAACTTGTAGTGTCCGAGGTGCAATCAACATGAAGAAACAATAGACCAATCCTTATTTTTATGTCCTGAAATAAGCGAAGTTTGGCGCGATCTGAGTGTGAATGGGGTTCGAGCAAAAATGGGTGTTGCTCCCAGTGTGCAAGAATGGATGAATTGGAATCTTGTAAGCATGGAGATGGAGTTACTTGCATATTTTTGTTGGGCTATTTGGCATACTCGGAACAAAATTCTTTGAAAAGGTGTGAGTGCGTCAGCGTCTCAAGTAATTGCCTTAGATCAGATCACCCGCAGTTCGTGGAACTCAGTGAAGATAGACAGGCCTGAGCGCATCCCACCTCAGCCGGGACCTGCTGCTTGGAAGACGCCTAGATCAGGCCAGGTTAAAATAAACGTTGATGCAACTTTAGACTCAGTTAAGGGGCTATGGAGTATAGAGATTATTTGCAGAGATTCGCGAGGTAGTATTGTCAAGACTTATTGTAGACGGTTCACGGGGTTTCTCCATCCAGCTGAGGCGGAGGCTATGGGAGTCCGGGAAGCCTTATGGTGGGTGATCAGAAATTATTGGGTGGATGTGCTCGTAGAATCCGGTTGTCAAGGAGTTGTTTTGGCTATTCAGCAGGCGTCCGATTTCCAAACCACTTGAGAGATATTGTTTTAGATTGCAAATCAATTCTTACGTCGTTGCCTAATGTTCATGTTTCTTTTATGCCTAGAAAATGTAATATGGCAGCATGTGCTTGCTAAGTTTGTTTTATATTTTTCGAGTTGGGACTCGGGCGGAGAGTATACTCTGCAGGATATTTTGTCAGCTGTCCGTTGCGATGTTGATCGCTTAATTTAATGAAATCGAGTTTTCTTCAAGAAAAACTATGAATTTATTATTATTTTTTGGAAATTGGGTACAATTACTTGAAAGTATCTTTTAAATTATAAAATATAAATTTTTTTTTTAAATTTGTGTTGTTGAATTTTTTCCTTTCAGATTATGGACGTTGTGAATTTTACTTTGAAAAATTATGAAAATTTTTTCAGACCATCAAAATCAAGAGAAAAACAAATGACCATCAAAATCAAGAGAAAAACAAATGAGTTCAAGTTAAAATAATTTTAAAAATAATTTTATGCGTATTTTCGTCATATATATATATATTACAAATTTTGAATGGTGCACGTTTCATCTATTACCAGTTTTGAATTGTTTACCACTGTTCTTTACTATTTATTATCATGAGAAAAACATATAAGCCCATTGAGCCATGAGCCTTGGCCCATACCGGACCCAAAACAACATTTCAAATTCATGTTTTGTATTGACTATGTGGAAAATAACATCTAATTACAAATGATTTACACATGTTTAATGTTTTATAAGCTAATTTATTGACCGATATTTTATTTTAATAATAATTCTCGACTTTATGTTGTACGGACTGTTATTTATGAAAATGAAAATATATGACTCCAAAAAGGAGACAAAATGACAAATACTATAATATGTTTTTTCATTATGATAAATAAATAAGTAAAAATTAAATATATCGAGCAAAGCCAACCCTTTCACGCTAGCGTGAAAACCCAGTAGTGAAGCACCACCGATCTGGAATCGATTTCTCCAGAAAAAATTGTCCAAACAAAATCGAAGATTCGCATCTTCAATCGGAGAAATCTTGAGCTTTCAGATCCAAATCAGCTGGGGGGCCAAAGCACTGTTCATCAGCTATTGTTTATTCAGGTATTTTGTTTCCTAATTTGTCTTTATTTTCGACCGCTCTGTGATCAATTCGTGTTTTTGCTCATTTGGGTGTGATTTTCTGGTAGATCTCGTAAACGGGTAGTGTTTAGTTTCTGGAAATTTTGTTTTTGTCAGCATGAATATGAATTTAAGCAATAGTTCAGTTACTGGGTTTTGTTCAGTGTCTGAAATTTGGTTCAGTTTTTGTGAAATATGAGCAATTTGTGATGGATTAGAGCCTTAGAGGTTAAGATTGAGCTGTAATATTTTTATTTCTGGTTAATTTTTGAAGATACACAATTTGGTACATTTAATTGCTTTAGTGGGTTGAATTCAGTGAATCCAGATGTTTATCAGTGTTTTAAAACTCCCAAGTTGAGCAAACTGGAGTTGGTCGAGTTCTGGACCGGTTTTAAAACTCGTTCTCGGTGGTTTAGTTTTACCCTAAATTTCACCAGGTCAACTTGGTCAAAGTTGTTTGAAGGTATATTTTTCACTAAAGCACTGTTATTTTTGTATTTCAGAATCATATATGTATTTGTATATAATAATTATTCAATATAAAATGAGTTTTGCCGATTTTTCCCCTATCCCGAGTTCGATAAAATAGAGTTGGTCGAGTTTTGGACTGAGTTTTAAAGCTTGCTCTCGATTTAATTTTACCGAGTTTTTGCCACTCAACTCAGTCAAACACGGTCAAAGTTTGAAAGTATCTTATTTCACTATAAAACATTGTTATTTTTGTATTTCAGAGTTATATATGGATATGTATATGTGTATATAGTTATCTAATATAAAAGGAGTCTCTCAAAAAAAAATCTAATATAAAATGAGTTTTGTTTATTTTTCCCGATACTGAGTTTTAAGACCTTGATGCTTATTGTTGTGCTCTTGCATGCTAGGTTGTGAAATTTGATTTTTTTGTAAGGAGATTTAGTATTTTTGAGTTTGTCGAGTTTTCACTAGGTCAACTCGGTCAAGCATAGTCAAAAGTTGTTTGAAAGTATATTATTTCACTGAAACATTGTTATTTTTGTATTTCAGAATTATAAATGAATACATCTATGTGTATATTATTTAATATAAATGAGATTTACCGATTTTTCCCTGATTCCGAGTTTAAGAACCTTGATACTTATTACTGTGTTATTGCATGCTTAGGTTGTGAAATTCGATTATTCTGCAAGGGGATTTAGTATTTTCTGAACAAGGAGAAAGATGGGCGACAAGTTTTGGGCAAACAAAGAAGACGCGACGGTAATGGAGTCGGTATTGGGCACCGATGCCTGCAAGTTCTACGCGTCGCTGTCCTCGGAATACCTCTTATCGCAGCTAGTCACGCCTCCCGGCGACTTGGGCGTGCAGCCGGGTCTCTGCCAGCTCGTCGAGGGCTCGACTTGGAATTATGCAATATTCTGGAGCGTGCTGAGCCTCAAGTATGGCGGGTCCGCCCTGACTTGGGGCGACGGGCTCTGCCGAGACCTAAAGGGCTGTGACAGAGCGGGAACTCGGGATTCTGGGGGGAACGCGAGTTTGGAGAAGAAAGACGAGGTCAAGAAATGGGCGCTTCGAAAGCTTCACGCTTGTTTAGGCGGGTCAGGTGAGGATAATAATTTTGCGGCCAGGTTGGATCGGGTTTCAGATTTGGAGATGTTTTACCTCGCCTCGATGTATATGGTTTTCCGCTCCGAGTCAGCGTACGGCCCGTGGGAGGCGAGGAAGAGCGGCAGGTTGATTTGGGCCTCCGACGCGGGAACTTGCTCGGGTCATTACCGTTCGAGGTCATTTTTGTCGAAAATGGCTGGGTTACAAACCGTCGCGTTTCTCCCTGTGAAGTCGGGTGTCGTGGAGCTCGGTTCCGTGACACCAATCCCCGAAGAAACAAATATTTTGGAAAAGGCGAGGGGAATTTTCGGGATGTCGGATTTCGTGCAGGCAAAGGTGTTCCCAAAGATCTTTGGGCGTGAGCTGAGCCTGGGCGGGTCAAGACCCCGATCGATCAGCATCAACTTCTCCCCGAAGGTGGAAGACGATCAAGATCAATCCACGTCACCGCCTCTCCCCGGGTCAGAGCAGAAACCGAGGAAGAGGGGGCGAAAACCCGCCAACGGGCGGGAGGAGCCGTTGAACCACGTGGAGGCAGAGCGCCAGAGGCGGGAGAAGCTCAACCAGCGATTCTACTCGCTACGGGCTGTCGTCCCCAACATCTCGAAGATGGACAAGGCCTCCCTTCTAGGGGACGCCATCTCGTACATCACCGACCTCCAGGCGAGGATTCGGGCCATGGAGACGGAGAAGGAGATGATGGGCAACAAGCGAAAGACAATCTCGCCCCCGGAGATCGCCGATTTCCACGAGAGGGAGGAGGGTACGATCGTGAGGGTGAGCTGCCCTCTCGACGCCCACCCGGTTTGTAAAGTCATCGGGGCGTTCAGGGAGCATCAGGTCATCACTCAGGATTCGATGGTCTCAACGGTAGGCGATGACGAGGTGGTTCACACTTTCTTGATAAAGACCCGAGGAGGTGGCGCTGCCGAGCAGTTGAGGGATAAGCTGGTGGCGAGCCTCGGGAAATGATGATTCTCTCTGTAAGTCTCCGTTTAATGTTTATAATTTATATATATTCCCCCTATATAGATATCCCCATAGAAAACTGGATAGATGTAGAATTATGGGGTGATAATGATATTATCTTTTTTGTTGACTAACTGAAGAGAAAGTCTTTCTTCAAGACTAATGCATGAATTGTTGTCTACCTTAACCTTTCCAAATTAGGTTTTCTGGTTGTGTAATGAAGTATGTGCTGAGATCAATCTTTGCTGAATACTCAATGTGTGTTGTTTTGAGTTTTGACCTGAATCATTAAACTTACTTATGATTTGCTATTTACCTTAGTTTAGTCTAGGGCTGTTCATGGTTCGGTTTCAAACCAAACTGACCTGTCGGTTTTTGGTTTCGTTCGTTCGGTTTTATTGGAACTAATTTTTCACTTTTGAGCTTGTTTTTACCCATATTTTGTTTTTATGCCCAATTGATGAAGATCAATGGTGTAAAATGGGCCACATGTCCAAACCTATCAAATTTCGGTTTGGTTCAATTTTCTGTCAATTTTACTACTATGAATCGAAACCGAACCGGTCCAATTTCAATTCTACCACTAACCAAACCAAACTGATTTGGTTCTTACTTTTTATCGGTTTGATTTTTATCTATTTGGTCCTGTTCGGTTCGTTTTTTTAACAGCCCTACCTTAGTCTCTCTAAAGGAGCTTTCCTGATTATACTATGAAGTATGTGCTGAGATCAGTATTTACTGAATATTCAATTCCTCTGTGTACTAAAATTATTGCTTGGTTGGCAAGTAACTTGGGTCATAATCATTAAACTTGTATGATTAGCTCTCTCCTTAAGTCCCTCTGAAGGAGCTTTCCTGATTATAATGTGAAGTATGTGCTGAGATCAGTCTGCTGAATATTCATGTATGTTGTGTACCAAAAGTTTTACTTGGTTGACAAGTACTAAGGTTATAATCAATTTTGTTGGATATGCATTGAATCGAATCGAACGAAGAATTAAGTGGATTACCAAGTAGTCTCGCTGACCAGTTAGTGAGTTAGGGTCGGGGAGCAGGGGCGAAGCGTCCAATTTGGTGTTATGTTTGTCGAATGAATCGTGATGACAGTGTTTGATTAAGTTGGAACTTACAACTGGTAGTGTTCTAAAAAGCGCAAGGCGATAGTCGGGCGGAAATAGCCTTCTGGGGATCGACAAGGATTAATCAGAAAAGTAGGGAATTTTTAGAACACTACGACTGGGCATAAACTTGAGTTTCATGTGTCTGTCATATCAGGTCTCATGTTTTTTATGATCAGAAATATACTACACTAATGTAACATATTCGATAACTTCATGATTGTATATTGTTTCTCTCTAAATTGTCGGCAAATCACATATATTCTTGGTGTTCTTGTTTATTATTTTACTTCGATTGCTTTCCACCCAAGTAGTGACTTGTTTATTGTTCTGAGCTTTGACCTGAATCATTAAAATTACATATGCACTGACATGAAGCACATCATATTTTTTTCTCATGACTTGTTTAGGACAGATCCACCGTGTTGTTGACCTGAACCTTTCCAATTCCTAGGTTTTTTCATGTTCAACATTCAAAACCCATAAAAACCAGAAGAGAGTCAGTCAAATAGCAGACTTTTATAGAATTGACTTTTTTTTTTTGAAAAATTAAAATCTCTATTTAAACTCAAACATGACCTCCCTCTCTCCCACCAACCAAAACCCTTTTACTGCATCATAAGCATTTCAGAAACCTTAATCTTTCCCAAATTTTGTCTGAACAGAGATTGCATTGCTTTGTACTCTCATTTTCTCACATTTTCTTGAGAATTCGAGATATGGGTTTTTCTTGTAACAGCAAGAGGCTGTTGATTATTGCCATGGTTATCGTTTTTTACGCACTCTTGTCGTGTGAGGAAATCGCAGCCGTGCGAGCGCTGAGAGAAGGAGGAGGAGCTCGCGATCAGTGGAGGTGGGCGATGGACAATGGGCTGGCGCTGCAGTCGCTGCAGCGGACTCCCGTGGTCCCGATTGGCTGCAATCCGGCGACTTACATTCCCGGGCAGCGATGCTGAGCAAATCTCATGACAACTCTGGTTCTGTAGCTAACTTTAAGGCTCATGATCAAGTTCTGAGTTTTTAATATGTGACCATTCTTTCTTATTTGTTGTTGTTGTAAATTCTTTATTTATTTGTTTTTTTTTGGGGTCCTTTTTGTTTGTTGCTTGTGAGCAGCCATTTGCAAGTTTGAGCTCTGGCTGTGGAGCAATGCAATTTCCAAATAAAATTGGGAATATTGGAAATATTTAGGGAAGAGAATCATGGTTCTATTTCAGTTTTCAAATGAGTAAATAAATCAAAATATTCAACTTGAAAATTAATCAAACATTTTAATTATTTAAAAGTCTAATCCGACGTATTGGACTTATAGTTCAAGAATGGCTACCCGAAACTTGATTTTGTATTGTTTTACCCGATTTGTTTGGGTCAATTGAGTAGAGAAATAAACGATCCTCAAATATACTTTTAATTAATTTAAGATAAATATTAATTTTAGGGATGAACTCGTATATAGATTAAGTTATGAATCTCATCCATTAATTATAAGGTTTGTATTGGAGGTCGGGATGAACTCCAATACAAACCCTTATTATAGTAGAAACATTAGAACATATTTTCTTCATTGGATTAGTTTCAATCCATGGTCTATGTTAATTCACTTTTATTGTAGAAAAGCAATGAAATAATACCAAAAGGGTATATAAGTAAAATCAATGCTACCAGAAACATTAAACCTTATAATAACTATGCTCGTCCCTTCCAATTGCACAATCGCCTTATGCCGGATCTCCCTTAAATTGCGTCTCTCTCGTCGTTGGACGAATTGATAGCGGCCAATCCTATCCATGCCGTCGTCGTCGGCCATCCACCGTTGACCTCTCGCACCAGTCCCCGGCCGATTCGGCACGCTTTCGTACGTGTTCTCATTGCTACCGACAAGAGGCCATCAAAGCCGCCGTACAACTTGGGACTAAATTGATGACGGGATTCTCTCGATTTAAGACTGACTCAAGACTGAATTGGAGATCATCTTTGATGTTTGTTATTATTTTTCGTTAGTTAACATGTTAATGAAACATGTCAATGAAACTATGAAAAATTGGTTGTAGTTTTTACATCGCTCAATTTATTCATGAAACCATGATTTTTATGAATTAAATCATAAAACTTGGTGAATTGAACAATGAGACTTAACGAATGAAACAATGAAACTTGACAATGAAACATGAAGAATGAAATTACATCATGAAACGATAAAACAAACAAGAACAATGAAATTACATCATGAAACGAGAAAACATAAACATGAAAAATAAAATTACATCATGAAATAATGAAACATGAACTTATGAAGCCATGAAACTAAATCATGAAGCACGAACAATGAAACTGTATAATGAAACGTTATGACTTGATGAAACATACTAAAATGATGAAAGTTGATTTCATAATGAATTGATAGAAAATTAAATTATTTATAGATAAGAAAATTAAATATTTGTTTAAAAATACTAATTTACCTTTCTGTTGGTGTTAATTGACTAATATAAATATACAATTAATTCATAATTACGTTAGTATGTCATTGATGAATAAATATGAATCTCATCCATTTATCGTAAGATCTGACGATTGAGTCATTTTTTAATGTTTGTATGTTAATACCTAATTTGTGCTCGAGCATAACCCTATAAGCTTGATGAATTGAGTCTAGTTTTGTTTAGATTCGATCGGTATTATAAAAAATAGTAAATAATACCTGGGTGGGAGGATTTCTGAAGGAATAGTCGGAGATTAATCATAAAGTAAATCAAGTTTAAGAATAATTAAAAAATAACAGACGATTAATTGAAAATTTTCGCAACGTAATTTATAAAAAAAATTTGTTTGGTTTGAGTTATACTCAGGTTTTAGTCGCTTAACTCGATTTAAATATCTTATATGTAAAAGTTAGATTAATTCAAAATTACATCTTTTATATATATATATATATAAATTAGGCCTATTTACAAACCGTCTGAATTATCCACGTCCATTTTTGAATGCCCAGATCGCGCGATACGTTGACTAACACAACGTGGGTTGTCGTTAATTATAACCGACAGAAAAGTGAGGGTATTCGGGTAATTTTACATTTCTGAAACGTGCGACTGTTGAACTAACCGAGAGAATCATGATTCTTCCATATCTACTCATTTAACGCAAATATTTATATTCCCTCATTTAATGCAAATATTGATGATATATTCAGTCAAATCGTTCATCTATTTCTCTAATTAATGTTGGAGATTAATTACACCGAATTGAAAACTATTTTCTCTAGACATTTAATTTATATGTTGTGTGGGACATCTATATGGGAATAGAACTCTTTTAGTGAAACTTTATTTTGCGAGGAAAAATCATGTGAAGCAATAATTTTTATTATGTGTCGAATTTTCAACTAATTATTCCATATATTCTCATTTAGTATAAATATTATGGGAATAAGGCAAATATCTCCTCATTTAATGCGAATATTGGTGCAAATGTTTGATTTAATATCTTCTCATTTAATGCAAATATTTTATGGTATACTCAGTTAAATCATTCATCTCTAACACGTGCGACTGTTGACTATATCTTCTCATCATTTAAGACAAATATTTATATCTTCTCATTTAATGCAAATATTTGATGGTATATTCAGTCAAATCGTTCATCTATTTCTTTAATTAGTGTTGGAGAAATAATTACACCAAATTGAAAACTATATTTTTTAGACAATTAATTTATATGATGTGTGGAACACATACATATGGGAATGAAATATTTGTATATGTAAGTGGAACTTTTGGCAATAAAGTAAAATACATCAATTACTTTGTGAGGAAAAATCATGTGAAGAAATAATTGTTATCATGTGTCGAATTCTCTACTGATTCTTCCATATATTCTCATTTAATGCAAATATTATGTGAATAGTGCAAATATCTCCTCATTTAATGTAAATATTGGCGCAAATGTTTGATTTAATATTTTCTCATTTAATACAAATTCTTTATGGTATATTCAGTTAAATTGTTCATCTCTGACGCGTGCGATTGTTGACTTAACAGAGAGAAACATGATTCTTCCATATCTCATCATTTAACGCAAATAATTAGATCTCCTCATTTAATGCAAATATTTGATGGTATATTCAGTCAAATCGTTCATTTATTTCTCTAATTAGTGTTGAAGAAATAATTACACCAAATTGAAAACTATTGTTCCTAAACATTTAATTTATATGATGTGAGAAACACATTCATATAAAAATGGAACATTTGTATATGTAAGTGAAACTTTTGGCAATAAAGCAAAATACACTCATTACTTTGCGAGGGAAAAATCATGTGAAGAAATAATTTATATTATGTGTCGAATTATGTACTTATTCTTCCATAATTCCTCATTTAACATATATCATGTAAATAAGACAAATATCTCCTCATTTAATGCAAATATTGGTGCAAATGTTTGATTTCATATGTTCTCATTTAATTCATATATTTGATGGTATATTCAGTCAAATTGTACATCTATTTCTCTAATTAGTGTTGGAGAAATAATTACACCGAATTGAAAACTATCTTCTTTAGACATTTAATTTATATGATATGTGGAACACATTCACATTGAAATGAAATATTTGTATGTGTAAGTGGAACTTTTGGCAATAAGCAAAATACATCCATTACTTTGCGAGGTAAAAATTACGTGAAGAAATAATATATATCCTCATTTAATGCAAATGTTTGATTAATTATTTTTGAAAAAATAAGTATACCAAATTTGCACATTTATTGGATTAATTATTTTTGAAAATGTATCAACATTTAATAGAATAATTTATTTTTGGAAATGTATCGACATTTAATAGATTGATTATTATTGAAAAACGTATTGTCGCTGAAATCCATCATCATTTTTGCTTTTTGTTTTAGGTAAAATTCATAAATTACCCAATGACATTAACTGACGACACTATTTTCTCCTTTTCTTCCATTCACGCTTCATTGGATCATACGGTTGGCGTGAGTTTGTAGTGGAAGGTGTGTGTGTGTGTGTGTATAGAGGACACATCATGTGAGAACACAACCCTTTTGTGAGAACATGAGAATAGAGTTTGGCCATTAAAAAAAAGTGAATGTCCAATGAAAAAGGTTATATCTAATGAAAGTGGATGTCCATGAAAATTAAGTGAATGTCTAACGAAAAATGTATGACCATTGAAAATAAATGAATGTCCAGCTGTTCTTACGTTCTCACGAACATTTGGTTCTCAATGGAATACTTTATATATATATATATATATATATATATATATATATATATATATATATATATTCAAATAATAATATTAGTGTTGAGTATGATTATCATTATTTTGCTGATGATATGTACAAATAAAGTCTATTCATGCTAGCGTTAATGGACTTTACAATGTCGCTGCAAAATATAATTTAAATACTATTTTTTTTCCATTATGAAGTTTTCATTATCATTCGTGTTTATTTTTCCGTTGCTATCTGTTACAATCGTTGTTTTGATTATGGCCGAAACTCCTGATTGAAAAAAATAGATGTCAGGGAGAGACAAAAGTATGCTATGGGCAGCGATGGTGAAGAAAGACGTGGTGGTAGCGAGTGACGAGACGGGGAACTTCACTACGATCGGGGTGACAGTAGCGTCAGCATTGAACTAGAGCAAGAAGAGGTATAAAATAAAAAATTGAGAAAGAGACTTACGTTGAGTTGATAAGGGTATTGAAAAATAAGAGGAATCTGATGTTCCTCGGAGAAATGAGTGATAAGACAATCATTACCGGAAGTTTTAGTTTTGTCGACAATCGCAACATTATGAAATCCCCCACTAACAATACATATCTCTTTTTTCAGCAAATTTTTTTTATCAATTAACAACCTGAAAAGAGAATTTAAGACACCAATCAAGCCAAGAAGAAAAGTAGCAACCAAAATGAAAAGGAATAGTTAGAGATTAATCATAAAGTAAATCAAATTCAAAAATAATTCAAAAATTATAGATGATTTACCAAAAAATTTCACAACATGATTTATAAAAAAAATTGTTTGGTTTGAGTTATGCTCAAGTATAACTTACTTAACTTGATTTCGTTAAATTAAATATATTATCTATAAAAATTAGATTAATTGGAGATCAAAATATATAAGAATTAGATTAATTCAAAATCTGATTGATTCTAGATTACATCTATATATATATATATATTCAAATAATAATAATAATAATAATACTGTTAAGTATGATTATCATTATTTTGTCGATGACATGTATAAATAAAGTGTATGTTCATGTTTGCGTTAATGAACTTCATATATTCGCTGCAAAATCTGATCTAAATACTATTATTTTATCTATTAAGAAGCTTTCATTTTCATTCGTGTTTATTTTTCAGTTGCTATCTGCTACGACTGTCGATTTCATTATGGCTGAAACTCCTGATTGGCCGAAATGGATGGGAAGAGACATGGGGCTACTGTAGGTAGCGGTGGTGAAGGAGGGCGTGGTGATAGCGAATGACGGGACCGGGAACTTCACGACGATTAGGGCGGCGGTGGCGTTGGCGTCGGATTGGAGCAAGAACAGGTACGTAATAAAATTTAAGAAAATGACTTACATTGAGACGGTAAGAGTACCGAAAAATAAGAGGAATATGATGTTTCTCGGAGAAAGAAGGGATATGAGGATCATTACTTAACATTTCAGTTTTTCTGACCACCGCAACATCCTCAAATCCCCCATTGTTGGTATGTAAAAAATTATTTATTAATTAACAACCCAAAAAAGAAGTGCAAGACAAAACCATCAAGCTAGAATAAAGATAGAGACCCTAATGAAAAAGAATAGTTGGAGATTAATCAAAAAGTAAATGAAGATGAAGAATAATTTAAAAATTATAGACGATTAATAAAAAATTCACAACATGATTTATAGAAAAAAATTTGTTTGGTTTGAGTGATGCTTAAGTTTAAGTGGCTTAACTTGATTCAATTGATTTAAGTATCTTATATACAAAAATTAGATTAATTCATAATCAAAATCTATAAAAATTACAATAATTTAAAATATTATTGATTTAAGATTACATCTTTATATATAAATGTATACATTCGTCTACAAAAAATTGTAAAACGTCAAAACCCATGTAGAACCGTCGTATCTAAAATGCGTGTTGCCTCAACGTGCGACACGTGGCAGACTACAACATTGCACTACATGTTTTACATGAATTCAATTTTACGCATGTCCAACATGTTTTACTGCATTGCATTACATGTTGTACATGGTTCTACAATTTTGACGTTTTTTTGTTTGTAGCTAATTTTACATGTGTGTATATATATATATATATATTGTTGAGTATGATTACAATTATTTTGCCGATGATATGCATAAATAAAGTTTGTTCATGCTTGCGTTAATGGATTTTATATTTTCACTGCAAAATCTGATTAAATATTATTGTTTTTCCTCTTATGAAGTTTTCATTTTCATTCGTGTTTATTTTTATGTTTCTATATGCTCCAACCGCTGACTTTATTATGTACGAAACTACTGATTGGCTGAAATGGATGTCGGGAAGAGACATGGGGCTGCTGCAGGCAACGGTGGTGAAAAAAGATGTTGTGGTAGCGAATGACGGGATCATGAACTTTACGATGATCGGGGCGTCGGCACCAAACTGGAGCAATTAGAGGAACATAATAAAAATTAAGAAAAAGTGACTTACGTTGAGACAATAAAAGTACCGAAAAATAAGAGAAATTTGATGTTTATCGGATAATAGAGGGATAAGACAATCATTACCAGAAGTTTCAGTTTTTCCAACCACCATAACATCCTCAAATCCCCCATTGTTGGTACGTATCGCTTTTTTTTGAAAAAAAATATTACTTGTTAATTAACAACCCAAAAATGGAATTTAACACAAAATCACTAAAACAAGAATAAAAGTAGTGACCCAAATGAAAAATAATAGTTTGAGATTAATCATGAAGTAAATCAAGTTAAAGAATAATTCAAAAATTATAGACGATTAATCAAAATTTTTTAGAACATTTATTGAAAAGAATTTGTTTCATTTGAGTTATGTTCAAGTTTAAGTGACTTAAGTTCAAAAATTTTAACTTGATTAAATTGATTTAAGTATCTTAACTATAAAAAATAAATTAATTCATAGTTAAAATCTATAAAAATTATATTAATCCATATATATTTAAATAATAATATTATTGCTAAGTATGATTATTAGGGCTGACATGGGTCTAGAGCCGTACCGAACCGGTCAAGAACCAGACCGAATCGGAGTCTTCGGTTCTCAAAAACTAAGAACCGGAACCGAACCATTATATAATGGGCCAATTCAGGTTCTAGACCCGTTTCTCCGGTTCTACATATTAAAATCGATCGATTCTTTAATGTTGTTAATTATGCGGTTTTAGATGATTTTGATCCGATTTTTAGGAGAAACATGAAATATATAATTATTGGAAATTCTAACAAAAAACATATTGAGACTTAATTATTAAACTCAATCGAATTATAAAATTCTTTAATAAAATAAAAATTATAAAATATAAATAATATATCTTTCTTGTTTTATTATTCGTTTCACGTATGCTATCTCTATTGTTCATGTAAATTGATGGTTGTTCGATGATTATTTAGTGAACGGTCCGGTTCTGGGTACCCATCGATTTTATATTTTAAGAACCGGAATCGAACCAAAAATTTATGGTTCCTTCATTTTTAGAACCGGAACCGTAACCCGACGTTCCCGGTTCTCTGGTTCCGATCCTGTTCTGGTTCCGGTACGGTTCGGTTCGGTCTCCAGTTCTAGGTCCAAAGTGCCCACCCTTAATGATTATCATTATTTTGGTGTTGATATGTATAAATAAAGTCTGTTCATGCTTGTGTTAATGGACTTTACATTTTCGTTGCAAAATATGATCTAAATACTATGGTTTTGTTTACTACGAATCTTTCATTTTCATTCGTGTTTATTATTTTGTTGCTATCTACTACAATCGCTGATTTTATTATGGCCAAAACTTTTAATTGGCCAAAATGAATTTCAAAGAGAGACAGGGGTTTGTTGCGTGCAATGATGGTGAAGGAGGATGTAAGGAGAACGTGGTGATAGCAAACGACGGGACTGGGAACTTCACGACGATCAGGGTGGCGGTGGCGTCGGTGCCAAACAAGAGCAAGAAGAGGTATGTAATAAAAATTAAGAAGGGGAGTTACGTTGAGACGGTAAGGGTACCGAAATATAAGAGGAATATGATGCTATTCAGAGAAATGAGGAATAAGACGATCATTACCGGAAGTTTCAGTTTTGCCAACCACCACATCTTTAAATCTCCTATTGTCAGTTTCAGCAAAAATTATTTATTAATTAGCAACCCAAAATGAGAATCTAAGACAAAACCAACAAGCTGAAAATAAAAGTAGAGACCCAAATGATAAGGAACAATTGAAGATTATTCATAAAGTAAATCAAGATAAAAAATAGTAAAAATTATAAGCTATTTTTCATAAAAATTCACAACAACATGATTTATAGAAAACAAAATTTTGGTTTGAGTTATGCTCAGGTTTAAGTGACTTAACTTAATTAAGTTCATTTAAGTATTTTGTCTATAAAAATTAGGTTAATTCGGAACCAAAATTACTAAAATTGGATTATATATATATGCAAAATCAACTACAAAAAAACGTCAAAACTGTGGAACTTGTAGTATAATGTTGTAGAACACGTGGTGGAATATTGTAGAACATGCTAAACCTGTGCAAAATTGAAATCATGTAGAACATGTAGTCCAAAATATTATTGATTCAAAATTACATCATTATCCATATATATTCAAATAATATTATTATTGTTAAGTATGATTATCATTATCACGTGATGATATGTATAAATAAAGTCTGTTCATGCTTGCGTTGATGTATTTTAGTTTTCCGCTGCAAAACCTGATCTAAATACTATTGTTTTGTCTATTATGTAGCTTTCATATTCATTATGCGTTAATGATGTATATAAATAAAGTCTGTTCATGCCTGTGTTAATATACTTTAATTTTCCGCTGCGAAACATGATCTAAATACTATTGTTTTGCCTATTATAAAGTTTCATTTTCATTCATGTTTATTTTTCTGTTGCTATTTGCTACAACCGCTGATTTCATTATGGTCGAAACTCTTGATTGGCCGAAATGGATGTCGGGGAGAGACAGAGGACTGCTGAGGGCAACGGTGGTGAGGAGGACGTTGTGGTAGCGAATGACTGGACTGAGAACTTCACAACGATCTGGGCAGCAGTGCGTGGGCGTGCGAGCTGTAGCAAGAGGTACGTAATAAAAATTCAGAAAGGAACTTACATTGAGATGATATGCGCACCGGAAAAGAAGAGGAATTTAATGTTTCTCGGAGAAAGATGATCGTTACCGGAAGTTTCAGTTTTGCCGACCACCGCAACATCCTCAAATATCACATTGTTGGTAGGTATATATTTTTTTCAGCAAAAAATATTATTAATTAATAATATAAAAAAAAGTTGAAGACAAAACCAACAAACTACGTAGATGAAGATAAATAGTTGTATATTGATTATAAAGTAAATCAAGTTAAAGAATAACTAAAAAAACGATTAATTGAAAATTTTCACAACATAATTTATAATAAAAGTTTTTTTGGTTTAAATTATGTTTAAGTTTAAGTAGCTTAACTTGATTTAGTTGATTTAAGTATCTTATCAATAAAAAATAGATTAATTTAGAATAAAAATCTAAAAAAAAATATTTCCAAAAACTGAATGATTCAAGATTACTTCTTTATCTATATATATTCAAATAATAATATTATTGTTGAGTATAATTATCATTATTTTGTCGATGATTTGTATAAATAAAGTCTGTTCATGCTTGCTTGCGTTAATGGACTATATATATATATATATTCAAATAATAATATTATTGTTGAGTATAATTATCATTATTTTTTCGATGATTTGTATAAATAAAGTCTGTTTATGCTTGCTTGCGTTAATGGACTTTATATTTTCGTTGCAAAATCTGATCTAAATACTATTATTTTGCTTATTACGAAGCTTTCATTTTCATTCATATTTATTTTCTGTTGCTATCTGCAACAACCGCTGATTTCATTATGGTCGAAACTCTTAATTGACCGAAATGGATGTCGTGAAGAGACATGCTGATGTCGGAATCGTTGTTCTGGACTTGGCACGTCAGTGAGTAGTGTCAAATTAGTTATCTCAATCATCTTATTGGGAATGGATTACTTCATAGTTGCCTTGCCTGCAATATTCCAGGTATACAGGTCTTTCTTTTTTATTCCTTCGTTTTTTCAATTATTTCAACAAAACTAAGAAAAATTGAGTAGAAATTAAGGATAAGCATATCTAAAAAAACTGTTTAATAAGTTAAGAACAATTTTAATTATATTGTCATAAATGTTGATTATACTTAGGCAAATGGAAATTCTCATTGTAAGCTCAATATTTTGTAAATAATTGGATTTTCGATAATTGATCGTAGTATTAATTGCAGCGGAATTTGATAAATCATTGTTGATTAATTATTGAATGTTGATATTGTTTTCAGATGTAGTACCCACTTACATTCGCTCTCCAACTTAGACGTGGGCGGTGATGTGCGTGGAAAGTCAATTGGGACCGGGTTCGAACAGTACTTGAATATCTCCGCTACAGCTAATCAGAGTAATGTTACTTCTGGTTTTAAAAGACATATACTCGGTAGAGTCCAATACTTTTAAGCTAGCTGGAGAAATGGAATTATATTTCAGTTTGTTTGACGTTCTAAACATACTGGGTTTTCCAATTGCTGGATATCCTCAGACTGGAAAGAAACTTAGTGAAATAGAGAAAAAACAAAAATGTATAGAACATTTTGAATTTCATGATAGTTTGCTAACCAATAAGGGGTTGAAACTTAGTTCTTTGAAAGAAATAGCAATGTCAAATAAGGTCCTTGACAAGAGAGTAAAAGCAACCGTTCTGTTTTTGGTCGGCACAATATTATTGCCGGACAATTTAGGGTCTTGTGTAAATGCGGTGTATCTAAATTTCATTGAAAATGTAGATGAAATTAAAAAGTAAACATGGAGTGCAGCTGCCCATGCACAATTGCTTTCTTCATGAAGCGAAAAAACAAATTGTTTATCTGGCTGCGGTTCTGCACTAATTTTAAGTGATTTGACCCTTTTATTTATTTCTTTATTTCTCCTTATATATTGTACTTTTGCTAGTTATTTTTTTTCTTTTGCAGGTCTTTGCATTGATGCGTACTCCCCGTTTGGTAGAGTATTTAAAATATAAAATACCGCACGAAGACACCACTTTCCCACTAATAAAAGGTTGGGTAGCTGCTTTGTCTAAAACAAGCAAAGACGGACACCGCAATATCAAGGAGGGCGCCGAAATTTTTTCTGAAGGCCATGTTGGAAGAAGAATTGGTCTCCTGCTTACTTATATAGTTTATATAATCTTGCTAAATCCCACGTTTTGCTACCTGTATACCAACTCCCTTTATTTTTTTTAAACGACTTGTTCTTTTGGTTTTTTATATTAAATTGAAAAGAACTGTTTCCTTTCATTATACAATCAGTTCATTCTTGCTTTTGACAGAAAGTTGAGAAATCATATTCTTAATTTCATTTTTCTACTCCATTCACAAGATTACAAATTCTGTAATTTTATTTTCAATATTTTCATATTATGTCTTCTACAGGGATCAATTGATTGGACTCCATAATGCGATATTTATAACTGGAGATTACTGACAAACACTTCAAAAAGAACTGGAGATTACTTATAAACAAAAGTACTGAAGGTAAAAACAATGTTTGTGGCAAAGTAGGAGTGAGCACTCGATGCAAAAGTATGTTGAACATTTCCAAGGAGAAACTAAACTAACATATGATCCTACTGGTTATATTTCCTTTTTACTTCATATATGACAGCAGTTCCAGGAGTACATCGACTAACATTAGTCTTTTGACTTGTAGCCTGCAAAATAAAAGAATGCGAAAATATGTCTATATTATAAACCTTATATTATAATTGTATTTTGTAGAACACAGTAAAATGAGTAAAATTTATAACTAAAGATATAACATGGACTCACATTTTCTCTCGCCCAAAAAGTCTTGAACTGAGTTTCTATTCTTTTGTTTTCATTTGTTAAATAGTTAATCTGTATTGAACAATCAAATATTGTTAGCAAGAAAACCAAGTATGCAAATAATGTTACTTGGTATACTTACAATATTTTGAAATTTTTCTTCAGCAGTTTGAACCCTTGAAATCAACTTTTTATTTTCATCCACCAAAGGTCTTAGATCTTCCAACCCTTCCTCCTGGACACAAATATTATACATGTCAACTTTTTATATTAAAGATATTTATTAAAGAAGTATACTCACAACCTTCGCGAGCTTCTCCTCTAATTTTTCTATTTCCGTATTCAACTCAAAATTTGTACTTTCATATCCTTCTTTTTCAGTCTTAGCACTTGTAAGTTGCTATTTAGTGTGCTCTAACTTTGAAGACAACTGTAGATTCTTTTCTTTTAGTTCTTCTATCTACAAAACAACATTTACTTACAAAATAAATATGTAAATGACACAGTTATAATTGCTTTCAAAACACTATTAACAATACAAAAGTATTAAACTTACAATGTTATTATGTTTATCCTCTATTTTTTTTGTCAGCAATAACCTTTTGTTTCCTGAGCATGAATTCTCTATTCTTCACTTCCTGAAGAATATTAACTCAAGTATATTGATTATTAAAACGCTATGAGTATACCAAGTAACATTATTTCCTCGTTTGATACCTTGAATCCACTCTACTACCTCCAACTACAAATCATTAACTTCATTTAATACATATATAAATACATAGCTATCAAGCTTGCATATTTACTTACTTTATGTTTTAATGAATCTCCAGCATCAACAAACTTGTTTGCCAAACGCCAATTCTTCATTGTAGCTTCGTGCAAAGTTAGTTTGGTTTCACGAAGTTCTTCTTCTTCTCGGGCCAATTCCATTGTTAATTGAATAATTTTTTTCTTAATTTCTTTAATCTACAAAAATCATTTCAAATTAAAATCAGTTTACAGTTGATTACATTTTGAAAACTTTATAAATAATTATACTATACTTACCGTTTTCTCTAAATTAACCTTAACATTAAGAGAACTTGCACAATGCCTCTAACTTCTTGTATCAACACATCTATTTTTTTAATATCTTCATTTTACTTCCAAAAAATAAAAATAAAAGTTATTAACACTATATTTAGTATACTAATTAATATTTTATACATCACTTACAATAGAGTCAACCATGGTTTGAATTTGTTGAAAATCTTCCGCTATCTGATCAGTTCTCACATAATTGAGCACCTATATAAAAATATTAGTTGGGAACAACTTAAAATCTTGATTAAATATCTATATATACTTACGGATTCGCCATATTTGTTCTCAATTTTAGACAATTGTTCCGTCAATTGAACAATTTCACGTCTAAGGTCATAAACCTAGCAAAGAGGCAAAATTAATAAACACAAACTAAATTTTGAAAACATCAAGGGCTGATACTACACAGACCTGGCGTTGTGACTTCAAATAGTTTTGTTTGGATTTACCAACTTCACAACAGATTTTGCTATATTGAGAAAGTTGTGATAAACTCACCTACGAATATAGATATTTACAGTCATGCAGTCAAAATGAATATTGTTAACTAATATACCAAATTCATTAAAAACTAATCACTGATTACGGGATATGATCGTTTTTAATATTGGAAATCTATGACTGAATAGTCATATAAAAAACTATAAACAAAAGTCACCGTAGAGTTTTCCACTCCGGTTGAGTGCTTGGAACCACTGGTTAAAAGTTTGGGACATGAATCAACTATTTTTGCGCATAACGACATCATAACTTCTTCGTTGGAACCTCGAGACTTACTTTTCATGAACCCTAATTTATAAAAGTTAGAATATAATACACTGCTTTATTGATCATTTGTAAAACAAACACCAAATAAAAAAAGAAAAAAAACCTGCCGTAAAATCTGCGTAGGATATCCAACACCTTAGAATAACTGTGTTGGCTTTTGTGGTATTAGAGAAGGAGAAGGTATGGAAATCTGTCCCGGAGATAACGTTAAACTGACCAAATCTTAGATTATACGCATTAACCATGGTCAAGTTAAATTGTCAATAGATTGGTTATTTGAACCTCTTCAAATAACCAAGATTAAAAATATAATTAAATATTCAAAAAGCAATGTATATATTTTTGAATCAAAATGCAATATATTTTAAATATCAATAAATCAATAATATCTTCAATACAACTGAATATATTTACAAATGGCCTCTTTTTCCTGAAATATAAATATAAAATATGAAATTTTTTTTAACTCAATAATCAATAGATATTTCAGTGGCAGTAATCGCGCTTTGAAAATTGATCTTTGAATTCAAATTGACCTTGTACTCTGTAATGAATTTGCATTTGGAACTAAAAATTAGAATATTTTTAATTGTAGTGGTAAAATTTAATTAATTATTTTTTTTATTCATCATATTCTATGTTAATTTATAACTGTTAAAAAACCTGCAAGACTTAACCATAGTAAAAAAAAATTAACCGACCATCCAATCACCCAATGACATAACCATTTTAAAATGAAGACAGTCTAAGCTTATTCTGAATCTTTGTTATGAATAACCCCGATATCGATAGATATATCGGCGATATATCGGTTTTTGCCAGCTTTACGAAACGAGATGGCCGATATTGGTTCAAATATCGGTCAAATCCGACTAGCCCAATAAAATTCAAATTGATTAGGGTTTAATACGGTCCAAATCAATTAATTCTAGTCTACTCCAACTTAAATAAGTTAATTTCAGTCTTGTCTAATTTAATTTAGTCTTATTCGGTCCACCTAATTAATTTTGTTATGGAATTTAGGTTAATAAACAATAATAAAAAGTTAAATCCTCATTCATTCATCTTTAATTAATTTCATGTTTAAACTTCGAGATTATTGACAAGTTTGAAATTGAAAATGATTAAATATTATTCATTTTTCTGTAATAAATAATAAATATGATTTTATATATATATATAATTATTTATTTAATACAAAACGTGTTTTGTCGCGATCTTCCCGTGATTTCCCCGAGCTTTGCTAAATCTTCCTTTTTGTTAGCTGGCCTATATATTCCTGCGATCCGATTTCCATAACCTTGTTCTGAATCATATCAAATGCTTAAATTTCTATTTTAACAAATTATGCATTTTTAAAAAATAAATAAATACAAGGGATAATAAAAGTGGACTATAATATGAAGAAAATATTTATACAGATTCTTATCTTCAGTTTTTCCATGGTGAAAAATTAAACGAAAACTATAGTATATGAAGCTATGCAATTGAGAAATCTAAGATTGAGCATTCATGATTAAAATAAATATATTGCAAAAAATAACATAGCAACAAATTATTTCAACAGTGTTATGCATTAAACTCTACTCATAAAACATTTCTTCAAAGCGGTACATTCAAACACAGTAGCACCGAACTCATCAGTCATCTAATTTCATGATTGTCGATAGTCATGTTTCGCACATAAATCTGATTATATTTGTGGAAGTTCATGTCTAAGTTTTTCTGGGCTCTTTCTTCAACACTTTTTATGCGGGCTTCCATGTTAGCAACTGCAAATATGGAACATTAGACAATCACTTCCAATTAACAGGAATTTGTTTGACAATCACACATGAACAGGAATTGTCATTAAAATTCTGGTCAAACAACATCAAACCAATATGATTACTTTACAAAAACACTTCTAATATTATGGTAAATTGAAATTGTTAAAACACTGCACAAACCAAAAAGATTAACACAACACAAAACTTACCAAAAAGATTTCGAAAAGATGCATTCAAAAATAATATAACACCTGTATTATCGAGTATTCTCAATAAAATAATAAATATTTTCATTAATCAATTAGCTCAGTTGTATATCTAAATTTATTGAATTGAAACTGTTTGTTTACGGTTCAAGAAAATATTACGTATCTTAGGCAAGAGATTTTCTTTACAACTATTTAATAAATATACTGTCCGTAATTTTTGGAGAGTATTCCGTTTGTTATATAGATTTAGGAATGTTTATCACAAATATTAAAATGCACAAAATATAATTTATAACCTTCTATGATTCTATTACGACGAGATGTCATCAATTTGACTTTTAAATTTATCTCAAGAAAAATATTATTTTATTTTATAGTTATAATAATAACGTTGATTATTTATATTTTTATCAAGCAAACATACTTGATTTAATATTATAATAGCGAACAACATATATAATGTTATCAGTGACACTAAATATTCAAACTATCAATCATAAAATAGAATGCAACTCTGGTTAAGGAGTAACTAAAAAACATTGATGAATTAGCACAATGAACTCAATCACACATGAACAGGAATTCCAATTAAACGGACACATGAATTTATCACATTCATTTGCCTCATAAGAGGGACTGCCAGTAGCCGCAATAAAACCATTACAGTTGGGACAACAAATTCTACAATTACTTAAATAGATAAACATGAAACAAACTGCTACATTGAAAAAATAACCTCTGATATTTGTCTATAATTTAAATAACTGATTGTGAAACAAAGAAGTATATTTGGAATTTTGTGAATCCATTTATTTATACATGACCCGCAATTTGTCAATAAATAGAAAACACTACATTTTGTCAATTAATAACCAAAAATAAAGAAAATACCAAATTTCAATTCGTACCATTGACTTATTTTATTATGATTTTAAATATTTCAACAAAAAATATCCTTATTTTGAGAAATCATGTAACCACGGGGGTTATTTTTGTCATATGAATATTATTCATCATTAGGTAACAACTTACGAACATTATTTGTATATGAATTTGGGTCTTTGGGTTGTGCGGTAGTGCAAAAGGTCGTGCGGTCCTGCAACATGTCGTGCACCAGCACATCACGACTGGATATGAATTGTAGTGATTTCAATTTTGACCCCTTTCGAACTGTATTTGTATATGCATTAGGGTCTTCGGGTAGTGATGACTGAATAATCTATTTATTTAGAATCCCATTATTTAAAAAAAATAACATTTAGGTAAAAAATCATAATGTATACTTATTTGATGTGCACCACTCTTTGATATAAATTGTAGTAATTTCAGTTTTGACCCCTTTCGAACTGCATTTGTATATGCATTAGGGTCTTCGGGTAGTGATGGCTGAATAATATGTTTATTTAGAATCCCATTATTTTTAAAAAATAATAACATTTAGTTAAAAGATCCTAATGTATAGTTATTTTATTATGATTATATTTCAACAAAAAATATACTTATTTTAAGAAATCATGTAACCATGGGGGTCATTTTTGTCATATAATTATTATTCATCATTATGGTCATATGAATTGTATTAATTTTCATTTTGACCCCTTACGAACTGTATTTGTATATGAATTTGGGTCTTTGGGCAGTGCGGTAGTGCACAAGGTCGTGCGGTGGTTCTGCAACAGGTCGTGCACCAGCGTAGCACTCCTTGATATGAATTGTAGTAATTTCAGTTTTGAGCCATTTCAAACTATATTTGTATATGCAGTAGGGTCTTCAGGTAGTGCTGGCTAAATAATCTATTTATTTAAAATCCTATTATTTTAAAAAAATAATAACATTTAGGTAAAAGATTCTAATGTATATTTGTTTTATTATGATTTTAACGATTTCAACAAAAAATATCCTTATTTTAAGAAATCATGTAACCACGGGGTCATTTTTGTCATATGAATATTATTCATCATTATGGTCATATGAATTGTATTAATTTTCATATTGAACCCTTAGGAACTGTATTTGTACATGAATTTGGGTCTTCAGGTTGTGCGGCAGTGCAAAAAGTTGTGCACCAGTGCACCACTCTTTGATATGAATTGTAGTAATTTCAGTTTTGACCCCTTTCAAATTGTATTTGTATATGCATTAGGGTCTTCGGGTAGTGATGGTTGAATAATCTATTTATTTAGAATCTCATTATTTTTTAAAAATAATAACATTTTGGTAAAAGATCCTAATGTATACTTATTTTATTATGATTTTAACGATTTCAACAAAAATAATATCCTTATTTTAAGAAACCATGTAACCACGAGGGTCATATTTTTCATATGAATATTATTCATCATTATGGTCATATGAATTTGCTCATATTTGTCATATGAGTGAATTTTACTACGGGAGATCATAAAGTTGTCTTGTTTACTTATTTTGGAGGAAAACAATCACATAGCATGGATCTTCCCCCATGGATGAGGTGTTTTATGTTAAAAATCATAGTTGAAAGACCATCAAATGCGACCATCTGCATTACAACTCATGGTGCTGGTTGGACTCAGTGTTTTCTTCATAGTTCTGTTCACTGGATAGTTACAAAAAAAATGTGAGTCTAAGAAGTGGTTGTGAAATTGTTGTGCTTTCTTTTGATATGGAATTTAAAGAATTCGGGAAGTTATCTATGCCACCCAATGAAATTGCAGATAGAAAATCATCGTAGTATTACTATCTTGCTGTTGTTGGGGCATGTCTAGCTACATTTATGGACACAATAGTAGAACATTCTACCCAGAATTCCTACACGAGTGTCTGGGTAAGGCCTAATTATTACGTGGACCACTGGACATTGATTTCATGCATAAACGTCAGTAAGCCAAGTATCTGCAGGTGGCTAAATTTGTGGAAACTTTGTTGGAGAATTTTGGCTTCTACTTTGAAACTGAAATGCCTATTAACCATAGAGATATTCAAAGTCTACCAAGAGTTCACTTCAATTCATAGTTACCAGAAATATTTTTATCCAGTTATGAAGAGAGCTTGATACTGCTTGACAATTCAAATTCACACACTTCATAAGTAAATGAAAATTATATTTAATTATGATTTTTCGCTGCTTATTAACGTATGTAATGATAAATTAATCGTTTAGCATACTTTGGAAATCGGCAGTTCCAACCGTTTTATTTTAAAGAAATGAGTGAAGAGCATTGACTATTATTTAGACTATGCAGTGTATTCAATTATAATATTATGTACGGTTCCATGCTCTACAACAAAATATGTGTTTTACTTTAATTTTTTTTTCCAGTACCCCATGACAACAACCCATACTGTGGAACACTCTCGAACAAACAACCAACAATCCATTACAAAATTATAAATTTAAAGAAGCTGTAAAATTTTTGTACAGATATAAATATAAATAAATAAGTCGAAAGATAACCTTAAAAAAATTCGGTAAAACTTATTGATGATTACAATTTAAAAATGTCAATATACACAAACTCTCACTTCAATTCAACTTCAGTGAACAATTTTAGTTAATTTTACAAAGCAAAAAAAAGTATGGTATAAAGATTAATCTAAAAGACATAGAGGCAATGACATAATTAAAACCGTAACATTATTTGTCTATAGTGTATTCTACTGAAATATGTTAAATTCAGGATCTGCAAAAAGTAAAAGTTCAGATACTCAGCATCTAAGAATAGAGTAACATAAACTGGATGAAGTTGAAGGTATAATTTTAATAACATGTTACATCTCAGTGAATATGTATCAAGAAATTTTGTTTGTATAAGATAAAAAAAATCGTGAGATGGAGGAAAAAAATTTCATTTCCTTCTTCTTAGTTGATTTCATTTCCCATGTTGACAGAAAATGAAAGATGTGGATGTGGAGAAGTTGCAGTGCAAAAATTTTCTTGGACAAGAAATAATCCAGGAAGAAGGTTTCATAGATGCAGAAACTATGGGGTAGGTTTAATTTGATCAAAGTATGAAATTGGGAAAATTAGGGTTCATAATTATGAAATTGGGGAAATTTAATTTATGGATACAACCCTCACAATTTCTTTCAACTTTGTTAGACTACTAAGTGTTCGTGTAGTCATTTCGTCTAAATTGACGAAGAGGCACCCGAGCACTATCGAAATGTTATGAATGAGTTGCTGAAAATCCTGAATGATAAAGATGCAACTACAGGCATTTTAAGCAAGAAGAAGGAGGAGGAGAAGAAGAACAATGGGGGATATTTTAAATATATACTGACTTTTATATTAGGCGTTATCTTTCACATTTGGTGAAGTTCATAGGAGATGAATTTACTAAAATTAGTGCTTTTGTGTAATTGAATGTAAAATGTCATCTATTACTATATATTAAATATGTAGTCATATATGGATAGGGGTGTCCATAGCTAGCTAACCGGCACCGGACGGTGACATCGATAACCAAACCGGTGATGTACGGTGCCAAGTTTCTAGCACCGAAGCTGGCTGGAGAAGGGAGAAGACCGGACTTTCGGCTAACCGGAAAGTCATGTCGGTTTTGGTCGGTTAATCGGAACCGATTAGGTTAAAAAAAGTATACTCAAATATAGGGTTTGGGTCATCCGCCGCCGTCCTCCTCCACCTTACTCCGCCACCTCCTCCATACTTGATGAACAAATAACTCATAAGATGTTCAAAATTAGATACTTGATGTAATGGTTGAGAAGTTTATTCAGATTGTGTGAGGTTGCAAGATCGAGTCTTGTTTCAACCACTCTATTTTTTAATTCGATTTTCAGAATCAAAGAAGTGAGAGAGAGGAGATCGAGTTCTGTGAGGAGAGAGAGAGAGAGAGAGAGGAGATCGAGAGTTCTGTGAGAGAGGGGAGATGTGTGAGAGAGAGAGGAGATTGGTTCTGAGAGGAGAGAGAGAGAGAGGAGATCGAGAGTTCTGTAAGAGAGGGGAGATGTGTTCTGTTAGGAGAGAGAGAGGGAGGAGATTTGTGAGAAGATCTGCGAGAAGAAAGAGGAGGATATCGAGTGGGTCATGGGTATGTTAGGAGCAGAGTCAAGAGAGAGTGTGTGGAGGACAACTATGTGAAGTGTGTGGCTGAGAATACTAAACAATATGAGTCATTGGATGGAGATGAAGGGTTTAGATTGAAATAAAACTTATAAATCAATAAATTATATAAAATAATTTACTAATAGAAACTAATTTGCTATATTCATATAAAATAATTTATCAGTGAATCATATGTATTGATAATGATATCATATTAGTAAAAATAATTTATTGATGTGAAATTAATTTAATAGAAACGGTCAAAAAGAAAACAAAAACAAAACAAAAGATATCTCAAAATTTATTAATATGAAATTAAGTAGAGTATCTCCACCTCGAAATGAAATAAAAATGCAAAATAGTAAATTACAATTAGATTTTTAAAAAAGTGAATTTTTTACAAGAAAAAAAATAGCCACACTTATAAATTTTTTTTTTCAATCACACAACTGTTATTTGTAAAAATTAATGTTCAATTAGCAAATGTCTATTAACATTTGAGTATAATTATTAGCTAAGAAATAATTATTTATATAATTTAATATAAATCTATCCTATATGTAAAATGGTGTATTCATATCTCACGCACTAAAGTATTGAAGAAAATTAAATTTTGAATGGTGTAATTGTCTGCTAAACAGTGAAAATTAAATATCTATCAACACATTATCATTATTTAGGATTAATTATCATTATTAATTAGAATTAAATGCTAATTTCTCTAATCAACTTAAAAATAGTAATTATCTCTATTATTTCATTTATTAAAACAAAGCAACGCTAGAAATGTTTATTTTCCTAATTCCCAATTTCTTGCCCCAAACTGAAACCAACACATCCTCCATCATCGGACAACACCAGCTCTTCCTCCGCGCTTCGTCTCAAGATCGGCCTCGCTCTTCTTCTCTCTCCTCCGCACCGCTTCGCTCCTTGGCCATTTCTACTTACACGTTGGAGAAGCCAAGTCAGATCCGGTACCGGCAAGGCTAGATTTGGTGCCGTCGGAACCAAATCTGGTGCCGAAGAAGCCAATCGCCTCAAATCGGAGACATGCCGCCGCCACCGCCAGTGTTCTTTGGATTTTTCCAGAACTGATTTCGTTCCATATGAGATTTTTAATAATTTGGATTTGCTGATTTTGGTTACTATTTTTTTAGTTCACTTTCTTTGTTTTTGCAAAAAGTAAAAGAAAATAATTGAATAAAAAAAATCAGCTTTTATGTTTAGCAAATGCAACAGTGATCGTTCAAATTTGATTTTAATGATCACTGTAGCAATTTGTTAAATTTGAACTGAAATTTAGGGTTTTGTTTATTGCAAGGGAAACATGAAAAGACAGTATTCAATTCCATCGACACTACAGTGCAGAGTTCTTCTCTCTCATCACCAATCACATCAATTCAATGGTATGTCTGATTAGTCTTCCCGCATCTCTCATCACCAATCACATCAATTCACCAATCACGACCTATTGCAGTACCGCACGACCTTGTGCACTGCCGCAGAACCCAAAGACCCAAATTCATATACAAATACAGTTCGTAAGGGGTCAAAACAAAAATTAATACAATTCATATGATCATAATGATGAATAATATTCATATCACAAAAATGACCCTTGTGGTTACATGATTTCTTAAAATAAGCATATTTTTTGTTGAAATCGTTAAAATCATGATAAAATAAGTATACATTAGGATCTTTTACTTAAATGTTATTATTTTTTTAAAATAATGAGATTTCAAATAAAAGATTATTCAGCCATCACTACCCGAAGACCGTAATGCATATTCAAATACAGTTTGAAATGGGTCAAAACTGAAAATACTACGATTCATATCAAGGAGTGATGCGCTGGTGCACAGCCTGTTGCAGGACCGCACGACATTGTGCACTGGCGCACAACCCAAAGACCCAAATTCATATACAAATACAGTTCGTAAGGGGTCAAAATGAAAATTAATACAATTCATATCATCATAATGATGAATAATATTCATATGACAAAAATGACCTCCATGGTTACATGATTTCTCAAAATAAGGATGTATTTTGTTGAAATCGTTAAAATCATAATAAAATAAGTATGCATAAAATATACATATAGTGTATATAGCTTAAATTTGTTATTCTGATGTGTTTTTTGTAAAAAAATAATAATATATTATTAAGTCAATGGTACGAATTGAAATTTGGTATTTTCTTTATTTTTGGTTATTAATTGACAAAATGTAGTGTTTTTCTATTTATTGACGAATTGCTGGTCGTGTATATATAAATGCATTCACAAAATTCCAAATATACTTATTTGTTTCACAATCAGTTATTTAAACTATCGACCAATATCGAAGGTTATTTTTTCAATGTAACAATTTTTTTCATGTTTATCTACTTAATTAATTGTAGAATTTGTTGTCCCAACTATAATGGCTTTGTTGTGGCTACTGACAGTCCATCTTATGAGGCAAATGAATGTGATAAATTCATGTGTCTGTTTAATTGGATTTCATGTTCAGGTGTGATAGAGTTCATTGTGCTAATTCATCAATGTGTTTTAGTTACTCCATAACCAGAGTTGCATCATGTTTTATGATTGATGGTTTGAATATTTAGTGTCACTGATAACATTATATTTGCTGCTCGCTATTATAATATTAAATCACGTATGTTATGTATGTATGTATGTTAATAAATTATTGAGTATTACTTGATAAAAATATAAATAATCAACATTATTATTACAACTATAAAATAAAATAATGTTTTTTCTTGAGATAAATTTAAAAGTCAAATTGATGACATATCGTCGTAATAGAATCATATAAGGTTATAAATTATATTTAGTACATTTTAATATCTGTGATAAACATTCCTAAATCTACTTCATATAACAAACATAATACTCTCCTAAAATTACGGGCAGTATATTTATTAAATAGATGTACAGAAATCTCCTACCTAAGATATGTAATATTTTCTTGAACCGTAAACAAACAATTTCAGTTCACTGTATTTAGATATACAACTGAGTTGATTGATTAATGAAAATATTTATTATTTTATTGAGAATACTCGATAATACTGATGTTATATTATTTTTTATAAAATTATTTTTGAATACATCTTTTTGAAATATGTGGTTTTGTTAACTATCATTTTAATCGGAATTCCTAAGTTCATCAATAAGTATGGCTTTCACGAGAAGTCTAACTCGCTGACAACACATAAGTCAAATGACTCTACAAGCATCGCTAGAATCGCTGCCTACCGAGATACTGATAAAAATAATCTGTACGTTGTCAGTCAAATTTGTGATTGCTGTTTCTAGCGTGTCGAAGTCACTACACAGCCTGGTATCTTATTATAATTTTAGAAGCTTCTATTCATCTAAATCTCCATATTGTATATTTCTAATATATCATAGCAAAAAGGGTGTTTTGAGTATTGCTGAGCATGTTCTTCATGGTAATGAATCTATGGCAATTGATATGAAGTATGATATTGTTTATGATCTTCCAGGATTCAGTGTTTAGTCGAAAAACCAAATAAACTACAATGTCAAAACTATACAACTTGACTTTGTTAATGCATGTTCGGGATTATTATGCTATTGTGAACCTCAATTCGGTAAATTTGTTGTAGTTTTTAATCCCTTGATAAGAGAATTGGCATCAATACCGGGTCCTGCTAAAAATAAATCAATTGATCACCAGCTTGTAAAATATGGGTTTGGCTTTTGCCCAAGCAGTAACAAGTACAAGATACTGAGAATGCGTAGATGTGATTGTCAGAATATAAGTTCTTTCTTTGCTGAAGTTTTTACGTTTGGCGATGAATTTAGATGAAAAGAGGTTTGTGACATCCCGGACACTTCTTTCTAACCGAATAAGTGTGTTTATTATGAAGGTTTTATACATTGGTATGTGTATGGTTCAGAGGAAATACTAAGGTTTGGGTTTGAAGATAATCTATCTTATGTATAATGGGAATAGAGAATGGTTTTAGAGTGATGTCTGCTTGCCATCTGACTTATTTGCGGGGTGCCATGTGCGTTTAAATACATTAGTTTTAGTATATGGTTTTAAGGATTCATGCGTAACCGACATCTGGATTCGAATAGGGCGCGAGTTGGTTGTTGTGAAGCGCGAACGACAGAGTTTATCATCACTTCATTGTCGGTTTGTTAACTGCCGGATGTATTATTGTGGACTCTCTATTTCAGTGTTGTTTTTTTGTGTTTTGATATGACATCTGTATATGAAAATTCATTGTGTGTGTGTGTGTGTGTATTTTGATTCGGTCTCTTCTTCTAGTTTTGTTCCGTGGTTGATTGTTATGTAGCGGATTCGGTCTCTTTTCTGGTTTTGTTTCGTGGTTGATTGTATTGTAGCAGATATATTGACTACATGAAAATTGCAGGTTTTGACTATCGGGTGTTGAGGGTGTGGTTCTGTAGAAGTTGGGATGTTGTGAACCCTAAGACATGAGAGTTATTGAGTCTCGATTTTATTGTCGTCAATGAAGAGGTTTGTTTGTGTTTGTCATATGTGTCTAATTTTATTTGTTTTCTAATCGGTCTCTGTATCAGGGTTCTGTTATTTGGGCGTCGGCGGATTGTTGTATGGCTTCCAGGTTCCGACCAATGTTTTAGTGGGGAATGGTTTATGATATAAGTAAGTTCTTGGTTGTTCCTACTTCTGTGTGGTCCAGGCTTGTTGTTGGCAGAGTGAAAATGTTGTTTATGTGGGTAACAATTGTTGAGTGGTTGAACGTGTTTCTCCAAGGTTTCCACATTATGGGTTCAGATTTTGTGGTCGGAGCATTCTAAATGGGCATATTGACAATGATGAAGTGTTAACAGGTTTTGACTATATGGTTTGGTTATGATTATGTTATTATTTATTTTATCCTGAATGAAATGGTGTGTTTCTTATGTAGACGTAATCGGATGCCTTACTTTCGTTGGAGAAGTGGAAACCAATACGAGTAGAGTTGAGAGACGATTATTGGGGTTCATAAATGATTTGTATGTACATTCTTTTTCGTAGTGTTGTTTAGTTGTTTAATTAGACGTGGTTATCATTCTGATGTGGATCTTTTTTTACAAAATTTGTTGTTAATAACTATTCAAATAAGGGTGATTCTAGGATTCTGTTTGGCTCAAGAATTTTTAGGAGTTTATAACATTGCTGAGTTGCATGGTCTTGTGATGATGGTGTTTACATCAATGGAGGTCCGTCAAGAGATGGGTATGTTTTCACCTTTTAGGAGAATGTATGAGTTTTTAGATTTATGTATTGCTGTATAATATTGTAGATCATTGATGTGGTTTGGACTTCGTTTTTCCAGGTGTGTTTGAATTTTATCCCTCCAGTGCAACTACTGTGTATGTTAATCCATGTGACGAATACATTGAGACAACCATGAAAATATTCTATATGGTTAATTCTGTATTTAGAGGCTCAGTGCGGCCTCGAATGAGAATGGAGTCTGATGCAGTCCAGATTCTTGCGAAGAGAGAGTGTGGTTCTCATATCTTGATAATTGATTGGGCTTCACGTGAAAAGGTATCTATGTGTTTTTTGTTTTTTTGTTTGTGGTTTTGTTATGTTATTTTAATGTTTTGTTTGTTATTGGTCAGGGATCTTGGGTATCTGTTCTTGGTCTTGTAAGTTCTATTGTCAGTGCTTGTGATTGGTTTTATTTTGGCTGTAAGTCTTGCATGAGATGTGTTGATGTTACTACTGGATTGTACAAATGCATTGCCTGTGGTGATGAGTCAACCACTCCATTGATATTGTGAGTGTTACTACTATAATAGTTATTTGAATGAGTTATGTCTGTCTTGTGGTGATAAGTTTGGCGTGAAATGTTATTCAGGTATAAGATCGAGATTGTTATTGGTGATGGTACTGGTTATGTCAATGTTTGTGTCTTGAATAAAGTTGCTGAGCAATTAATTGATTCATCGGCTTGTAAGCTTTATAGTCTGCATGGTGTTGCTAAATGTGGGGTTCCAGGGGAGGTTTCTGGTTTACTTGGAAGAAAGTATATTTTTAAGTTACGGTATGACGGTTACGATTTGACAATGGGTAGGGAGATGTTCACTGTTTGCGATGCTTTCCAACCATATGGTGTTTGGAATATGCAATGTATTAATGGATTATGCTTTGAGGTTAGTGAATTTTATTTTCTATGCATTATAAAGAGGTTGAAAGTTTGTTGTTTGTGTTTAATGTTATTGTTATTTTTAGTGAATTCTTCTTTTGTTGATAGGATCTGATTTCCGGTACTGGATTTGGCGAAAATAATCTGAACGAGGTTAATGTTTCGTCTGTTGTGGGTGGTTCCTCAAGAAACATGAAGTGTAGTTCCTGCATAATTTGTGATGGGAGTTTAAATGTTGTATTGTAATTGTTATTAGAATGGTTCTAATATTTGCATGTGTCTCAATAAAGTGTGACTGTATTATGTTGTAAAACAGAATTCGAAGTTATTCGCACATTTGCAATTGTCTGTTTATTTCAATTGGTTATCTATTATATTATAATTATTTTTAAAAAAATCAAATGAAATTGTTAGTTATATTATTAACTGACCAATCTATGAAAAGACATTACAAATCTGGTGTGGTAGCTTGGATGTCATAATTAATAAAGTTATAGAGTAATTAAATATCTAGGTGGAAATAAAATGAACGCAGTAAACAACCTAATTTGATATTATCTTTATAACTAATAAATATATTAAAAGACATTACAAATTTAGGATGATACCTTGGATATCATAATTAACATAGTTATAGAGTAATTAAATATTAAGGTGGAAATAAAATGAACCTGATTTAACAATATTTTTATACCAAATGGTTAGAAAATGCATAATTTATGTTTATTGCTTCTTTAGGTATTTTTACCCATTTTATTCGCAGTGGTTTGGGTATAAGATTGTTTGTGAAGCTATTTTTTGTTTTATAATTGTTAAGACGGTTTTTATTAATAAATTTATAATAAAAGTTGTTGTTTTCTCGTATTTTGTCTTTAAGATAGACAATTATTGTTGATGGTTGTGTTAGAGTTTAAATTATTTAAACAATTAAGTGAGGGAGATGTTGATTGTTTGATTGGGTTAATTGGTTTTTTTCTCAGTTGAATTAGAAATTTGTTGTCTTAAATTGTAATTTTGTTAATTTGTTGGTCAATGTATTGTGCTTGCAATTGTTCTGGTGTATTTCCATAAAACATATTATCAAATTTTGTGAAAACAATAAAGAACTAACTGAATGTGTTTCGTATATGTTAAGGCAACTATTATAGTTAAATGGTGGATAAGATTGGATTACAGTTATTTGTCTGTGGGTTCTAGGCGTTGGTAATTGTTATTGAGGTTGCTATTATCAATTGGCTTTTAGAGTTGTCATTGTCGTTGTATGAAAATGGATGAACAGAGTGTCTCAGATGGTGGGGTTGTGATGCTTTGTGATGTTCGGACTTATGGTCGTGGTGTGTTGGGTGCCAAGAGAGCAGGTTTTGACAGCTAAATCATGTTATTAAAGTTTTGTTCTGAAGTATTTGAAAAACTGTGTTCTTTCTTAAAATTTTATAATTTCGTGAGTATATTATCTAATGTAGCAAGATGTCTGGGTCTTGGTGGTACTGAGTCAAATGGGGGTGAAGTTCGAGCAGCAGGATCTCTCGGTCATGGTGGTGTTGAGTCGAGTATGGGTGATGGTCGTGCTGTGGTTCAGCGTGAATTGATGTCAGGTTCGGATGGTGATTTTTAGTAAGTTGTTGTTCATTATTGAAAACTTTTGATATTTTTTGTGACGTATCACATTTTTTAGAGGTACCTTCTACACATATTGTTGGCACGTGTTTACAATCAAGTTTGCCTGGGTTGATGCATTGTCTAAGGCTCACAATGTTCGGAGTATTGGACGTGGTTTTATGAGTGTGAGTGTGTAGATGAATTTTGTGTCATTAATATTTTTGTAATGAAGTTAATGATTGAATTGAATGTATATTATTTTCGTGTAGTACGACATTCTCGGGGTCGTGGAGTTGAATTGGATAGAGGTGATTATAGGGATAAGGTTCAGCCTAAGTAATTGTTAGGTATGTTGTATTGTGAAGTGTTGTCTTTGATTCATGTCTTCTTAGAAGTGTTTTTATTTTCCATCAACAAGTGATGTGTTTGTTGTTAACGTGTTTGATGCCATTATTTTACCAAGCTGTGGCAAGTTTCTGTTAATTTTATCAGGGCCAAGTGTTCGTGACAGTCAAACCGCTTCATTAGAATCGGGTCTTATTGTAGTCGATGGAGGCGTGGAGGCGCGTAGTGTTCGGACAAAGAGGCGAGGTGTTTCATGTGCCAAAAGATCTGGTGTGTGGGTTTTTATTTAATTAATTGTTGTATATTGTATTGTTCATGAATTTAATGTGTTATAAAGACTGTTTTTAAAAGTGATATATTTTGACCGGATTTTGTTGGAATGAGCTTGATTATTCGGGCCTAGGTGTGAAAATTTAAGTGAAGTTTAATATGTGGAGTGAACACGCGTTGTTGATAGGTAAATATATTAATTTAGGTGAAAGGTATCTTAACGTGTTTTATAAATATTTTGGGCAGGTTATGCGAACAAGCGTCTATGTGTAGGTGCGAATGGAAAGGGCAAAAAACTAATTACTGAAAATAGTATAGAGAGGCTAAATTTTGGGGTAAATTCGCTTGGTTGTAAGAGAAAGCGAAAGCAATTGGAAATTGGGGTGTGTAAATGTGTGTTTTTTTGTTTGCTTTGGTATGTAAATTTATTGATGTTTGTGTTGTGATGCTGAATCTTACTCTTGTTCTTCATCTAAAGTTGAAGGTGTCGATATGCACCTATGTTTTATGTTTATTTTGCAGTTACAACTGTTTATAATGGTTTTTCAATAGTTTTTGATTCAATGTTCAAATTTTTTGTAGACGCTACTCTTTTAAGGCATGATCCACCAACTCATGAATGTACACACTGTACAGCACATATGTGGTTAGAGGAAAGATGTTATAAGAAGAACAAAAATTCAAATTACAGGTTCACAATGTGTTGTTCTGAAGGTAGGGTAAACTTGCCCTTTTTGCCACCGCCTCCTGCACAGTTGGAGTATTTATTGTGGGGGGGACAAGTGAAAGGTGTCTTGCATTTCAGTGTGAGGTGCAAACTTATAATGTTATGTTTGCATTCACCTCCTCAGGTGGGAGAGTGGACATGTTGATTAATCAGGGCAGTGGTCCCTATGTTTTTAGAGTAAATGGACAAAATCATCACAGGATTGGTTCGTTGTTGCCTGTTGACGGGCAGATTCCGCGTTACAATCAGTTGTATATTTATGATACTGAGAATGAAATCAGAAATACTGTTTGCATTGCAAAGGGTAGGGGCCTGATTCAGGCATTGATCCTGAAATTGTTGCTGACCTATGACAAATTCTTGATCAGAATAATTTTCTTGTTAAGTCATTTTGCATGGCTAGGGAAATGTATCGTTCTAATCCTAATGAAGAGTTCAGGCTCCGATTAATTGGTGACAGGTATTAGAAAGATAGGCAGTATAATTTCCATACGCATGATGAGGTTGCTGGTTGATAGTAGGTGATTTTGATGGCACTGAGGTGGGTAGGGATATCATTGTAGAGCATATTTCTTGTGGTTTGCGAAGGGTTAATCCTTTGCATCCAAGTTTTGTGGCCTTGAACTACCCATTGATACATCCATATGGTGAGGATGGCTTCCATCTTGGTATAAAGTTGCAATCCACTAGTTCGACATGTTCCAAACGTACATGCATTACCATTAGACAATATTATTGTCATTTGTTTCAAAATAGAGAGAAGGAGAGTCACACTTTGTTGAGATCTGGCAGGCTATTGCAGCAGTACATGGTTGATGTGTATATGGCTATTGATGAGGGTCGTTTATTATGGGTTAGAGACCACCAACGTGAGATACGATTGCACTTGTATTCGGGCCTGGTTGATGCAGTGTACAGTGGTGACACCAATTGAAAACATGTTGGCAGGCGAATTATTTTACCTTCTTCACACACTGGAAGTCCACGTTACAGTGCAGAGTATTATCAGGATGCTATGACTATTGTTCGATGGGCAGGGTATCCAGATATTTTTATTACATTCACGTGCAATCCTAACTGGCCTGAGATGGCTGATATGTTAGATGTAATTGGTAGCGGAGACGACAAAAATCGTCATGATTTGGTTAGTCGTGTTTTCCACATCAAGTTAAAGCTGCTAATGGAAGATTTGAAGGGTGGTAAAACTTTTGGTCTTGTCGTGGCGTGTGAGTAAATTAAATTGCTTTTTAGATATAGCCTAAATCAAATTTATGCAATAGGTTTTCTGACAATATCTTTATTTTGCAGGTGTCTGTACCATTGAATTCCATAAGCGAGGTCTGTCTCACGCACACATTTTATTATTTTTAGACTCAAAGTTTAAGAATCAGTCTTCTGATCATATTGACAGTATAGTTTTCACTGAATTGCCTGATTCACTTTTGGATAGAAGAGTATAAAGTTGTGAATAAACACATGATGCATGGACCATGCGGCAAGCAAAACCCCAAGTGTCCTTATATGGTAAAGAACGTTTTACAAAACATTTTCCTAAATCTTGGGTGTCACAAACGTTTATTGATGAGAACGGGTTTCCTGTCTATCAGCGCAGGGATCTTGGCATATCTGTGTCAAAAAATTCACATGTTTTGGACAATAAATTTGTTGTTCCATATAACAAGAACCTTTGTGTTAAGTATGATGCTTACCTCAATGTGGAGATTTGTAATTTATCAAGGGCTTTCAAATATTTGTTCAAGTATATTCATAAAGGACCTGATCGAGCAATTACGGTTGTTGATGGCGTATCAAATGATGAATGTATTGATGAAATAAAAACATACTTAGCGTGTGAGGCTTGTTGGAGAATATTTGAATTTGATATACATTATAGGTTTCCGGCTGTTGACTGGTTACCATTTCATTTGCCGGAAGAACAGACTGTTCAGTTTGATCCTGGGGAAGATGTTGAGTCTGTTATTAATGATCCAAGTTCTATGTGTACTAAATTTACGGATTGGATGGAGCTTAATAAACGTGATCTCTTTGCGCGCGGTTTTCGTTACACGGAAATTACAAAGCATTATGTTTGGAAGAAAACAAAGAACACATGGGCAAGAAGGAAGAGAGGCAAAGCACTTGGGCGAATGTATAATACACATCCTACAGCTGGTGAAAAATACTATATGAGAATGATGTTAAATGTCGTGGAAGGACCAACGTGTTATGAAGATATTCGTACCTTTAATGGAGTTGTGTATTCCACTTTTAAGGAAGCTTGTTTTGCTCAGGGTCTGTTGGAAGATGACAGTGAGTGGAACGAGTGTTTGGTTGAGGCCTCGCAATGGGCATCATGTTATGAGCTTAGACATTTATTCGTGTTGATTATCACCCAATGTCAGGTAGCTGATGTTCCTAGACTGTGGACAAATAACTTTTTGATTTAGTCAGAAGACATTCCTGTTAAACAGAGGAGGAAGTAAAAGGCGGTTAATTTGGATTTGACAAGTTCTCAGGTTGAAACTCTTGTGTTGTATGAGATTGAGTGTATGTTAATGCAGACTGGAAAGAGTCTTCGTGATTATGCATGGATGAAGATGCCTGATGAGGATATGATGTTGCATTTGAAAAACCGCTTAATAGCTGAGGAGCATAGTTATGACATATTTGAACAAAAGAAGATATGCGAAAAAAATTTATCGACTTTGAACGCGGGTCAGAAGCAGGCATTTGATGCAGTTATTGGGTCTGTTAATTATGGTAGTGGTAATTTCATTTTTGTGCAGGGTCGAGGTGGTACAGTCAAGACTTTCTTGTGGAATACAATTATTGCTAAGGCTAGGGCAGAGGTTAAGGTTGTGCTTCTAGTTGCCACATCTGGGATTGCCGTACTACTCCTCGCAGGTGGTCGGACAGCACATTACAGATTTCGAATTTCGATTGATCCTGTTTCAACTTCTACTTGTGATATATCCCACAGGACCAATCTTGCCGGACTTCTTTGTGAGACTTCACTTATTATATGGAATGAGGCTCCAATGGCTCACAAATACTGCTTTGAAGCTTTGGAGAGAACTTTGCGAAACATACGTTCTATTGATGATTCAAACAATGCAAATAAACCATTTGGTGGTATTACGTTTGCTTGTGGTGGTGGTTTTAGGCAAATTTTACTGTTGTCAAGAAGGGCTCCCGAGCCGATGTTGTTAGTGCTGCTATAAATTTTTCTTATTCGTGGGATGACTTCTTCACGTTTGAACTCGGTTCAAATATGAGGCTACTTCCAAATCGGCTGAATGAGAATGAGGTTGCTAACATTCAATCTTTTGACAATTGGATGTTGTCAATTGATAATGACTCTTATTATGACGATGTGGACAATGAAATGGTTAATACACCAGATGATATATTTCTGGATGGTGATGGTGATTCAATTGCACGATTAATTGATGTTGTGTATCCTTCGCTGTCAACTAGGTATGTAGATAAGCAATACCTAAATGAGCGGGCAATACTTGCACCAAAAAACGAAAATGTTAGGGAGATAAATCAAATAATGCTTAATATGTTGTCGGGTGACAATACTACATATTTTAGTGCAGACACTGTTTGTAAGGGTGGTTTAGATCGGGGTGAAGATGATCTTTTGCATTCAACTGAATTTTTAAATAGCCTCAAGTTCTCTGGGGTTCCTGATCACGAATTATGTTTAAAAGTAGGTGCACCGGTAATGTTGTTGAGAAATCTCAATCCAGTGGAGGGATTGTGCAATGGTACACGTCTTGTAGTTACAAATTTAGGCAAGTGGTCAATTCGAGCAAATATTATATCTGGTAGCAACATTGGTGCAAATATTACGATTCTACGAGTGATATTTACTCTTACTAAGGAAAAATGGTCGTTTAAATTAAATCGAAGACAGCTGTCATTAACATTGTGTTTTGCAATGACAATCAACAAGAGCCAAGGGCAGTCTTTAAAGTCGGTTGATATCTATTTATCAACTCAGGTATGTTTCATTAACAACACTTTTATTAATTGCTTAAAAAGTTGTTACGTAACTGAACTTTGTTTATAAAAATGCAGGTGTTTGTTCATGGTCAATTGTACGTTGGAATATCCCGCGTTACTTCGAAGTGAGGACTGATTATTCTTAATGTTGATGATAATTGTTCCAATAAACAAATGATCAAGAATGTTGTTTTTCACAAAGTTTTTCGAAATATCAGACCTATTGACTAATGTAATATCATATTAGAGTGTTTATTTTACATGAATACTGGTATATGATTCATAGGTTTTATTTAGTTAAACTAATTAATTTTTGTAATCCTGGATTGGTTTCATTATCCAACATGGTATTCAATTCATTGCCAGCCTGGTATGAATAATTTTCAATTCTGTGAAGATTCCTCTGCTGCAGAGTTTCGTTTCATTTTTGGTCAATTATAATATTACAGATTTTACCTTGTGGTTAATTATAATTTCTTACTTTGAATCCCAAAAATGTAGAAGTTGTGGATTATTGAGTATTATACGTCTTATTATAGTTTAAAATGTTGTTTATTTAATAAAAATTAAAACGTAAAGTATACATTAGTAATGACTATCCAATTAAATACAAGTTGGACAAAGTGGTTTTTCATGTTGTAGTTTCAGTAGTATATATTGGTTTTATTAATTTGAATAGTCAAACAAGTGTTTATATTTAATTGGTTATATCTGAACGTGGCGGTTCTATAAACTGTCTTTATGTTGTTTCCTTGTATGTCGGACTGGTATTTTTTTAGTGTTTTATATACAGTTGTTGTATTGTGTGATTGTCAATATTTTTTTAAATAATGGTGAGTTGCATTTCTGTCAGAAGTCTGTCTTCTGGTATGGTATTACGGATTGTTTGTTAAATTGATCCTTAAATTGCGTAAGGGTTCGTGTATGTAGGGAGTGAGAAACGTTGCGTAAGGGTTCGTGTATGTAGGTAATGAGAAGCGACCAATTTCAGAACCAACGAATTTTATAGTCTTGACTTTGTTATGGTTGATGGTGAGGTATGTAATACAAAAATTCTAATTGTACAAGCGCATGGTGTATGTTGTTGATTAAATCCTTAATATTGAATTTTGCATTGATATAATATTTCAGGGCACTGTGATGTGGGCCTCAGCAAGAAAGGGATTTGAGGCGAAGTTTCGTCCTTTGCTGGAAATTGGGCAGGTTTATGACTTAAGCAAGTTTGTTGTTACAGTTCCTACGGGGCTTTTTAGACCTGTGGATGGTGGTTTGAAAGTTAACTTTAACTTTGCCACTCAAGTCAAGTGCGTGGAAAATGTTCCTCTAGATTTTCCAATTCATGGTTTCTGCTTTAGAGATCATAGAACAATGACAAGCCGTATATACGACAACACTGTTTTAACGGGTAATTGTTATATTCTGTTTGTTGCTGATTATGTTGAATAGTTAGTAAAACTGTATTGTTGTAGACGTGACTGGTTGTTTAAGTGTTGTTGACATTGTTGAGACTGTGAATGGTGGCCATGTCAAGCGGGATCTTCGGATTATTTCTGAATGGTATGTTTTAATGTTTGTGCTTTTGTTGTTGCTATTGATCGGGGTAGACGTTCGATGGTTGATTGATTTTGTTTTTGTGTTGTAGTTCCAAAACATACAATGTAACTTTATGGTCTAGATTAGCGGAGCATTTTGTTGAGGAATATGGTATAGAGGAAAATTATGGTCCTGTTATGATAGTGTGCACTTCAATGCGGGTTCGTTTATATATGGGTGAGTTTTCTATTTCATGACATGTACATATAATTGCGAGTATTGTTAATTGATTATTAAGATAGTATAATTTTCAGCTGCTTTATCTTACTATTTTACAGATGAGATGGAGTTTTCTCTTACTTGCGCTACACATGTTTATGTGAATCCTAACCATCGGTTTATTGCGTATTCTCTCAATATCGCTTCCAAATACACTTCCTAGCTTTGCAGTTCCCGTTACTTCAAAACTTGAAGAGATGTTTATTGAAGAAAAAATATTTGAAAATAGGATGCCAATTTCAAAATTAATGATGGGCGATTGGATCTCAAAGCCAAAGGAATATTAATTAAACAATGTTGATTTGTTTTGTGAATATTTGAAAATTGTTTTTTACATAGGGATATAAGATAAACATGCTCGGTGTGATAAATGAAGTGGTGTGTGGTGGTGGGTGGTATTATTTGGCTTGCAGTGGATGCAAGAAAAAAGTTACAATTCAGTATAGGTCTTATGTATGTGGTGGATGTAAAAATTCTATTGCCAGCCCAAATGTGTTGTGAGTATATATATATTTTAAATTTGATGTGTATTATATGTGATTTCATGGTTTATATTTACTTAATTATTGTGTTTTATTTTTGTGTAAAGGTTTATAATACAATTGGTTATTGAAGATGGTGCTGAAACTGCTAGGGTTGTTGTCCTCAACATAATTGCTCAGCGAATGGTTGACGCTACGGCTATTAAGTTATTTAACAAGATGGAATCTGAAAGCGGTGAAATTCCAAAAGAAGTTTTGTCCCTTGTTGGCAAAAAATATGTGTTTAGGTTGGGGCTTACTGAATACAATTTAGAACAGGGTATTGGCAGTTTCAATGTGACCGATTTTTATGTTCCTGATAATGCGTTGGAGGCGAGATATTTAAACACTCTCTGTATGCATGTATTATTGTTTGTTCTTAAATTTAGGTTAAATTCTATGCTTTAATGGTCGATGTTTTTTAGGACAGTGAAGCAAGTTCCACTATTACTGGAACTGTTGGGAGTGGCGATTGCAATGTGGATGATGTTCGTTTTAATGCTGTTTTTCGTGGCGAGATAAGTTTTGTATAATTTTGCTTTGTATAATTTTTTAATTTTGTTGGTATTTTATTATATTATGATTGAGCGTTTCAGACTTCATCTATCATTGATAATATTGGCAATAGTACAAAGAATACGGATGATGATGTGAGATCTAATGTTACTTTGCGTTGCGAGGTGAGTTAAATTGTGTAGATATATTTGAAAATTTGAAAATTTGTTGGTTGTTGTTTGTTAATATTGATATAATGCTCTGTTCATTCAGAATGTGGAATTGATACCCAATGTTGGTGGTGAAATTGTTCATGAAAATGTATCTGGTGCTTCTGTGAAGGTTGGTATAAAGTGCGATGAAAGAGATTCTATTGCTTATGCTAAGTTCATCTATATACTGACAGGGTAAATGTGTATTTGATGTTTCGCAATGTGGAAAGGATGTTGTTGTTGGAAATGTTTTAATTCCTGCTTTGAAGGAAGTTCTAGATGGAGATGGTTTGCATGATGTGGAAATTGTCTGTGCTTCTTCTAAGAAAGGTATTTTGAAGAGGGAGGTTGGGTCATCTGTTGATGTAAGTTCAAAGAAAGGTCTAGTTGCACAGCGTGTGTTAGAATATACTAATGGAAAATGAAAAGTGTATTTTGTTGTATGTTTCCTTACATGTACTTTGTGTTAAAATTCTGTTTTCAACGTCAATAGTTGTACGTATTTATAAAGTTGGTTTTCTTTGTGAAGTAATCATTCTTTATGTTATATAATGGCTTAAGTGGTGTTTGATTTCTGCTGTTGCATAAGATTTGTAGTTAAATTAACAAAACCTTTTTTACTTTGCACGTGTTAGCAGCAAAGAATTGGGAAAAGAGTAGCATGTAGAGCATTTGCACCATGAACTGTCGATGGACTTTCATTTGTTGTGTGTGATATTTCTTGTCTCCAATTAATCATTCTTACAAAACTGTTTTAGTATGGAGTGTTTCCTTTTTTAACATCTGACGGCCATGGGAGATGGGTATAGAATGACTATTTGATGGCGTTTGGCTTTTCTTTAGTTACTGTGTTTAATATTGCAAAAAGTGTGTCTTCAAAGATTTAATCCCCTTCAAGTGTGATCTGTTCATAAGAATGTTTTTATCACCAAAGAATTAATTCCTTCACTTCAATTTCTTTTATTTCACATGAATTAGGGTACCTAGTAATTTTACAACACTATTTATAGGGCTTTCAAGCCTCGACAAGGAGGGACAAAAATGCTTGAGGTGGACATTGGGACGACAGGTTCAATCGTCCCGAAAGCCTAGAGTATTTCGGCGACACATATCACTTCCCAGGACTCTCCATGGCGATTGGAGAAAGCAGGGAGGGAAATTTGTAATTGGAGAGAATATTTTGAATTCTCATGGCATATATGTGGCTCATAAGGAGGAGGAAGCCGAGGCTCTGCTTTTGTTGATGCTCTAAACAGAACTGGCCAGAGAGAAATTATTAACTAGTGATGAGGGTCTGTAGAATGTAAGTTTTAGTTTCCATGATATCTTTTTGATGTTTCTTCTCTTTTTTAGTTATGTGAAAATCAGTTTTCATACATCTAATTTGAATGTGTCCAACCTTTATGAGTTTGCCAATATTTCTAAATATTATGTTTGTAACCAGTGGAAAAACCAAATGACTCTATATACTTGCTGGACAATTGTCCTCATGATTGTATGTTCTTACACTACAAGGTGGTGGGAAGGCTTAGTTATACTTTTGTCATTTTAAATAATTAAATTATTGTGCATGTTTTGGGTTTTCGAGTATGCTCTAGTGAATCCAACAGCTGTTCATGCTAAATTTTACATTAGTGACCTATTTCGAAATAAATGGGTTATAATATTTTGGATGCAGATGAATTGTATATTTATTAGGATAAAATTTCCGCGGTAATATTACAATCATAAAGTATTACATAAAAAATAGGGGGAGGAGGAAGCGGTTTTTAAGGCTTACAACACTTTTATGTTGGGTTGATACAGTTGTTTTAATTATTATATGAATTTAATTTTTTCACGCGAAGTATAAGTTTACTTATTATTTATTAAAATAAGTTTATTGAAAAATCTAATGTACCAGTTAAATAAAGAAGCAATTTTATTTTTTTTTAATTTTGTTTTTGAAAATTGCTGAGAGAATGAAATCACATTATACAAGTAACTTATAGATACCTGCATACTTTGGATTAGATCAAATAAAAAATTGACGGTTACAATAATTATTCTTATGTAGAAGAAAATAAACATAAAAGGAACGTGAAGAGGTTTAATTTTTTCGTCTTGACCATGTATTCCACTAGAACTACCAAAAAAAATAAAACAACAAAACAGGCAACCAACGTTCTCTCATTGCCGGAAGATGTACTTGAGATAGTTATAGGATATGTAGCAAGAGAATCAACTAAGGATCTTGCAAACATGAAACTTTGTTGTAAGCCCTTTAATGATTTGTCGAAGAAAGGACGCGTGTACAGGTTTGCATCCATGGACAGTTTTCCCTTGGTGTCTTGTGAGATGTACAGAGCAAAGGCGGCGTTTATGAAGAAGTGTGAGGAAAATCAAAATGTCGAGGCCTTGTATCGGAAAGGTATGCGTGAGTTTCTAGGTTCTAAAAATCCTGATCCCAGTGATTGGAACCTTGAGGACTTGGCTTTCGCGGCAAGTGAAGGCCACTTTGAGGCGTGTTATGTTTATGGTATAATTTTGCTATGTCGTGGCAGCGTTTACTCAGCTAAGGGAATGGAAATGCTGCATTTTCAAAACGGACATGCACGCAACAAAGTTTGGCTAATGTAGAATTGTCGATCAAATGTTAGAAAATTTGTTGAACCTGTTAATATTAGTAAACATGTCATTCGATTCTTTGAATCGAGACTCAACTCAAGGATGAGGGTGTGTTTCCCTAATTGCAATATGTTTATTAGAAAAGATGGTTGTGTACCAATTGGTATTTAAGATGTAGATGCGTTTGTTTGTCATTATAACTGGGATTACGAGTTTGCCGCATTTCAAACCAGATTGGTTGCAAATATCTGGTAACTGTTATGTAAAAATGTTTTTATTTAGATTTGGTTAATAAACTTTTGTTTCTGATAGTATAATAATTTGATGTATGTAACTTCCAATTATGCTGAAAAAGGTGTTATCCATGTAGTTGTTTACTTCAATGTTGTGTTTACTGTTGTATTAGTATTATATTTTAACAATAAGATTTGATCTATTTATTTTAATTTAATTGTTTACACTAAATTTTTTAAAATTGTGTTATTAATTTCAAGTTGGCGAGGATCTTGTTAATCCTTGGATTCCAGTCAATGTAAATTACTAGAATATTTTTAAAAAAATACGGCAAACGATAAATTTAAAATGCACTATTCTAATCATGTATTTTATCTAAATTTGATTTTTAAAATTCTTTTAATTTTCTATAAATGTGTGGACTATTCAAAACACCAAGTTCTTCAAATACAATACATATATCACTACTGATACTGTAATTTCAGATATTTCAGCATTTTTTCACTGCAAATTAAAAAGTTTTTCATTATCTGGGCGGATTATGGCCAATCTATCGTATACAAAATTGCTAGCATTATGTTTACATTATAATAACTTCTTTACAACATTCTGTTTAACAGTTATGCCAGTGTTCTTTAATACCATGGTTGAAAAAATCGGAGTTATGTCAGTAAAGTTGAAAAAAATTATTTTGAGGTATTGTTTCATTCTTACTTGACAAGAAGTAAAGTTGTTTTGTTTATAGGGTGGGATAAAAAAACAGAGTAATTAGTTTTATTGGTGGTGAGTTCTGTTGTGTGCTTATATTTGTGATGTTTACTAAATTCTCACAAGAGCGATGCGAAATTTTTTATAAAAGTGTTTAACATATGTGGTCTTACAATGGTGTGTGTGATTGAATTTTTTTATTTACACTGTATGACAATGTTATTTCAACAGTTCGTCAGTTAAATAATGTGTTATTTCATCACTATATTTAATCAAAACTTATCGGCAAAAATGTCTTTTCGTGTAACTTGCATTTAAATAACCACCAGTCCGAATAAAGATTATAAAATCTACACGACCAGATCAAATCAATTATTTAAATATATAAATATAACTGAAGTTAAAAACGTAATTATGCGGTTTTTAATACGTGGTTTCATATTTCTCAGCGGTTAAACAAATATAAGTTTATAACATGTAAGGTATTATAAGCATTTTTTGGAAGTGTTGTGTATAAATCATTCGCCAGGTTTTCGCAAATTTGGAAAATGTTTTAGAGAGAGCGTTCTTTTTGGAATTGTGCAGTAAGTTTTTCACCATACTCGAATTTTTTTAAAAAGCAATTAAATAATATTATCATCATTGTAACATTCATGTTTATACACGGCTACAGTCTATAATCATTTACATAATTTTCTTTAAGTGCAGGGAACCATGAAAGGAGTAGTCGGTGTTTGTATGTGGTATGTAGTTGTACTTTAATAATTTGCTGATGTATGTTTCTTTTGAGGAAATTGAGAGAAGTTTTTGGATTTCTATTTTACAGTTATGACAAGTTTAAGCAAGGTAGAAAGTGCCTGGAAAGGGCAAGGAAGATTGAGACAAGAGCCAAGACATTGATTTCTCGAAAGGATAAGTCTCTTAAGATGGCAATGGATAAACTGGCTAGAGTTGAAGGGCTTTTAATTTCGCAGATGGAGGATATGGATCGTTTCTATGATATAACACGAAGTGTTCTTGTTGCAACGAATGATAGAGGTTCTGAACTTCGACGTTGGGTTGCAATACAGAGTGATCAAAGGCGTGAAATTGAGGAAATTGCTTTTGGTGAATATCCATCATTTTTTTCAGCCAGTGATTAGAACATGATTTAATGGTGAGGTTGTTTAGTGAATGCCCTATCAACTAAACCTATTTATTTATTTTTACTTCTACTACAATTAATGGAGAAGTGGGTTTTCTTCTTATCATGTTTTAAAAGTTTGCCTCCTAAGAGCGCAAGATCACTTTATATGAACCTCCACCTTATTGAAGAAGATGAGCAAGATTCTATTTAATGAGAATGATAACTTTTAGCACGATTCTTAGTTTCTTCGTCCAAAAAACTTTTTAACAGGTAATATGTATATGATTATTGAATGTTGGTTTCTTTCCACAAATTTTTTACCTTAGGAATGCAGTACCCTCTCTCTCATAATGTAGGCTATATTTATTTATTATAGTGTATTTTGTGTGTTGCATCTAATTAGATTTGTACAAACCACGGTTTTGTAAAATATATTGCTATAAAAAATTTTCTTTTGCAATTTACAAGAATGAGGTACTATTAGTCAACTTTTTGGGTTGTGGCTATAGAATGAAGTGGAATTGGATCAGTGTTACTTACCAGAATATGGGTGTTGGCAGTGCAGCACGAAGTTACATATATAAAGAATTTCTTTTTAGGAATCATTGATTATGTATATTATGAAAAATGGATTATTTCAAGTTCTTGGCATAAATAAGAATAAGATACAAAATCACCTAGCATGAGTATTTTCGTTCAAGTAAATAATAAGTGTAAAACACACAATAATTTATGCATTTAGATAGACAAATAATAATCAGAAACCATGCACAACACTTTTACCATAATTGATTGTGGATTTCTTAAGCATGATCCTCCACCAAATACAAAAGTAGACAAATACTATAGAAACTTCTAAGGTGCGTGATTGAAAACAAAACTATGAATGTCCAGTGAGATTTGTCAGGTTTGTATAAGTGAATGGATTATCTAAAATCTTGGCATAAATAAGGAATAAAATAAAAAACCATCTAGCATGAGTATTTTCGTTCAAGCAAATAAATAGTGTAAAACATATAATAATTAATGCATTTAGATAGACAAATAATAAAAAAAAACCATACACAACACTTTTACCATATTTGATTGTAGATTTCTTGGGCATGATCCTTCACCAAATACAAAAGTAAATACTATAGAAACTTCTAAGGTGCATGATTGAAAACAAAACTATGAATGTCCAGTGATATTTGCCAAGTCTGTATAAGTGGTCATATGTACTGGAAATGTCTGGTTAGATGTTTACTTTCATAGACAAACGCAAGGATGTCATCAGGTTATGAACTTCGCGTTCGTTTGCACGTTGCTGATGTTGTAGAGTGGATAAACGCCTCTGTATTTGTTTAATCTGCAAGTGATTCTATCTAGGTTATAAATTATAAAAATGTACCAAATAAAAATAACCAAATAAACACAATCACATTACTGTAATATACCATACCATTTCTTTGCAATCGAGCCATGTTGGAAGCATACTATATTCACCGGTTCTTTTCACATGACTAATAAGAAAAAAGTCATTTAAGTAACTATTATGATGTGACAATTTACAGATAAGTTGTAACAGTAAACAGAAATTGCAGAAAACTTACCAATGTTTTGCATTGTGTATCATTACACTACTGCCGAGTACATTGCAAAGGGACACAAGTGTAGGTTTCATAGAAAACATGTACCCTCCGAAAACACCTCCACCACCTAATAGAACAATGTTTCCAGTATCCAAATTGTAGCACAAGATTTGACTTCCACTCAAACAAGAACCTCTCCGTTTTTTTAAAATGTCAATGAACTCATAGCTTTGGTAATAATGTAGCAAATGTTTTCTAATAGTAAAAGCCTTCATCCATGAACATTCAATTCCATATTCTATCATAACCTAGGATTCTACATTGTCTGCATTGATCATTGTCTTATAGAGTTTATCCTTAATCTCACCTATTTTGGATTTATTGTCTGACAATATGTCTTCAATTCATGTGTGTGGTGCATTTAGCTTGCCAAACAGTTGATAACAAAATCAAATCTTAATATTTCACTAGTAGTTGATAGGTACTAATGTGCATAGCCTTTATAATAAGTGCAACAGTCATATAGCATTGAAGTGTTTGGACAATTTTCGACGTTCTTCCAACCATAATTGTCACCATAAGTATATATGCTTACATCAAATTTACTCTCAACCCTGTATAATACAGGACCTGCAACTTCTGTATCATACTTTAGCATTCACAGTACTTTGTATTTATTGCTTTTAGTATTAAACCCAAATGCATACTTGGTAAGTTGAAATACCCTATCTTTGGTTTTTTTGGGAGGACAGACAAGCGTGGTGAAATCACATGTGACAAGATTACATATAACAACATATTCGTTGTTGTATGGGTCACAATAGCAAACTAATCCCATACAGACATTGACAAATTCAAGTCTATAAGACTTGACGTTAAAATTTAGTCTGTTTTTTGCGATAACACTAAACAACGGAAGATTATAAATGAGACGGAATTTGAGAACGTTTATTGAAAACAGTATCAACAGTATACAAATTGTTATTCTCGTTCAAGTGAAGAAGACATACCAGTGTAGACGTTGTTGATGAAGACGACTGCTTGAAATATGAATCTAATGATAGATTAAGGAAAAAATTTGAAACTGTAGCAACTGCTATGACATCATTGATTGGCAGCCTGCAGATTATATCTATGAGTATTTTTTTTGGCAAGCTTTTTATCCATGGAACCATGGCTGAACAGTTTCTGTTGCTTTCAAGAGCTATCTTTCGACGTTTTGTGCTCTCATGAGCCATTCTGCGTGTAGTTACCGTTACCGTTTCCAAAACCAAAATAAAAAAGGTTATTTTCTATTGAACTCTAAACGGAACGCATAACCCTAATTCATTTTGTACCAAGAGCTGTGTTATCAGGTTAGAAATCGGTAATAGGATAGAGGTGATTACCTGTGACGTGGTTGAATTAAACCGTTCGAGTAAGTTTTGAGTCATACTTGAGATACGGTGACATGTTTAGAACACGTTGCACATCTATCAACTGTTCTGAACCGCTGCATTGACAACCAAATATCTTGAGTCATGTGAAATATCTTTTAATTAATTTTTTTGATATGAATTAATTATTGTACAGCAGTTCAATCATTTCGAGGTAAGAATTATACCCACACGTAATGTAATAAATGGAAACGTAATAATTATACAAATTTGCCCACAATCGCTGTGAAAAAACCATTTGTTTCATGGGCTTTACTATACTGGAATAAATGGGCCTGAACGGTAAGGTGTTGTTAGCCATTTCAACCAGTGGTTTTTAACCTTTCATAACCTAGGTATAACTATTTGGGCAGTTTTTGTACTAGGATTCAAGGCGTTGGGAAAAAAGTTTCAATCTTTAGATAACATCACGATGGATCGTCGACATGCTCTTTCGATGCCATTTGTTGTGGAATCATCTATTGGAAAGGATAATAAGACTTCCTGTGCAAATCAAAAAAATATTGGTACATCTTCTGTCGCTTTGAAGACCGATCATGAGTGCACAGATCCAAACCATCTAGAAAAGATCCATCCGGTGAGTGTCTTTGGTATATAGTAGAGTTTCTTTTATTCATCAATAGAATGCACGCATGATTAAAATAAAAGCAATTGTTGTTGATTTTTTAAAACAATTTGATTAATCAATGACATAAGTTTAATTAAAAACCAATCACATTTTGTACTAATTTACATGCCTTAGTTTGTGATGTTTTATTATCAGTAGTGTTAGTTTTAAATTACATCTATATGTTGATAGTTGGTATGAAATTTGTTGTTGAAAAGGGCTCTGTACATTCTACACACATTTGTAAATAAAAATTGAATGTTTTTGTTACTCAACAAGGGATAAAAGTGTTCTAACTTTAATATTTTCCAATTGCATTTTGTATTTGTTAAACATAATTTTTGAATTTAATAGCAGGGAATTGGACGAACACCACTTTCTATGTGTAAGACATGCTCTAGCAATACTAGATACAAGCTATTGTATAATCACTCTCAGAATAAAGTTTGTTTGTGAATAAATAATTTTCTGTTTGTTTGGTGGAATTGTAATGTGAGTGATTTCATTTTATAGGTTAAAGAACTCATAAAGGTAAGGGCGGATTTAACTCAGAAAGTAAAGGAGGCATAGAATAAATTAGACATTGGTGTAAGTAAATATCTTATAGTTAAGTAAAAGGTTAAGTTAATTTTTTGTTTTAATTGCTACATTGTTTTAGTTAGGTTGTTTTAATTGCTACATTGTTTTAGTTAGGTAATAACACAGTGTCTGAAAGGTTTGAAACTGAGATATGCTTGATGGACAAGAAGTTAAAAAATGTTCAGGAAAGACTTGCTGACACAGTGAGTTTTCTTTACTTAGCAATGAACAAAAAATTATGAGAAATCTGTTTATAGACAAATTTTTGTTGTGTAGATGCAGAACCTGCACAAAAAAAATGATAGCTGATGGAATTGCATATGAATCAATCAATTTTAGGAACATTCAAGAAAATCACAAAGATGATGTAAGGTTTTGTGAAAGTTAGTGTTGTTTTTACAAAGTTGTTCTAAATATATTATGTTCTATCTTATATATTTTAGTGTATACAATTTTGAAAATATTACTATTGATTTTGTGTAGGTCAAAGAACTTCTGGACGATAATTTAGAATTGATTTCTAAATTAACAATAACCAAACAGAAACTATGCGTTTCCAAAAAGTTATTGGATAGAATGAGGAAAAAAATTATGTCTTAGTTATGGAGTTAAAAGCACTTGATGACCAACTAGAATCAACTGTAAGTACATATTTACAGGTCACTTCTGGTATTGACCAACAATGAAAAATATTAATTGCGAGAGATTATGCAGAAGGCAGAGGTAAAGTATGTGGAAGATATGATTGAGGAAAACAGTGAATTGGTTGTAAAATCCAACCAAATTCAACAAAAGCTTGATAGTATTCTATATTTTCCATTTAATTATTGTACCCAATTTTGCTAAATCAATTTGCGAATGTAGGTGGAATATCTTATAAGAGAGAATAAAAAAATTGAAGTCATGCTGCAAGATTTTTTGAAAGAGATCCGGAATGTAAGTCTAAAATAATGTTAAATATATTTATCTATTACATGTGATTGAAATCAGTTTTTATCAGTTGTTCCGTTTATTAACCCGAGTATTAATGTAAAAATATTTTGTAGGAAGATACACTACTCGCTGACAATGGAAAGGATGGTGACAGTCTATCTATGAAGCCTAATGTGTGGAAAAAAAAAATCAGAGACTAATGCTTTGCGAAGTCCATAACACCTTAGTTTATCATAAGACGTGAAAAACAATGTCACTCAATAGTTTGATTTGTTTAAAGGTGTTTTGAATTGTAATTTTATGGGACAGTAATGTTACATGTCCATTTTTTTGTTAACCTAAACTTAAAAACTAATCAGTCCTTTAGAAAATGTTAGTTTGTCATGCAATCGCTACAGCTAAATTAAGTATACATATTTCCAGCCATTGCAAGTTCTTCACGACAATGGAGGTCACGAAGTCTTTTTTGAGTTTCAATCTCCCAATTTGAACAAGTTTTTCTCATATAAATTACTCAATACACAGTCAAGAGTGAGTGAAAATAAAGTGTTAGAAATTGGAAGACTGAAATTAAAAAAGGACTTCGAGTTTCTTCTTGGTGAATAGCTTATTGGAAGGAAATTTTTTAGTGACACTAACACAATTGGCGCGACGCCAATTTTGAATTCATAGATTACGTACTAATTATGTATTGTACTATAATCTTAATCATTGTACTTTAAACTAAAATCTTTAGTAGTTTACTGGTAGATTGTTACCGAGAGCACACTATATTATTGTCTTTAAATATATTGGGGTTTAATTCAATCTACCAAAACAAGTTGATTTGAACAGTAAAAGGTTTATAATTCAAATGAGATGAATTAGCCTTTTAAACAAGTTGATTTAATCATTTGAATTGCATAAAGCTTTTTATGAATTGCAATGACATAAAGCTATTTCAGAAATTTCAAATATGCACTAAGTAAAAGGTTTATAAAGCTACCACGTGTGTTCGTTTTTTAATTTTTTTTTTCTAATTACAAATACGATTAAATATAAGCTTGAAGTTTATAACCTCAGTACAAATTTCTAGGGTTTTCTACAAATATTTCTTTTGGTAGTCTTTTCGTTTCCTTTGGTTATCAAAATTTCATGATGAGGAGACGCGATAAATCCAGATGCAAAGACCTTGTCGAACCTACCAGCGAGAAAGAAGAATTACCTTGTTCAAAGACTCCTAAAAATGGAGATGCTAATTTGGTTTCATCTGTGTCGACAAGGAATGCTTCGAATGTCTTTTTTGAAGATGCAAAGCATGGGGTAAGCAATAATTTTTTGGTGGTAATGCAATAATCTTATGTACTCTAAGGAAAATCAACATATATAGGATTGAATGCAATCCTAAAAAACAGTACTGGTTATGCAGCAAGTTTACGATACTGAACTTTAAAATACAGAAAAAATTCATATATATACTAATTTTTAGAACATTTTAGATCTTAGTGAAGGTTGTATTGTTTTGTGTTTTTAAATTCCGTTCTTTCTTGATTTCAATTTATAGTTTACAACTATATAAAGAAATAACTCTCAAGTGATGTAACTAAATATAGCTTATGGGAAATTAAATCTTAAGGTAAAGGCTAGAAAAAGTCTCATTGAACAAGAGCAAGAGAAGACAATAAGGATAAGTATTTAGTTGCATGGTTAAGAATGAACTTCTATTCATTCAGCCATACAAATTGTTATATAAATTCAATGTATGTTTTTTTAAAATTTGTTTTTAAACGTGTTGATTGAAAATATATTTTAATTTACAGAAAGAAAACATGGACATTTGTATAATGGGCAACAATAATTGTGCAGGCAGCAAATATCGTACTTTGTATTTGCAGTCTCAAAACAAGGTACATAAATATTACAAAGTGTTTTATAGACCTGTTAATTTTTCATTATTTGACTATGAACTTTTTTCAGAACCAATATTAATGTCAATAGTTTTTATTTCAACTTCTGGAGCTTAGAAAATACGGGTTCAGTTAACTGAACAATTAACTAATACACAAGACAAGCTAGACCTCGCTGTAAATATCATTTTAGTAAATGCTTTAATTATAGGTATATAAAATGTAGTAAATACTTGAACTTTTTGTAGATGGAGAATTTTGCAATACATGAGGAATTAGAAATGAAACGTAATTTTAAAGAAAAAGAGCTAAACACTGCAACACAAGAGCTTGAAAGAACTGTAAGTTATTATTATTTTTAGAAAAAACTTTGAATGAAATACAATTCTTTGTTTTGAACATCAAAGTTTCAAGTTCAATAAAAAATAGTTTGAGGTTAACAAATCTGTAAGTTTAACTTCAGAATGTAGCAATATATGATTGCTATTTATTAAATTTTAAAGTATGTTCCAATTTATTTTGTTTTGTGCATTTACCACGTAGATTGAAGAATTAAGAGTGGAGAATTTAAGACTGTCCACAGAATTAGCAACTGTAGAAGAGAAACTTGAATATACAATTAACTTGTCAAAAGAATTTGAAGACTCCAATGAAGAAATTACAATGGATTTAGTCAATTATAAAAACAAACTATTTTCTTCTGTAAGTATAATCTCTAATTTAAATTTAAATAAGTTTGTCGTTTTCAAATTGTCTAAGTTTTTATCGTACTGTAGAAAGATATGCTGCAAAGAAAACAGGTTATGTTAGAGGAGAATGAAAGGCTACGATCAGTTTTAGGAATGGCAACGCAGAAAAATGATAGTGTTGTAAGTTATTGATTTATTCATTGTTTTGAATCCATAGTATAAAAAAGCTATTGAAGCTTTCGCCTAGAGGCTCACTTCCTGTTGAGTTGGTAGCTTACGCTAGAGGCTCACTTCCTGGTGAGTTGATCAAAATAGGTTTTGAGGTTACGTCTCTCATCTACAGGCCAAGGGTAGATCTTGTCTTATTGAGGCTTACACCCGCGCCTTAGGTATTTAGGTAATTGAGGCTTATACCTCAGATTGTAGACAAATTTTAAAAGTTTTTAGAGCCCATTTTCCATTCTATGGATGATTTTTCTCTGTATTTTTTAAAAATCTTTAATGTTGAGAAGAAGCTAAGGTTAACTTGATTATAAAATCTAAACAATACAAAATTAAAACATAAATTAATAGAGAAATTGTCAACGGCTCTTCCTTCAACCTACATCTACAACTCCTTTTCTAGCAAACCACGCTTCTCCCTCCCTATTAATCTTCTTTTCTTTTGCTAATTCTTTGGTGGTATATTTTTCTTGTTTTTATTATATTATATAAACTCATAGGTCTTCATGTTGAGGCTTACCCCTCATTGCGCCTTAGGGCCTACGCTTTACAATGCTAAGGGAAAACGCCTTAACTCCTAATTTGGCCTTTGTAAACTTTGGTTGAACTTGAAATTTTGACAATTAATATTATGTGTTGTTAGTTATTGACATTTGTTTTGGGCTGTAGATGGAATACTTAATGTGCGAAAACCGTAGAATTGTAAACCAAGTTAAAGATTTCTATACAAACAAACTATCGGTAAATATTCTCTTTTTTATTTAAAGAACTTGGTATTGATGCCTAATAACTATGAAATGTTTTTAATTTTAAAATATTTGTGTGGACTTTTGCAGGTCTGCTCTACAAGCTCATGTGGTATGCAAAATGAGGAAACTTTGGATTATAATAAAACTACAAGTAAGAAAAAGTACTTAATGTAATAAACATAGTACTTGTTTGGCTTTTGTTTTGGTACACATAATACTGAAAAACAGTGTTGTATTAAACCTTTGATCAATATTAGGTTGAATTGTGACTCCTTTTTACTCTTTTCGTATAAATTTGTTTAGCAGCTTAATTTATCGTTTCACTACTGGATATTCAACTTGCTCACTGGTTATTGCTTCAATTTTTAATAACTTATTCATCGAACATTAGAACTGTTTACTGCTTAATTTGGTAATGGTAATTAAAGAGTTATTATAAGTTAAGGTGTAAACATTAAACTGATTTTGTAGTTTTTATAAATATGTATGACGCATTTTATAGTAGCACGAAGCATTTTTCCTTTTATTATATAAATTATTTGATGTTGTGCTAAAATATGATTGTTGATAATCATTTCATGACGTCACCACTCGTTTTCTTAAATTTTACTTGACTGTCCAATTGGAAAACGTTATAATGAGAAACAAACTGTTGATGCGGTTAAAAATTAGAGGCTTATCTTAAAAAAAACTGAACATTGGTAGTTATCTAATCTTTAAAACTGTGTATAAAATAAACGTGCGAACAAATTCTATTTTATTGTCCGAAATATGAATTATAAAAAAATAGACATCCAAAAAAATCAAATTTTACACACAACCAACATTCTTTCACTTCCAATAGATGTATTGTCAATAATTGCATGTTACGTTGCTAAAGAATCAACTTCTGATCTAGTGAAAATGAAAATCTTCTGCAAGTCATTCAACAAAGCTTCAGAGGGAAGCGGCGTGTTCACACATGCAACACTAACAAATTTCTCTATTCAAACATGGAGAATTACCAACACGCAACAGTCATTTCTCAAGTCTTGTGAAGAAAATAAAAATGTGGAAGTATTGTACAGGAAAGGAATGCGAGAACTACTAGCAATAACAAATTTTGACCCGAATACGTGAAATCTTGATGACCTCAAATTTGCTGCAAATAACAGACATAAAGAGGCGTGCTATGTTTATGGTCTGGTGTTATTATGCTTAAACGATCATCAATTGATGGAAGGCATGAGGTTGTTGCAATATATAAACAGAATCGACGGGAATAGTGGTTTAGTGATAGCTGAATGTCGTTTGAATGTTAAACGATTTATTCAATATTCTTTGGTGACTTTGCCCATAATTTGTTTTTTTAGGCAGAAAAGAACGCGAAGATAAATGCGCAATGTAATGTTTGTCATATGTTAATTGCTGGTGAAAGGAGTATTCCACTGGATATAGAAGTTAGTTATAATGTTATATGCCCTATTGCATTGAATCGTGAGATAGCAATGTTTTATTCTGCGTTGGTTGGTAGGGAAGAAGAAGAAAGTACTATGTAATTTTTATTAATAATGTGTTTTTAGTATTATGTTTAATAAGTAAGTTGATATATATTTGCATTTCATTGTCTGTTTTTACTGTTCTTACATATTGAACTTTTGTGACAAATGTTTCCCAGATTCAACATTTGTGACAAAAGTTCAATTTTCAAAATTCATTAAACTAATATGATTTTTGCAATAAGATTTTCAAATTTAAGAGTTTTGGTGCAATAGGGCAAATTTAGCATTCTCTGTAGTAAGTTTTTTTAATAATATTTGCAATGGCAAGGAATTTTTTTGTACATATTTATATTAGTAGTTATTCTTCCTTTAATTTAATACAAATGTTAAGCATTAGTTCTAATTCTACTCGACTGAACATGCATGTACAGTGACAACATGAAATTGTAATTTCAACAATTGTGTTATACACTTTCAAGGAAAATGGAATGACGACATTAATTAGAGATGAAGGTATGCAGGTTTCTTGGAGATGATATTGTCCTGGATGGGAAGGTCGAGGATTTCTGGCAATCCAATGAATAAATCCGTTGACAGAGCACTGAGTCCATCCAGAACAAAGGGGCATACAATCAACTTGGTTTGTAATTACAGTTTTCCAAATACCATCTTATAGAGAATAAATCTCAATTGTGGGTGATTCTTCATACTTATCAAAATAGACGAGTAATACGACTTTATTGTCATTGGTGTTTGGTTTGGCGCCAAAGCCTAACATGAAATTATATGGCTTGGGTTCTTGTGAAGAAAATTTGGGCTTGGGTAAGGTAATATATTTTCGGATGGATGGATTCCAAAGAACGATTGCATTCGTGAGACTAAGAAAATTTGCAGGGAATGAGCAGTTGGTATATCTGAGTAGATCATCTATTAATAATAGGGATAATTCCAGATCGGTAACCCTGGTTATGTCCCATTATCACATGACATACCCTAGAATTTTTTGTATCAGGGTGAATACCCTAGAATTTCATATGTCTCACCGTTACTAATTCCGTCCAATTCCGTTAGTTTTTAACATTTTTGACATGTGAAATGACTAAAATACCCTCAAAGGATAAACTGATTTTTTAAAATTGAATGAAATGACACAAATACCCTTAACTATTCATTTAATTTTCAAAAAATGCCACTCCTCTCTCTTTTACCCTTCCATCTCCGTAAACGCAGCACATGGCCCAAACCGCCGCCACCGCGTCCTCCGGCGACTCCATCATCCTCTCCACCGCCGCCGCCGCCGCGCACCGACCCCCGATCACCGCTCTCCCCTCCGCCACCGTTGCCATCTCCCGAACCAGCCCCAGCCTCGCCGCCGATGCATCAGATTCGAGCCTCTCCGTCACGATCTCCACCAGCCCCGACTCCGCCAGAAAGCTCTTCATCGACCCGCTCGCCGACGATAGCGAGACCAGGCACGACATCGCCGCCTCGTCGAGCTCCGGGTCGGCGCTCGAGCGGAGCGCCGACACGAGCGCGGCGACGGCCTCTCTCTTCGACTCGGACCCGATCGAAGCCGAAATCGCCTCCACGATCCTCGCCGATCCGGCCCTCGATCTCGCGCTTCCTCTGGTCAGGACCGCGAAGACCGAGCTCAGATCTATCGACTTCTTCAGCTTCTCAACGACTCCGCTCTCCGGCAAAACCAGATCCAGAATCCTCACCGCCGTTTCTGAGACCCCGATCTCGTCGTGGTGGTGATCTCTCAGAACCGACGCGACCGCCGCCACAAATCCGTCGGGTTCGGCGAGGAACCTGCGGGCATCGCCGCAACCGCCGGCGAAATCGGCGATCCCGGAGAGCGAGCGCCGCCAGTCCCCGCCCCTGCTGGCGACGGCTCTGCTCCAGCACTGCTCCGGTGCTACTCCAACGCCGAGTTGTGGCTTTGGGATTGAAGAGGAAGGAGTGGCAATTTTTGAAAATTAAATGAATAGTGAAGGGTATTTGCTTCATTTCATTCAATTTAAAAATAAATTATTTACTCTAAAGGGTATTTTAGTCATTTCACATGTCAAAAATGTTAAAAACTAACGGAATTGGACGGAATTAGTAACGGTGAGACAAATGAAATTCTAGGGTATGTCATGTGATAATGGGACATAACCAGGGGTACCCATATGGAATTATCCCTTAATAATATTAGGCCGTCAGCAGATCCAACTAGTTTGTAAGGACCATTCAAATGGTTAAGAAATGAGCATGCTATGTATTGAAATAGGTGGTCCAACGATTGGTCGCAGTCTGAAATTAAGTAAAACGTGTTTGAATCATTGAAGTCGCCTGATTCAATAGTCGTGGCTGTGAGAAGAAATGGATTTTCACGTGAACATCTGAGGTGTTGGTAAATGAAGGCATAACTCTTGACAATAAATTTCCATTGTCTGCATACGCTGGTAATTTTGATAAGAGTTTTAAAGGTAAGTGATGACGACGAAAGTTCAGAATGCATTTGTAGATGGGCAAGCGAGGTGCAAAAATTTGTAAAGAACTTCTGAAAAGGGTTTTTGATTTATGAACTTAAAATGTAATATTTTATAAGTTATTAATAAATAATATTTCAATTGATATGAAAATTACAACTTCTAATTTTCATCTCAATATCACATGATCTTAATACAGAAAAAATAAAGTATTTTCAGTAGTTGACATATAAACAAAGATAATACTGGGGGGTTACTATTTGATGTTAAACTTGCAGTTGCAGGTAGTTTTGTGATTTAAGGCATATAAAATTCTTATAATTTTCAAGCAAAAAAACCTCTCCACCATTTTTATTTGATAATTTAAGAACTGTCAATTACAAATAAGATTTCACTTCATTCAGTTTTCCAATTACTTGTGGAACTATAGCAGTTTAAAAAGTGCATAGATTATTTTCAACAGTATCATAGAATTGTGTTCCATTCCTTGCAAGCCATTTATGACGTCCGATAATGCCAAACCAAATTTTAATATTTTTTATGCTTGTTCATGAAAATAGAAAAAGGATAGTTTTGTGAAATGACTAATGAGTCAAAAAAATATCAGATGTGGATGATGATGAACATGTATATATAATTAAAATTTAATCAAAATATTGGGTCAAAATTTTCACAATCTCACGTCTATGCAATTTCTGAACCGCTACAGTATCACAACATATCTCGAAAAGTGGAACATTTCAACCACTTTTACTGACTTCATAAATGCACCAAATTATTGTACTTAATCAAAGAAATAGTTTTATCAAGTATTTTATACGTTATATTATCGACATTTTAGAGATGTTAATGCGAGAAATCCGCTTTATAATAATATATATAATAATTAACCGTGTAGAGTCATGGTCGTAAACGAACTGTGAAAATATGCAAGTAAAAAGTGTGAAAATAAATTAATTTTTTTTCGGGGATTGATTGACAGGTCCAAATTGCACCGTTAGATTATTTTCTATTTTCTTTGGCACACTTCAACTTTCTTCCAACATAAAACCTTGATACTACTTATCTTTCTAAAAAAATTCCATTCAGCCTGTACCATGGAGTGAAGAAGTTCTCGAATTCAAAATCGTGTTGGTTCGCGTCCCAATTACACAGACAAAAGACCTAAGTCTAAAAATCGTAGGAAAGAAGATAGCGACAGTTACATTGCGCTGGATACAGAGAGTGAGGCTTCTGAATTTCTAAATAATGTTCAAACGCAGGTATAATATCGATAAACTCTAGTTTTATTTTATCTCCAAAACTCTTATATTTCCTGTTTTGTTTAATATTTCTAGTCGGGATTTAATTTGTTTTTGTTGTGGGTTATGAAAAAAATCAGCAAACGAGTTAATCTCAAAATTAGTTGTGTAAACTAAGACTTGATGATTTTATATAAATATGTCTGTTCTAAAATTTCTTTCACTTAAAAGGAGATTACAAAAATTGTTCAATTTCAAAACATTTATAAACTAATTGATTTAATTTTTCAATTATGATGCATGAAATTTCATATTGTGGGTTCAATGACCGATGTTGGAAAAAACTTACACATGGAAGAAGTTAATTCTACTCATGCATAAGAGAATTTTGAATGCCATGAACAGGAACCTACTGTGTATAACAAAGAGAAAGTGAGCTGTGTTGGGCTGAATATCGCAGAAACTCCAAATAAAGTTTTGAATGACGATGATATTCCTAATATGAAAAAATTCAATAGTGTGTTCAAGGGGAAAGTAAAGTGTAATGCTGTTGAAATTGATACAACTTTTAAGGTGAGTAAATTTACATTATTTGTGTTCATTTAATTTAACACATGTATGCAAATCTGAATTGAAAGATATATAAATAATGTAAATCTTATTTGCCTAATAGGGTATGATAAAAAAATATTTGTTTGTAAATTCATGTGGTGATAAAACAAACACAAGTGATATTGTACATTTTCTAAACAACGATTTTAGCTCTTATTCAAGTTGTGTTATCCCTAAAGCATTATTCTTTTGTGTTTTCCTTTGTATGGAAATTGACATCTAATAATTTAGCAAAACTACTAAATAAAACTTCACTCTTCATTGTTCTTTAGATTAAATCGGTTAATTAACATTGTTTATAATTTTCTAACATTTTAATTTTCTTGTCAACTTAGAAAACATCCGGACTGGAAAAATTCTTAAAGGAGATATCTTCAAGCAAAGGATGACAATATGAAAAGCTGTATCTTTCTTCACTAGATAAGGTTACATATTGCTTTGATGTATTTTACATTGTTTTAATTAAAATAAGGTAACAATGTTTTTGTTGTCTAACACAGATTCGTCAACTTAGAAATCTAAATGCCAATCTTGACAAAAATTTGCAAGACACACAAGACAAATTGGAAATAGCCGTACGTTATTTTTCAACAATTATACCATTTGAATTACTGCACTCTTACATAATTTTTGTGTAGATGGCGAACATTGTGGGTGAAAACACCATGAAAATCAAATACGGTCAACCAGCAAGTCAATTAACTTTAGCACAGAAAGATATAAAGCGACTGGTAAGTTACGCATTTAAAATGCATTATAAGTTCATAACTACGTTTATTGACCATTCTAATTGTGGCGTTAATTTTTTGCAGAAGCATGAGATGACAAAAAGTTTGATAGTTTCAAATTCAACAAACAAACTTTCAGATGTGGTATGAATTTCTATGCCTTATATATATATATATATAATAATGAGCACGAGATAACAAATTTTTGTTAGTTTCAAGTTAAATAAACAAACTTGCAGATGTGGTATGAATTTCTTTTTTTCTTTACTTCTAACGTGTAAATGTACTTGGTGTTGTTATTTTCCGTAGAACAAAAAACTAGAAGAACAATTATATCAATTGAAGGCAAAACTTGAAGAGAACGACGTAAAACTACAAGAATCAATGTCAACAAAGCTAGATTACTTGAAAGAAAATTGGGAATTGCAAAAATCTTATGACGATTGAGACAATGACTTCTACCACGCCGTAAGTACCTATATTCTAAATTGGTGTCAAAAAAAAAATTCTAATTCATTACATGTCGATGAAATATTCAGTTATTGTTGCATAACAAAAAATTGGAAGAAATAGAAGACCTTAAGAACCAAAACAAAAAACTAAAACAAGAGTATCTCAACATTCGATTAGAGATTGAGAGTGTGGTAAGTCTTGTTTTCACATACTTTTTGAGAATAATTTTCTGTGCTAGTAATATTTTATTTACAGCTTGAGTATGTGGTCAACGTACATGGTAATATATAGGACAAGCTTATGTATAATATTATTGATGATTTGGTAAGTACCTTGTTTATGTTCTTTGTTTAAAATAATATTTACTTCACTTATATTTTTGCATCTTCAATTTAATATTTACAGCAATGTACGAAAGATAGCGGCACTTCAAGGAAAACGGCGATCATGGAGAATTAACCATCGAAAGGACTGCACATTCAAATTTTCTCCATCAATATGTCTTAATGGTTTGCAAGTAGAATATAATATTATGATTGATGTTTTGACAATGACAGTTTATGGATTCATTAGGACCACTTTTGGAACTTTATTTTGATGCCTATCTATTGCCGTTTATGATGAAATTTGTAACTTTTTGGCACAATATTTTGATGTTCATCTTAAGTCATTTTATCCAAACATAGAATCCTTGTATTACACCTACCGTTAGTGTTGCTTTTACAATTCTAACTTATATATTGAATAAAATGAGTTGTGTGGTTATTTAATTTAACCTTGTCAAAATTAAGAAATTTTTTGATACCAATATGCCAATTATACTTTGTTAGGTTTGAAGTAGTATAAAATGAGTTGTATAAATTGGAAATTATACCTCTTTCAAAAATAGAGAACAGATTTACCCCAGATAGAACTATGGTTTCTTGTTGAAAGGTATGCCCGGGAGCCTCTTGTTATCTATCCACAATGGTTACTACCACAATCGATAGTTGGTTGATGTTGAGGGTTTTATCTCCCCTCCAGATATAAAGAGGTCATTTCCCACTCAATTGAGAAACTCTCTTTCAGTCAGAACAGATATATAGAACCTTTTCAAGTGATAAGATAAAACACATGGTTATTTAACTGTTCTTCTATGTATTATTTGTTATCAAACTGAAATTGGACAAGTCGGGGCTTTTCATACACTATTGTGGGGGACTTGGGAGGGTCATTTGTACAAAGTGTTCTATAAATGTCTGATTTGTCCGATTGGGAGGGTCATTTGTGAAAGTGTTCTAAAAATGTTCGAATTGTCCTATTAATCCCCGATAATCGTAGGATGATATGTAATACATTCTTTTTGTAAATGTTGGAAAGGTAGAAATGTTTAGATCGGTTCAGTTCGTCATTAAAACAATAATGCACATACAGAAAATTGTAATAAATTTTTTGTGCTCAATTTTGATATTTATGAATTTCTTTTAATTAAGTTTCTATTCACAAGGTTCAACATTAAGGATTCAACTCTTGCTCTGTAATTATATCTATTTTAATTTTCTATGATAATTTTTCTAGAAGATCTTCAATTTTGTAAATTCATAAAGTAGTGTTATGAAACTAAACAAGAGTACTTAAATTACAAAAGTTAAAGAAATACTTATAAAATTTCGATGATAACATGGTTTCAACTTTAAAACAAATATGATTAACTATCTAGAAGCAACAGACTTTGCGTGTAACTAAGTACAAATTCATCAAGGAACTTCAACCCAAACCGAGTCCTATGATGTATTTAAATTTCTTCGCAGTCATTAGTTGTTATAGTTAGTAGAAGAGTATTTCTGCGTGAAATGGAAAGGTGTTTGAATATGAAAGCAGGACTCTTATTTGGTTTCGTGGTCACGGAAAAAAAAATTCTTCAGATTTCCTGTAGATTCAATTATTTCTTCTAATGCATTTATATATTGTATAACGAATGATCCAACAATATCATTGTACATGTAAAATTTCAATTTCAAAAAAAATTTCCAAATCAGATCAAAATGATTAATCTACATTAATATATTAAATATTTACGTATTTGAATTTTTAATATGAAATAATACAACCTTTGGGTTTTTATTCCATATTAAAAAAATTATAATTGATCATAACTATTCAGTTTTTTTTATAATAAATGCGTTAATTTATAATTTTTTTACAAAATCGTTAAATGATTATACATTATCTAAAATTCTAAATAATTATAGTTATATCAAACTAGCAAATTTCACGGACTACGAGATATTTGGTAAAGATTTGGTCGACAAAGAAGATTTGCAAATAAATGGATTTGACATATCAAGTTTTCTACATTATTCTATGTGATAATGTTTTATATTTGCCGTTTTACTTAAATACATATATAAAAGATCATTTAAAACAACAAATTAGGGTTGCCGATACTTGCTAGGTATACTGCAGGACACCAACTTCGGTAAATTTACTTTCCAGTAAACGACAATGGTTTGTACTCGAAGAATGGCTCGTGCAAAATTGGAGTATCAATCAACCCTTTTCTTACCGATAACAAGCTTGCCGGCAGAGATATTGATGGATATCATTTGCAGGTTGCCAATTAACTGAGGTAAGAACTGTTGCAGACATGTCAAGATTATTTCGCAAACTGGTAACCGACACTTGTTTCAGAAAGTTATATTCATCAAAAGCTCCTAATTTTGTATTTCTTCTTCACCGTGATACAAAAAAAATACTATATATGTTGTTGAACCCGTGTTTCATGACAGTTTATGCAGTCATGTAGACCTCAAATATAGTATTGTGTCAGATTTTCATTATTTAGTTTTCAGGCAACAAATACCATTAACTTTGGCGTAAAGACTGTTAGGCTTGACTTCGTTAACGAATGCAATGGATTAATTTGTTATTGTGGACCACGTCCTAATGGGTTTGTTGTTGTTTGCAATCCATTGACCAATGAGATCACTACAGTTCTTGCTCCCGAGAAAAAGAATAAAGTTTTAATGTCTGATTTTACTACCTATGGATTTGGGTATAGTCTTGACAGTAGAAGGTACAAGTTATTGCGAATGCTCAGGTACGATGGTTATGGGATTAGTCCACAACTTCAAGAAGTGCGAAATAAATATATTGCTGAAATCTATACTAGGGGTGAAAACAATGGTTGGAAAATTGTTCAGAATTGTCCTGACACTACTACACTACCTCATAAATGCACTTACTATGAAGGTTGTTTGCACGGGTATATATTTGGCACTGGTTTATAACTATGAGTTTGGGTCTGATGAGTTTATAAAGTATGATTTTGGGTCTGATGTGTTTATAACTATGAGTTCACCGCACTTATTGCTTGGAAATATGATGCACGGTGATATTTCTAAGATAGGGGTTATTGATGATAGACTGTTTAAAACAATGTCTGTTGAAGATTGTGTTGATGTATGGGTAATGAAGGAATATAATGTTCAAAGTTAATGGTTCAAGGCTTTCACCATTAAGAAACACTTGTCAGATTCTTCTGAAAGCTATAAGCCAATAGCGCTATTGAAAAACAGTGAACTTCTTGTGATAAGTGAAAGACAGATTCTATGTTATAACTTCAGTACGGATATAGTTAGGATTGTAAGTGGTTGCAGTGTTCATAGTTGTCACATTTTCTCCATTAAATCAACCCTACTTTCCCTTGGTGCCATACTTGGAACTGGAGTTAAAATAAACACCATAAAAAAATATGTAATTTTTCCCACTTTATTAATAACTTACATGTATTCTTTCTATATGTGGTGATGTTAACAATTAGTTTATTTGCAGAAACGATAAGAAGATTGAGGATACAGATGAAGTAATGTCTTGGTTAACAAAAGATGGAATGGTAATTTTTTTATGTGTTCTGTTGTATTAAAGTTAAATGAATTTATTTCTAATGAATACTTGTTCAGAAAAGCAAATTTAATACAGGTTAACAAAATCAAAAACATTTAATTTTTTATTAATGATTTATACAGGCTCAACATATGAAAAAACGTTTACAGTCTCTGCAAAGGGGGCAAAGTGCATTCATAAAACGTCAAATTCACGCTCTAAAAAATTCCTTGTTGTTATGTGAAAGCAAAAAGATTTAGATTATGTTCAAAAAGTTCTCTACTGTTATGTGGAAACAAAAAGACTAAGATTATATTTTCTTATATCTTGGTAAATACTTGTTCTGTCTTGTTTTCTTCAATTTTGGTAAATACTTGTTCTGCCTTCGCCGGTTCACTGGTTAAATTTGAACATGTTTATAAGTTGTCTTTTTCAAGTTTGTGAGAACTTTTATGAAGTTTATCAATATGGTTTTAAAAGAATTATTTGCACAAACTTACTATTTACCGTGAATTATGATGAAATTACAAACTCGTTATATTCTTTCACTAAAATAATATTCCTTTTTGATAGAATTTGCACATTTAATTTCAACAATAATCTTAATAATTTGACATAGACTGTACTTGTATCCAATCAGATAAATAAAATTTCAGAATAAACATTCAATGGTAATCAATTAACTGGTTGTTAGTTATAAGCAAATTATTATTTTTAATGACAAAAAATAATACCAAAGTTTAACTGACAGTAATTTCTAGAGGTTATACTTAAATCAATCAAAGTTTATTTCTTATCAAATTTATACAACAAATATCAACGCGTGTCTGCCAAATGTTCAAAATTATAATAACAGTTCCCGAAAGTTATTCTAAGCAAGTTACATGTTCCTTAAGATCTAAAATTATGAGTACCGTACATTCGGCTTTTGTTCTTTAAATATGATACAACACTTCTCTTAAACTTAATTTCAATATACAATGGAATTTTTGTTTTTAAATGACAAATTTGATGTTTCTGACAACGTCTTTACAGTAGACGGAAGGAGATTTACTCGGGTACCATCAACCAATACGGTGTCAATGCAAGACCAATGAACACCACCAATGTGTTTGATTGGAAAAATAATAGCTGAAGTTGAATTGCATACTCATCGAGTAAAGTTATTACTGTCAAGCAAATGGGTCTAACAGGTAGAATATTGTTACAAAAATTTGCTGAAAATTTGTTTCTGATTCAGTTTGATATCAAGATAGATTTTGAAAAAGTACTATCACGTCCATGGTCTTTACTTGATACTATGATTTTGTTGCACCATGTGGATTTAAGTCTGCTAACAAAAACAATATCTTTTAACCATATTACTTTGTGGGTTCGTGTATATGGTTTATATGTGGAATATATGAACCAATTATTTTTAATGTCTATTACTATCAAACTTGGAGAAGTGCTAGAAATAGATACAAACAGTTTCAAGTGTAGACATCAAGTCTATGCACGTGTTTGTTTGGCAATACCACTGGACAAACCGTTGGTCATAAAAAAAAGAATTGATGTTGTAAACAATGAAACATACTGGGCAACATTTTCTTATGAGCATGTCCCTAATTTTTGTTAGTATTGTGGATACTTGGGACATTGCGTGAATGCATGTAAGCTAAAGTCAGCAACGGTTCCCAGCAAACAATTGGAATGCAAATATGGGGCAAATCTTCGGTCTGCAATATACACACCCAAAAATCAGGATACATGGGGCAAATAGACAACGAAACAATGAACTATGAACGATTAATTTTGTTGTTGTGCATTTTCTGTTCTATTTCAGTTTTTAGGACATTGTTGTCTAAACTTCCAATTTAATAAAATTATCATTCTCTCTATATTGTAGATAGTCTAATGGGTAATGTATATTGCAAATAGTCTAATGGGTAATGTATATTACTTCTAATCTATTTACGTAAGTAAAGTCAGAATCATTGATACTTCTTTGGTTGAAAGTTAAATATTACTAAAAAATAGTTTAACTCAAATATTCTATTCTTCATTAATATATTTATCATAAATAATTTTAAAAAAAATAATTATATTTATATGCAAATTTGTTTTATAATTTACATAATAAAAATGTAAATACTATATTTTAAAATTTTCCATCGACTTCCTAAAATAATTTTAAATTTTGTGACAGTTGTTGGTAATCTAAATGTTTCTAATCAAAATTGTTTCATTAGATACATTTTCTTTAAATATTTATAGAAGAACACGCGCATCGTGTGTGCCCCACATTAGTTGATATAGTAAGATGAATTCTCCACATGTTACTTTAGGATATGATAGGAAAAGAAATTTCTGAGTTGGGAGTAATTGGTGGGAGTTTTTATAAGACATTATCAATGAAAGATAGTGTCAAATTGTGGACAATAACGAAGTATGAGAACGGGGAGTCTTGGATGAAGTCATTTGTTATTAAGAAACACTTGTCTTACGGCTGGCAGAAGTATGAACCAATAACATATCTACAGAGTGGGAAAGTGCTTGTGTTCAGTGGAGAACACATTCTTTGTTATAATTTAATGACAGACAATGTAAGTATTATTGGAGGAGATAGAGGATATAGCAGTAAAGTATTTGTAATGAACTCAAATAGTGTTCCTCTAAGAGTCTTGCTCGGAGATAACACTGCAATTACCAATTTTTAGTACAAGTAAGTCTTATGTTGTGTTAATCTTTTTGGCTTGTGCAGTGTTTTAACAATTTCAATTTACCATAATATTAAAAGTGTTTTTGTAAAGTAATTATATTGGTTTGATGTTGTTTGACCAGAATTTTAATGACAATTAAAGTGCTGATAGGGAGGAAAGTAGCTCCCGATATTGTAATCGTTGGTTAACAATAACAGAGTTGGTAAATACTAGACTAACATTTCATAATGTTTATCATTTAATGGAAAAGATTTGGAAGTGATTATCTAATGTTACATATTTGCAATTGCTAACATGGAAGGCCGCATAAAAAGTGTTGAAGAAAGAGCCCAAAATTTTTTTGACATGAACTTCCACAAATATAATCAGATTTATGTGCGGAACATGACTATCGACAATCATGAAATTGGAGGATTGATGAGTTCAGTGCAAATGTGCATGAATGTACCGCTTTGAAGAAATGTTTTATGAGTAGAGTTTAATGCACAGCATTGTTGGAACAGTTTGTTGTTATGTTATTTTTTGCAATATGTTTATTTTAATCATGAATGCTCAATCTTTGATTTCTTAATTGCATAACTTCATATACTATAGTTTTCGTTTAATTTTTCACCATGGAAAAACTGAAGATAAGAATTTGTATAAATATGTACTTCATATTAGAGTCCACTTTTATTATCCTTTGTTTTTATTTTTAAAAAAATGCTTAATTTGTTAAAATAGAAATTTAAGCATTTGATATGATTCAGAAAAAGGTTATGAAAATCGGATTGCGGGAATATATCGGCCAGCTGACAAAAAGAGAGATTTGGCAAGATCGGGGAAATCACGGGAAGATCGCGACAAAACACGTTTTGTATTAAATAAATAATTAAATATATATAAACTCGTATTAATTATTTATTAAAGAAAAATGAATTATATTTAATCATTTTCAATTTCAAACTTTTCAATAATCTCGAAGTTTAAACATGAAATTAAATAAATATGAATGAATGAGGATTTGACTTTTTGTTATTGTTTATTAACCTAAATTACATAACAAAATTAATTGGGTGGACCGAATAAGACTGAATTGGATTAGACAAGATCAAAATTAACTGATTTAAGTTGGAGTAGACTAGAATTAATTGATTTGGACCGGATTAAACTAGAATCAATTTGAATTTTGTTGGGCTAGCCGGATTTGCCGGTTTGACCGATATTTGAACCAATATCGGCGGTATATATGTCGATATCAGGGATATCCATAACAGAGATTCAGAATAAGCTTAGACTGTCTTCATTTTAAAATGGTTATGCCATTGGGTGATTAGATAGTCGGTTAATTTTTTGTAATGTGGTTAAGTCTTGCAGTTCTTTAACAGTTATAAAATTAACGTAGAATAGGGTGAATAAAAAAATAATTAATTGAATTTTACCATTGCAATTAACAATATTTAAAATTTTAGTTCCAAATGCAAATTCATTACAGAGTATAAGGCCAATTTGAACTCAATGGTCAATTTTATAAAGCGCGATTATTGTCGCTGAAATATCTATTGATTATTAAGTTAATTTTTTATTTGTATTTTGTATTTTTATTTCAAGAAAAAGATATCATTTGTAAATATATTCAGTGTATTGAAGATATTGTTGATTTATTGATATTTAAAATATATTGCATTTTGATTCATATTTTAGGTATAAAATATTAATTCGTAATGGCTGAGTCCAGAAATTTTTTTCCATGGTTTTTCTTTTTCTCCTTACTTGATAAGAATCTCTTGTATCTTTTTCTTCTGCTTCTCTCATTCTCTTTATCTTTTTTAGGTTTAAAATACAATTAATAAATTAGGTCTAAGCTTGGGAAGATGCGAGAAGACTAATCAAGCATGCTATTGAATTGATGTAATTGGTGATGAGAGAGAAGAACTCTACAGTGCCGATGGAATTGAATACTGTCTTTTCATGTTTCGCTTGCAATAAACAAAACCCAAATTTCAGTACAAATTTGTCAATTTGCTACAGTGATCCTTCAAAGGATCACTATTGCATTTGCCAAACATAAAAACCGATTTTTTTATTCAATTATTTTCTTTTACTCTTCGCAAAAACAAAGAAAGTGAACTAAAAAAATAGAAACCAAATTAGTGTGTGAAATATGAATCCACCATTTTTCATACATGATAGATTTATATTAAATTATATAAATAACTATTTATTAGCTAATAATTATACTCAAATTTTAATAATTTTCTAATTTAACATTAATATTAACAAATACTTGTGGTGTGATTAAAAAAAACTAATAAGTGTGGCTATTTTTTTCTTGTAGAAAATTTATTTTTTAAAAAAAACTCTAATTATAATTTGCCATTTTGCATTTTTATTTCATTGTCGGGGTGGAGATACTCAAGGTTGTGAAACTCGGAACTCGGGGCAAAACTCGACTCGCCAAAATATGAGAAGAATTCGAAACTCGGCAAACACGTTTTGTATTACAATATAATTTATTATATATAATTCACATACAATATTTATTATAGAAAAATTAATAATATTAATTCCTTCTAATATATATATTTTGTACTTTTAATATATTTGATTTTAGTTTTTTTTTTAATTTAGGATTATTTAAAAGATAATGAGTTTTAATTTATTGGGCTTGTTTAAGTACTTATTGGGCTCATTATAAAATTAAGGCCATGTAATATTGGTTTGAAAAAATTTTATTTTTGAAAAGAAATTATTTAAATAATGATTTATACAAAATTAATAATGATTTACAACATTATCAAAAAAACATTAGATTTATAACATGTATTAAGCAATCTATAATTAAGACAATTAATAATTAAAACTCAAACCCTTATTTTTTATTTCACCTATTTCAATTCTCCGCTTCTATCTCCTTTTTCTGTTTCCTCCTCCTCTTTCTTTCTCTTTCTCCTCACCTCCAATCAGTGTTGGAGACGGCGGACAACCAAGATTGACCTCGACTCATCCTCTCCTTCCGGCCTCTATGCTCCCGTCCGGTACGATTTAAGATTTCGAAATGGGACGGTGCAATACGAGATTTGCCCAATAACCTAATTTCTTATCTGATTGTGGTGAGTGAGAAGTCGTACATTTAGATTAATATTTTTTTCTTCCCAAAATTGGATCGAATTTAACCAGATTTAATCGAATTTAACCGAATTTGACCGAGTTTCAACCGATTTTTGACAAACTCGACTCGCCTAGACGTTGAATCTCGGAGTTCGGCCGAATTCCGTCGAGTTTCATAACATTGGCTACTATGGGTGGTGAAGGAGGGCGTGGTGGTAGCGAATGATGGGACTGAGAACTTCACGAGGATCGGGGTATCGGTGGCGTCGGCGCCAGATTGGAGCAAGAAAAGGTACTTAATAAATATTAAGAAAGGGACTTATGTTGAGTTGAGACGGTAAAGGTACCGAAAAATAAAAAGATTATGATGTTTTTTGACAAAATGATGGATAAGACAGTCATTACCAGAAGTTTCCGGCCACCGCAACCTCTTCAAATTCCCCATTGATGGTACTTGTCTTTTTTTCAGCAAAAATTCTTTATCACTTTTCAACCAAAAAATGGAATCTAAAACAAAACCAGCAAGTCAAGAATAAAAGTAGAGACCCAAACGAAAAGGAATAGTTTGAGATTAATCATAAAATAAATCAAGTTAAAGAAAAATTTAAAAATTATAGACGATTAATTAAAAGTATTCACGATATAAATTAGGGTTAATTACAAGTTAGTATACCTAGTTGGAGGTCATTTACAAGTGACTACCTATTTTAAAAACTTTCATTTTCGCTCACCTAGTTACAAAAAAATTACAATTTGCCCTAACACTATTAAATTTTGGATGGAAAAAATTAATAAAGTGTGAAATGTCTAAAACGCCCCTAAATATTTATCAAATTTTCAAAAGAATGACATCCACATCACTCTTGTCCAATTTCTTTCTATTTTTTATTTGATTTTGATTTTTCTTTCCTTAAATCTAGTTTCAAATTTTATTTGCCTAATTTTGTTTTTTTGTCTGAAACTCAACCAACCTATTCTTGTTTTTGTTGTTGTTGACAATTTCATCTTCATCTGCTTCTATTTTCTTGCCACCATCACCAAACCAGTTGCTAGCCACACACAAATTCATGAAAATTAAGCCCACACTAAACAACAAAATGACAAATTTAGCCTTCACGCACATTTCAATTTTCAAACCAATGCCCATGAATCTTTCTTCTCCATTTCAATCCAAGCTACCCAAAATCACAGAAACAAAAACCTCGTCAAAATATCATAACCAAATAGTAGAAAAAACCTTCCAAATTAAATGGGAAAAAAATCAACCCAATCGAAGAACAAAACCAACCGATGCACGGAAAAACTATTAGAAAATAAGCACAAGAACAAATGTCCAAAAAAAGTAGATGAATCGTCAATCGTTCTTGTTGTCGATGTAGCCTTGAAAGCTAATTCTCAAGATATGGTTGTTGAACCTGACAGGAAACTTGGAAGCAACAAATCATTCCTTAGATGAAGAACGCCGCCTTAATCAAGAGAGACGAAAACCCCAGATCTACAGCTGCAGCGACTCGATTTTTTTGTTGATGACCCCAGATCTGTTGCCGACAAACAAACACGAATCAGAAGATTTTCAGGTATCGACTCGACCCTTCAGCCATTTTCAGCGGTGGATCTGGCTGAGGTTGCGCCATGGACGGCGAGTTCTGGTCAGTCAATTGTTCCAGCATGATCAATTTCGTTGAATTATGCATGGTTCTCCTCGACGGAGCTAGCTAAGTTTTAGGGTAAGAGAGTATCAGAAAAGATTTGCTGGGGATAGAGGGTATTGTGGCCAGTTTAAAAATAATTGTCATAAAAGAATTGAAATCAAATGGAATTGAATGGAAAGTTACTAATGTGCAAATTTTTGGTAATTAGGTGAGCGAAAATGAAAGTTTCTAAAATAAGTATAGTCACTTGTAAATGACGTCCAACTTGGTATACTAACTTGTGATTAACCCTATAAATTATAGAAAAAATTTGTTTGATTTGAGTTATGCTCATGATTAAGTGGCTTAACTTGAATTGATTCAAGTTTACATCTTTATCAATATATATTCATATAATAATATTATTTTTGAGTATGATTATCATTATTTTGACGATGATATGTATAAATAAAGTTTTTCTAGGCTTGTGTTAATGAACTTTACACTTTCGCTGCAAAATGTGATCTAAATACTATTATTTTGCTCATTATGAAGCATCATTTTCATTCATGTTTTTTTTCCTGTTGCTATCTGCTACAACAGTTTATTTCACTATGGCCAAAACTCCTGATTGACCAAAATGAATTTATGGGAGAGAATGAGGTTGCATCGGGTAGCAGTGGTGGAGGAGGGCGTGATGGTAGCGAATGATGGTACCAAGAACTTCATGAGAATTGGGGCGCAGACGGCGTCGGCGCCAGATTGGAGCAAGAAAAAGTACGTAATAAATATTAAGAAATTGACTTATGTTGATACGGTAAAGGTACCAAAAATAAGATGAATCAAATGTTCATTAGAGAAAAAAGAGATAAGACAATAATTACCAAAAGTTTTTGTTTGTAGACTATCGCAACATCCTTAAATCCCATATTATCAGTAAGTATATACTTTTTCTCAGCAAAAATTATTTATTAATTAACAATCTAAAAAGAAGTTTAAGACAAAACTAACAAACTAAGAGTAAAAGTAGCGACCCATATTAAAATAAATAGTTGTATATTAATCATAAAGTAAATCAATTCAAAGAATAATTTTTAAAAAAATCGATTAACCAAAAATTTCCACAACGTGATTTATAGAATAAATTTGTTAGGTTATAGTTATACCAAGTTTAATAGCTTAACTTGATTCAGTTGATTTGAGTATCTTATCGATAAAATTTAGATTAATTCAGAATCAAAATCTATAAAAATTAGAATATTTTAAATAATATTGATTCAAGATTTCATCTCTATATAAAAAGGTATACATTCGACTACAAACAAATGTAAATCGTCATGTAAAATCGTCGGATCTGAGACACGCGTTGTCTCAGTGTGCCACACATGGAATGGTCCATCATGTTTTACAATATACATATTCTACATGACTTCAATTTTAGATTAATTTAGAATCAAAATATATTAAAAAATAGATTAATCCAAAATCCGATTCATTCAAAATTACATCTTTATTTATATATATTCAAAAATTATTCTTGAGTATAATTATCATTGTTTTCCTAATGATATGTATAAATAAAGTTTGTTTATGCTTGCATTAATGGACATAACATTTTCGTTGCAAAATTTAATCTAAATACTATTATTTTGCTTATTACAAAGCTTTTATTTTCATTTGTGTTTGTTTTTTTGTTGTTATCTGATACTACTGCTGATTTCATCATGGCCGAAACTCTTAATTGTCCTAAATGGATGTCAAGGAGAGACAAAGGGCTGCTGCGGGCAGCGGTGGTGAAGGAGGACGCAGTGGTAGCGAATGACATGACCAGAAACTTCACGACGATTAGGGCAGCGGTGACGTCGACGCTAGACAGGAGCAAGTAGATGTATGTAACAAAAATTAAGAAATGGACTTACATTGAGACAGTAAGGGTACCGAGGAATAAGAGAAATATGATGTTCTTCGGAGAAATGATGGATAAGACGATAATTACAGGAAGTTTCTGTTTTGCCGACCGCCGCAACATCTTCAAATCCCTCATTGTTGGTACGTTTATCTTTTTTTTCAGAAAAAATTCTTCATTAATTAACAATCCAAAAAGTGAGTCTAAAACAAAACCAGCAAGCCAAGAATAAAAATAAAGACCCAAATGAAAAAGAATAGTTGGAGATTAATCAAAAATTAAATTAAGATGAAGAACAATTCAAAAATTATAGACGATCAATCAAAAATATTTACAACATGATTTATTGAAATTTTTTGTTTAGTTTGAGTTATGTTTATGTTAAAGTGGCTTAATTAATTCAGAATCAAAATAAAAATCTATAAAATTTTAATTTATTCTATATCACATCTTTATTTGTATATATTCAAATAATAATATCATTGTTGAGTATAATTATCATTATTTTGCCGATGTTTATGATTGTGTTAACGAACTTTACATTTTCACTGCAAAATCAGATCTAAATACTATTGTTTTGCATATTATGAAGGTTTCATTTTCATTCGTATTTATTTTCTGTTGCTATCTCCTACAATCGCTAATTTCATTATTGGCGAAACTTCTGATTGGCCGAAACCAATGTTGAGGAGCGACAAGAGTCGACTTCAGGCAACAGTGGAGGAGGACGTTGTGGTAGCGAATGACGTGACCGGAAACTTCACGACAATTGGGGTGGGGGTGGCCTTGGCGCGCGAACTTCAGCAAGAAGAGGTACGTAATAAAAATTTAGAAAGAAACTTATGTTGAGACGATAAGGGTACCAAAAATAAGAGAAATTTGATGTTCCTTTGAGAAATGTATTACCGAAAATTTCAGTCCTTACTAACCGCCGCAACATCCCTAAAACCCCCATTGTTGGAACGTATATTTTTTTCAGCAAGAGTAACTTATTAATTAACAACCCAAAAATGAAGTTTATGAAAAAACCACTAAGCCAAAATAAAATTAGCGACCCAAATGAAAATGAATAGTTGAAGATTAACCATAAAATAAATGAAGTTAAAGAACAATTCAAAAAATGTAGACGATTAATTAAAAAATTCACATCATTTATAGATGAAATTTTTCTGTTTGGTTTGAATTATCAGGTTTAAGTGGCTTTACATGATTTAGTTGATTAAAATATCTTAACTATAAATACATTAATTCATAATCATAATCTATAAAAATTACATTAATTAAAAATCTAATTGATTCAAGATTTCATATTATATATATGTAGAAATGCACTCCAATACAAACTCACCCAAAATATCTAAACGTTCAAACCAATGTATGACCGTCGGATCTGAGACGTGCGTTATCTTAGATTGCGACACGTGGCAGTTATGCAACGTTGCACTACATGTTATACATTGCTTCAATTTTGTACAGGTCAAACATGTTATACAACATTGCACTACATGTTTTACACATGTATACAACATTGCATTGCATGTTATACATTTTGGACGTTTGAACATTTTCCCATGGTTTGTATTTGATACCTACTATATATATTCAGATAATAATATTAGTGTTGAGTATGATTATATTTATTTTGTCGATGATATGTACAAATAAATTCCATTCACGCTTGCGTTAATTAGACTTTGCAATTTCGCTACAAAATTTAATCTAAATACTATTGTTTTGCCCATTATGAAGCTTTCATTATCATTCGAGTTTATTTTTCTGTTGATATCTGCTACAACCGCTTATTTCATTATGGCTGAAACACCTAATTGGTCGAAATGAATTTCGAGGAGAGACAGGGGGCTGCTGCAGGCAACAGTGATGAAGGAGGACGTGGTGGTAGAGAATGTTGGGATCAGGAACTTCACGACGATCGAGATGGCGGAGGCTTCGGCTCAAAATAGAGCAAGAAGAGTTACGTAATAAAAATTATGAAAGGGACTTATGTTAAGACGGTAAGGGTACCGAAGAATAATAGAAATATGATGTTCTTAAAAGAAATGAGGGATAAGACGATAATTACCAAAAGTTTCAATTTCGCCGACCACCGCAACATCCTCAAATCCCCAGTTGTTGGTATGATATTTCTTCTTTTTTTTCAACAAAAATTCTTTATTAATTAACCATTCAAAAGGGGAGACTAAGACAAAATCATGAAGCAAAGAATAAAAATAGAGATCCAAATAAAAAAGAATAGTTGAAAATTAATCATAAACTAAATTAAGATAAAGAATAATCCAAAAATTATAGACGATTAATAAATAAAAAATCGCAACATGATTTATAAAATTTTTTTGTTTGATTTGAGTTATGCTCATCTTTAAGTAACTTAACTTGATTCAGTTGATTCAAGTATCTTATCTATAAAAAAAACATACTAATTCGGAATCAAAATCTATAAAATTTTGATTAATTGAAATTTGATTGATTCAAAATTACATTATTTTGCCAATAATATGTATAAATAAAATCTATTCATGTTTGCGTTAATGGATTTTACATTTTTACTGCAAAATCTTTTCTAAATATTGTCGTTTATCCTATTGTGAAGCTTCATTTTTATTTGTGTTTATTTTTCCGTCGTTATCTGTTACAATCGCTAACTTTACTATGAGTGAAACTTCTAATTGGTGAAATGTATGTCAATGAAAGGCAACGGGCTGCTGCGAGTAGCAGTGGTGAAGGAGGATTTTGTGGTAGCGGGACCAGGAACTTCACGACGATCGGGGCAACGGTGGCGTCGGCGCCAAACTGGAGCTAGAAGAGATACAAAATAAAAATTAAGAAATTGATTTACGTTGAGACGGTAAGGGTACCGAAGAGGATAAGAAGAATTTGATGTTTCTCGGAGAAATGAGGGATAAGACGATCATTACCGGAAGTTTTTGTTTTTGCAACATCCTCAAGTCCCCCATTATTGGTACATATCTATTTTTTTCAGCAAAATTCTTTATTAATTTACAACCCAAAAAGATAGTTTAATACAAACCCAACAAGTCAAAAATAAAAGTAGCGACCTATATAAAAAGAAATAGTTAGAGATTAATTATAAAATAAATCAAGTTTAAAAATAACTCAAAAGTTATAGACGACTATTCAAAACTTATAGAAAAAATTTGTTTGATTTGAGTTATGGTCAAATTTAAGTGGTTTAACTTGATTTAATTATTTTATTTATAAAAGTTAGATTGATTCAAAAATCTGTCTGATTCAAGATTACATTTTTATCTATATTACATATACACAGAAAAAATAGAGGCAGAAGAAGAAAGTGGTTACGTTAAGAGTGTCTCGTATTTAAGTTTGTGTATTATAACCAAATATACAATTTTAAAATTAATAAATTGCTTCAATTTTGTTGAGAATAAGTATTCGACGGGTGAAAAAAACATGTAAGCGTAATTACGTGAAAAGATAGTTAACAAAAGCCGGTGCAATGCAAAATGATATTTTCCCTTAATTAAATGAACCAATGTACTTTCTCTTGTTATATGAATTTTGAAGGGAGTAAATAAGTAAAAATTGGACTATTTTTTGCTTCTGTAATTATGTGACATTTAATTAACAACGTTTTAGAAATAAAAATAGTTTCGAAGTAAACGCCGTCACAAGATGAGTGTTCGTTCACAAAAGAGAGAGCCACAGAAATCGCTCTACAAACATGGCGAAATCGAAGCGTGTCCAGAGATCTTCACCTCCACATCTCCAAACGAAGCAAAATTCATACGGAAACGGAGAAGAAGAAGACGAAGAATTATTTTTCAGATTTTTTTTCCGCTCTCAATTGACCCCAAATTATCGAAAATTTTCCAGCATTTCGTTTTCTCGGAAATTGAAGCGGTATTGCAGATGAGAGTTAGCGCAATTTTGGCTCAACATTGGGTGCGAAAGTTGCAGGTTTATGTGATTGGGCCACCCATCGAGAATTAGAATGGCGAGTTTGGTAATTGCAATGCTAATCATCTATGTTTTGCTCATACTGTGTGTATGATCTCGTTGTTAGAGCAAACCCTAGCTGGTTATTGATGCGATCATTGAAATCTTACTAGATGAAGTTATGAACAATATATATTTAGTTCAATTGTGAATGTGCAATGATCAATGGACTTGATATCATGGAAATCAAAAGCAGTAAGAGAATGAGATTTCGTTTATATTCAGAGAAATTGCCCTAAAAATAGAGTAGAGTGCTGCAATAGGATTCACGAAGCTGAACCCATATTGGTTTGAGGTTTAGTTGAGTCGAATGTGTAAGGGGCTCAGCATTTATGCCACTCGAGTAACTTAAATGCTCATCATTGACCATAGCATTGTGTAGGAGCAGTACACATGTAAGCAAAATGCTCTCCAAATGTTGATGATATGTGTCGAAGATATAATGCCCTATTTTGAGGCTGCCATGTTTTAGTTTAAACATATATAGGCTGCTTTTGGATACGGGTTTCGGTGGGGATATGAGTCGATTTATTTTGTGTGAAATCTAGCCATATTTTGATTCTCGTTCCCATTTCCTAACCCTCCCTTAGGCATAGTTTGATTACCATTTTGACAAATAGGAACGGACATCGGGATCACAAAAAACTTTGCTTCCCTCTCATTTATAGACAAAATAAATGGTGATTATCACGTCATTCCCACACAAAAACAATCCAAACACAACCATAACTGGATATTGGTTGGCGCTTTAGGCCACGAATATAGTGTTTATGCTCTGAAAACTTGGGGACTAAAAACTATGACAATTTATTTTCTCTCAATTAATTGAAGACTACTCTGAAGCTGAGCTCAATCTATATTTTCTTGCTGAGTGGAGCTACCTACTTTTTTTTGTTCCTTTTCTTTCTTTTAGATGTATAGTTCATTTTTCAGTGATATGAGTCATACAAGTCTCGTGATACCATCAATCTAAATTGCAGCAAGGCGCACACACTATTGATATTGGCTCTGACGTATGGGTTCCAGATCCAGAAGTAGCTTGGATTGATGGAACGGTAATAAATATTAAAGGAGAGGAAGCTGAAATTGAAACCAGAAATGAGAAGACGGTAAATTGAGATTCAATATGCCTATTTCATTCGTTCAGTTAAAATGAGATTTCATAATATATTTTTCTTGAAAAATTAAACTCCTTTGTTTTTTGTCAAATTGTGGGTTCCATTACACCTTATCAAACATACCCAATCAAATTTGAGTTTCTATTAATATATTTTTTGCATAATGCTTTTCTTAATTTTATATTTCCAGGTGTCTTCAAAATTGTCAAAACTATATTTAAAAGACGCGTCCGCTCCTTCTCGTGGAGTCGAGGACATGACTAGGCTAGTTTATTTGCACGAGCCTGGAATCCTGCATAATATTGGAACTAGATATGAACTCAACGAAATCTATGTAATGTCAGCTACTTCTTCAGTTTTCAATTCGTTAGTGTTCGCTATTGTCAGATAACACAATTACTTAATGCCATCATGCACATCCCTGCTTTAATATTTTTGATATCATGGCAGACTTATACTGGAAACATTCTTATCGCTGTCAATCCATTCCAAAATCTCGCACATTTGTACGATGACAAAGTAATGGCACAATACAAGGGAAAACCGTTGACAGAACTAAGCCCTCATGTTTTTGCAATTGCCGAGGCTGCATATAGGTGATTGCTTACTTCTTTTACAATCTAACAGTTGTTTTATGCAAATAGTATACTCAATGACTTGAATTTGAACCAGGGCTATGATTAATGAGAAAAAGAGCAACTCTATTTTGGTCAGTGGCGAGAGCGGAGCTGGTAAGACTGAAACTACCAAAATGCTTATGCGCTACCTTGCTTATTTGGGTGGCAATTCCTCTGGTGAAGGACTATCAGTTGAACGGAAAGTTCTAGAAGTAAGCTGGATGCTATCTAACTTATCAACAAAGATAAAAAAAATAGTAAGAGAAAATAAGTAAGCTCAATGATATTTCTACTTTATAGTAGCTAGCGTTCTACAATATGGGGTGCTTACCCTTTTGGTTAGAAGGGTTTGAGGCTTGAAATTCCCTTCAGTTAAGATTAGAACATGGTATACGGACATGAATAAGAACTCTGGGTAGAAGTTGAAGACATGAATAGGAACTCTGATCCATTATATGGAGAGAAGAAAGATTGAAATGAGGAAGTTAAAACACCTGTTAATGTGTTTTTTAAATCTTCTAGAATTTTCTGTAACTAATACCAGAAAGCTTACATAGGCCCAGGCTGTAAAATGCTGTGGACCTTTCGACAAGAACACACTTGGCGAAGTTCAGGAGCTCTTAAGTCTTAGTTCAATTATTCAGAATCAAAACAGGCTCATATATAGCCTATAAAATACAGTACTAGTACTTAAGGATATAGCTGAAAGTTAGAATGATGTTTAATTATAACAAATGACATCAGAATGGTGATTAATTGTAATAAATAATGTCAAGATAAGCCCGCCTAAACCTTTTACACCATTGCTGATGCAGTCAAATCCAGTTCTTGAAGCATTTGGCAATGCAAAAACTGTTAGAAATAACAATTCCAGGTGAATATTTCGAGTCCTCCCTGGTTTTTTTGTGGTCATTTATCTGATTACTGATGTTCTTTTGCAAATGTTGACATAGCCGTTTTGGAAAATTTGTTGAGATTCAATTTGACAAGAATGGAAGAATATCGGGGGCAGCCATCAGAACTTATCTTTTGGAGAAATCTCGTGTTTGCCAAATCTCAGACCCTGAGCGCAACTACCATTGTTTTTATTTTCTTTGTGCGGCACCACCAGAGGTAGGCATCTTAGCTTGTTGACTTATTTTAGTGCACTCCTCTTTGTTAATTTTCAGTGAAAAATTAGCCATGACTATATAGCTAATACGTTTGTGTTTACCAGGTTATTGAGAAGTATAAGTTAGGAAATCCTAACTCATTTCACTACCTTAACCAGTCTAATTGCTATCAACTGGTTGGTGTAAATGAGGCTAGTGAGTATCTTGCCACTAGAAAAGCTATGGATATTGTCGGAATAAGTGGGCAAGATCAGGTCTCGCCTTTACTAGTATTTTAACATTTGTGGCTGCAAATGCCAAAACATCTTTGCGCAATGAAACTGGGAATAACCTCTCTCTTTCTCTCAGGATGCAATTTTCAAAATTGTTGCTGCAATTCTTCATCTTGGTAACGTTGGCTTTGCTAAGGATGAAAAAACTGATTCATCAGTTATAAAAGATGACAAATCCAAATTTCATCTGCAAATGACAGCAGAGCTTCTCATGTCTGACCAGAATCTTAACATCGCCATGTTTTTGGTTCTCTTACTTTTTCTATATATGTTTTGTGTATTCATTTTGTCCTTCTTTCTCCAGGTGTGATTTTCAGGCACTAGAAGATGCATTGCTTAAGCGTGTAATGGTCACCCGAGGAGAACGTATCAAGAAAAGTCTTGATCCTGCTGGTTCAACAATTAGCAGGGATGGTTTGGCCAAGACAATATATTCCCGCTTGTTTGATTGGTAAGAGGCTAGCATCATGAAATGTAGTTATCAGGTTTTGTAATTCAATGTATGTCAAAGTTCCATTTCATTCCATTGATAAGGGTCCTTTTGAGGATGTGTTATTTCTGGAATGTCCAGGTTGGTGGAAAAAATCAATGGCTCCATCGGGCAAGATGCTAAGTCAACAAGTCTCATTGGAGTCCTTGACATCTATGGTTTTGAAAGCTTTCAAACTAATAGGTAATGCTTGATCACACAACCGTTTGTGTGTGTGGGAGAGAGTAGTTACATTGCATAATTACAAATTTTCCTCTTTCGCCCAAACTTGACACAAGCTTATTTCCTTACCTCCTGTGTTGAGGTGATTTGTTCATCCTATCATTCTAACTGTTTATTGGTAAGATTGATGTGTATAGTATCTGACAGCTGATAAAAATAAGATGTGTATAGTATCTGACCCAATGTTGGGTTTAGTGGCTTCTATGTTTTACTTTGTGATTTGTCATCCTTACTGCAAACATTTGTATATCTTGCAGTTTTGAGCAATTATGTATAAATTTCACAAATGAAAAGCTGCAACAACATTTCAACCAGGTATGAGGTTAGTGATCTTTTACGTCTTCAAAATTTAGTCTATTTTTCAGCGTATAATCTGAGTGTCATTGTGGATTTCAGCATGTGTTTAAGATGGACCAAGAGGAGTATACGAAAGAGGAGATTAGTTGGAGCTACATAGATTTCGTTGATAATGAAGACGTCCTGGATCTTATTGAAAAGGTTCTGATTCTTGTCGTATTCAGTTTAAATATCAGTCTTTGGAGCTTTAATATTAGTCTTTGGAGCTCATTGAACTCATATTTTTTACTGATAGCCGGTTATGAACCAAGTCAAGTTCCTTATAGGAGCAATTGGAAAATCACTTGCTTGTACACGCCAACTATCTTTTCTTTTTTGTTATCTTGATGACTTTTAATGTGTAGTATTTAAATGTGTTTCCGCTGGAACCTTAACTTTTTTAGAATATGAAACTTACACACACATATATATTCCAAGTTATATCTGAACTGCATTTGATTGCCATGAGAAGATTCAATATCCTGGCCTTGTTTCAGTTTATTCCTCTATTAATTATATAGCACTCCAACTACTAGTACACAATCTGCTGAATTAGTTATCTTTCAGAGGTATCTAACTCATAGTATTTTGCAGAGACCTGGTGGGATCATTTCTTTACTTGATGAAGCATGGTACGATAGCATTTCCCCTTTTGTATTTATGCATGCATCCTTTCTTTTCCTCGGTATATGATTTGGAAATGTAGCATACTTGCTCTTTTTTGTTTGAAGGTTTTGGCTTTTAACTTGCACCCACATTTTCTCTTTACAGTATGTTTCCAAAAGCAACGCATGAAACATTTACGGAGAAGCTTTATCAAACATTCAGTAAACATAAGCGCTTCATCAGGCCAAAATTGTCTCGCACAGATTTTACCATTGTTCATTATGCAGGAGAAGTGAGCCTCAAATCCTGTTCTTTTGCTGTATAATTTTATTACTTTGTAAGGTTGATTGCCATTGCCTGTAACTTTATCATCTGATGCACTTCTTTTCAGGTTCGATATCAATCTCATCTATTTTTGGACAAAAACAAAGATTATGTTGTTCCTGAACATCAAGACTTGTTGAGTGCTTCCAAATGTTATTTTGTAGCAGCTCTTTTTCCTCGAGTTGAGGAAAAAGCCAAAACATCGAAGTTCTCATCTATTGGTTCTCGTTTTAAGGTATTTTATTTGCCATCATCCATGTTTCCAGCTGGCGGATTTTAACTCATGAATTACATATGCTAAAATGTTACTTTTTTAATTGAGGCATGCCAGATGTCATCAACAATTCAATTCTATGCTATGAAATGGTAAAACCTGTTGTTTTGACCTAATGCAGCAACAACTACAGCAATTGATGGATATACTTAATTCTACAAAACCTCACTACATTAGATGCGTGAAGCCAAATTCTGTGTTAAAACCTGGCATATATGAGAATTTCAGTGTATTGCAACAACTGCGCTCTAGTGTAAGTAAACTATATTTTTGAAACTCTTATCCATTATTACTTGATTCCTGTGTAAATTATGCCGATTGTCCTGTGTAGGGTGTTCTAGAGGCAATTAAAATTAAAAGTGGAGGATTTCCTTCTCGAATGACCTTTGGCGATTTCCTAAATCGTTTTGCTATTCTAGCGAAGGACATTGTTGATGAGAGGTAAATAATTCCAAATAAAATGATAAATATAAATGTCTTTAAGATCTTGTCATCTTTCACTGGTCTTACGTGTTAAACTTTCTTTTGATGTGACATAATTTCTTCTACGAGCAGCGCTGAAGAAACTGTTAAATGCAAAACCATTCTGGACAAGATGGATATTTCAGGGTATCGGGTAACCAAAACTAGTTTTGCTTTATAGTTGTGTGGAACCTAAACATGCAATTGTACCCTCTCTCTTTTTTCTTATGCAATATGCCAATATCTTTGGTAGTTCACGTAATAATATGTATTGGCCTAAATTATTCACTTCAAACCTTTCGTTTACTATATCACGTGAAGAGTTTTTAATCTACTGATGTACGGTTGAAGTTGATTGCTATTGAAATGTGGCCCCATCTGGTTTTGCAGATAGGGAAAACAAAGGTATTCTTAAGAGCTGCTCAAATGGCTGAGTTAGATGCACGGAAATCAAGAGTAGTTAGAGGCTCGGCACAGGTTATTCTCGGGCTATTCAAAACTAATGTTTCTCGGAAACAATTCGTTCTCATGCGGAGGGCTTCTATCCTTGTACAAACCAACTGGAGAGGTGAGCCTAAAAATGTACTGCATCCTCCATCCTAAAATAAGTGTCACGCATTTTAAAAAGAGAAAATTGCAAAAAGGTGCCCTATTATATGACACATTTGCGAAAGGGTGTTGTGTTGTTTGTTAATGGCAAAAAGATGCTGTGTTTGCATCCTTTTTTTTGCAAAATGTGCGTATTTTTATAAAAATGACGAAATTGCCCATAATATTAAGAAATAAGATTTTTATAACATAATTATAACTTAAAAATAGTATAACTAAAAAATTAAATTACACAAATTTTAGTTAAAAGATAAAAACTTAATATATATATATATATTTTGTAAATAATTTTTAGTTTCAGGGATGATTTCACCATTTTTATAAAAATACACATTTTGCAAAAAAAATGCAAACAACAAAACACCATTTTGCAGAAGTGTTATATAATATGACACCTTTTTTGCAATTTTCCCTTTTAAGAGTGGATGTCCAAATATAAGTGTCCATTTTCTATTTTAGTTAGTTAAGCGTAGATTACCAGTAAGACCCCTCTGTAAGTTAACCATAACAATTTGAGTAATGAGTATGAAAAGGTCAAATGGAATCCCCGGTGATCTATTTGGTTTGAAAGATATACTTGCAATTTGACCCTATCAAATATTGTCTATAATTGCTCCACTGGGCCTTTTAGCTTTAAGCTGGATGGTCATATTAAATTTTCTTATGTTAATATTGGTAATTTCCCATAATTTCAGGAAAAGTGGCTCGCAAAAAGCGTCTGCAGATGAGGAGGGAGAAAGCCAGTATCAACATTCAGAAGAATTTGCGCAGACTACATGCCAAAAAGACTTACGATGAGATGAAAAGCTCTGCAATTGTCATGCAGTCAGGGTTTCGGGCAATGTCTGCTCGTAATGAATTCAGATCAAGAACCGAATCAAGAGCAGCAAGGATCATACAGGTTACTGCGTGTTTCATTATTTCCCCTCTTCTCCGAAAAATGATTGGTATCTATCATAATTACTATAATATATACAGGCCTATTGGCGCGGTTATAGTGCATTTTCATACTATAAGAACCTGAAGAGAGCGACACATTTTATGCAATGCCGTTGGAAGAGACTAAAGGGGCTTCGGTTTTCATACTGGGTAGGGTATTATTAACATGCTTCTGTTGTTAAGTTCTTTTAATAACGTAATCTTTCCAGCTCATTCTGATATTTAGCACTACCATAACATCACTATGTTTCCATCAGACAAACATTGCAATTAAGGTTATTATTCTTTCATAGTCGTGCATGGACTATTCTGTTCTTTAGTTTCCCATGTGTGAAACTCCGTTACACTGATGGAGTATTATAGTGAGATATATAATATAATGGGTACAGATGACATTCTGAGAAGCACATTGGATTTAGCAGAATGGTAATACCTCATACGACTTAAAAAGAATTAACTTAGTACGTATATGAAGGTAAAAGAAAATTTCCCATTCTAATTGAAGGTATGATAGCTGTTGGTGCATTATGGAATGATGACACATGTTGGAAGTGTAATTTTGCCTGTTATTTTGAGAATTTACATAGTCAGCATTTTAGAGCCAATGCGCATAGTTTTTTAGAAATACTTAATTTTTATTTTTAATAAGATGGGCAGTTTAGTCAATTTTGAAAAATACACACACTTTGCAGAAAAGATGTAAGGTCACGGCACGTTTGTACAATTAGTGTAGTACCGATGTTCTAAAAAACGCTAGGCGCTAGTCGGGCGGAGAGGGGCTTTTGTGGATTAGTCGGGGATTAATCAGAAATTAATCCAATTAAAGGATTAATCATAGATTAATAGAGTATTAATCGGGGACTAGTTGAGGATTTCTTGAACATTGTGTAGTACACAACTCCTTGCAAAAGTGTTATGGTACGGGGAATTTTTTTTGCAATTATCCGGGCTCTTAAATAAAAATCTTTTACGGTATAGAGATTTTAAGTATTTATGCAATATATTGACTCAATATACTAGCAATGGCTATGGATGACTATGATGAAAAAAATCTTTGACTATGAGATCGCAAGATTTGCTATAATGAAATTTGTATTGTTTCATGTTTAAGGGCACTGACTGTTATTCAAAATTCTATGTTCAGCCTCCAGAGCCGGAAAAGTTGGAGGCAAGCAGCGTTTGTGAAACTGGTGCGAACACGTTAACTCACAATGAACGTGAGACTGTGGATAGAATGATTGGAGAGGCTTGTTCTATTATTGAAGAGAATGCAATTGACGATGTTGCCAGGATCAGATCTTTATCAGCAGAAAACAAAAACTTGAAGGTAATGCTGATTTTTAAACCATGCATCTTTGATCACTATATAGTGAAGTGTTTGTCATATTAGTATTATCAGGAATGATCGACTCTAAACCATATAAAATACTTGCAGTGAACGTGTCGTTTTTGCACCATTAAAAATGAATTGAAAAGACAAAAATACCCTTCAAATTATAAATATTATAAAAAACTGTTGTGAAGTTTTTATTCCAGAGGTAATTACGCCATTTTGAAAAAGTTGGAGGTCGTATGGCCGGCATGCTACCTATTTTCCGTCTGTTTAGATGGATTCTGACCAATGGCTAAATTTTGGATGATACATTTCAAGTTTTTGTAATTAAAGAAGTATATGGACACTCCTTGCAAAAGCCGCACAGCATACACGACAAGTTCTTGCAATTTTCCCACAAGTTTATTTCTTGAAACAAAGGAAAGTCATTTCAATATTCGTCATCATTCTCTGGATACGCGTTGATGGAGAATGGCATGCGTGAATTAATTGTGGGCATCTTTTGAGGACTTAAATTCTAGCCCTTTTCTTTATGGGCCTGATCTTGGGCCAGAAAAATTATCTATTTCTCCTCTTATTCTTGGGCCGGTTTTGGTTAAAGAATTGGTTGACATTAATGGTTTGAGAAAACCGTTGGTGACGCTTTTTGGAAAGAAAAGACGCCATCGGTGGAACCCCGTTCCATTAGTCTACCACCGAACCCAGCACCGTGAAAGGAGGCCCAAATCTCCTCAAACCGTTTTGGTGCCTCCGGGACCCTCGGGCGATATTCCCCACAAGAGCTTATGGTATCTTCCTCTCAGCCGTGCCCGTCTGGGGTGCGTAGATTTCTATCGCTGCCCAATCCTCGAAACAGAGCTATTCAAGGGGGACCTCTGTAAATCTCTTGGCTTTACAAGTTCGGCGACTGAGATGATCCAAACTTTTGAAAACATCGAGACAGAGAATCTCAACAAGCTCAAATCAAAACATTGAGATTTTTGGCTTTTCTCTTTTTCTAATTTCTCGTCTTCTTTAATTTTCTTGTTCTTTTTTTCTAGCCTTGTTGATGTATCTATCCGCTTTTTTTCCTTCTTGGAAAATCTTGCTAGCTTCATCAATAAAATCTATCCTTTTGCTGATCAAAAAAATATATTCGTCATTGAGTTTCTATTTATAAATTAAAATTTCAGTCACCTTAGTCCAATTGCATTTAACGTAAATCTGTTCAACAGGCTCTATTGTACGACGAGAGGCTAAGAGCTGATGCTTTAGAAGTAAAATATGCAGAAGCTCACGAATCAAGTGAGAAAAGGCGCATAAAGCTAAAGGAAACTGATAAAAGAGTTAAAAAACTGCAGGTCTCATTGAAAAGGTAGTCTTCATATGTGTTATTAATCCGATTTTCCAATGCTTTCTTTCACATATTACTTGACCGATAGTGTTCTAAAACTCTCCGATACTCCAATCTTTTTTTTGTATGAATTCGGTTAAACTACCACTAAGAATGATGATTGAAAATTGAAAATTAGGCCAAACCCCTCAGTCACATTGTTGGCTGTTGGCAAGTAGCCCCTGTCCCCTCTATGTGGAGTAGTCAAATGCAATGTATTAAAAGTCCCCGACTTGTCCGATTAATCCCCTATTAATCCTCTATAATTCCCGATTAATCATTTAATCCGATTTATTTTTTGATTAATCCCCGATTAATCTCCGATCAGTCCCCAAAAAGGGTCTCTCCAACTAGTGCCTAGCGTTTTGTAGAACACAACTTGTTTCTTATGCCATTTTTGTTTGAACTATGGTTTGTGTTTGTGTTTGTGTTTGTGTTTTTGTTTTAATTTAATTAAGTTGTTTAAAGCTATCTTATCGTATCTTATTAAAATTAAAATTATTATATACATATACATCTAATAAAAACGGATTTTGTTGATTTCGCTCCAATTTGCCAAAAATCCTTTTTCTTATGGCCCCGCTGAGTTTTGGTCGATATCGAGTTTTAGAACCTTGACTGATACCGTATCTGATTTAGTGCTTCTCAGGATGATACATACCATGTCGGACCAATTCTCGGACCTGAAGACTATCCTGCATACCCCATCGAAATCGTTTTCAACTTCAGGACAAATTGTCAAAGGCGATCAGGTGGATGAGGACTCTCCCACTGACATTGATCACACTTCTCCGAGCCAAGCTCTTAATTCAGTAAACATGTCTACCCTCAGCTCGGACGCTCTCCAGGTGATGGTCCAGGATTTTACAGGAGTGGATGTCTCAGGTCCGTCTTGCTCTTTTTGTAAAACTTGTTCTTTAACGCTTATAAGCACATGATATATGAGAAAACTCGCTTTTGGATAGAAATTGATAGGTTGAGCAAATTTGGACCGCAAACTGGTCCGATTGCTCAAACTGGTTCAGTTGTAATTCATATCTCCAATTGCTGAGCAAAAAAAATATATGCTCCAAAACTGTAACCACTGTTTGGTTTACAGACTCAAGTAAGGACAGCAAAAAAATTCTGAAATCCGACGGGGACCAGTATCCCTGATTTCCTGATTTGATATTGTAGGGGACGGGGATAATTAAATTTAGGGAAAATGGCAAAAAGGTGTTGTACACGTTGTACACTATCACGTTCTTGCAAGAAGGTATTATGTACTTTGTTAATGGCAAAATTGTGCTTTGAACTTTGATTTTTGTGTGCAAAATGTGTGTATTTATACAAAAATGACGAAATTGCCCTGAGAGTAAAGAGTTTTATTTTAAAAAATAAAAAAATTTGAAGTTTTTTTGAAAATATCTTCTAACTAAAAGTTATATAATTTTATTTTATTTTTAAGTTAAAAATTATTTTTAAAAATCTTAATTCTTAATTTTAGGTTGTCATTAACAAAATAGACAACACCATGTTGCAAAAGTGTGATAGTATAGAACACATTTTGCCATTTTCCTTTATATCTATTACAAACCTCCTCGTTTTCATCATATATAGAGGCAAAATAATTTGAACCATCTGATGGGGTTAACTAAACCTGCTCTGAACTCCCGCCTCGTTGTCATCCCTAGATTCAAAAAGTGAAAACTGAAAGTGAGTGGCTTGGTTCCTGGATTGAACTACCTAAGGCCACGGGCCCGGAACTAACAGTTTGTATTGATTTTTTTAATCTTAACTTAGTTTGAGGTACTCAGTTAACCTTTTAAATTACGTTTTATAAAAATAAATCATTCATATATGTATTTTTACATTACCTGTAGACATTTGGCAACTATTTTGTCCGGTTAATCAAGTTTTCGCCTCCATAGGATGTTTTAAGTTTCGGTTGCTCTCATTTTAAAAACAAAATAAAAATTGCCCGTTATTAAAAGATCACAAATGCAATATATATATATATTGTTTGCTTTCTTGACACCGCGATTGTGCAGGAAAGCAGAAGAGGCGCAGCGAGAAAGAGGGAGCTTTTGATGACTTCTTCTGAGGGAAGTTTTTATTTGTATTTACATTATAGGTTTTAGATTCAGAAACCACTGGAGGCCTCTTCCTATAGGGATCAAATGATGGACAAATTAAACCCTAACAAGAGAAGAAAAGAAGAACCCAATATGTATATATATACAAGAACTGTAGTGAATTTTTGTAGGCTGTATAGTTTCAGTTCTTTAAAACACACTGACGTGATTTGTTGCTTCTCTTACAATTTGGATAATGTTGGTTCTATAAAACTTATGAATATATGTAGTGATCATGAGGATGTTGCAGACAGGTCATCATTGTACATTTCTGTTTTGTTATAATAGTACAAAGTCAATTATCTCGTCTCAAGTCCCAAGTTTCTCGAGCTCCCTATTTCGTAAAGAAATACTGGGTTCAAATTTTAATACAAATATAAAAATTATGGTTCAACATTTGTAAGTTACTCAACTACGAAAGAGTGACTAGATGTGAAATTTTATATGGTTGGTAGATGTTTCAAAACAGTTATAGCTATCTATTTTAATTTAATCATATATATATATATATATATATATATATATATATATATATATATATATAACTTAACTGTCAGAATTTTGTATGTTATTTTCTAATTTCTCCAATTTAATTTGATTTTCCCAAAAAAATTGCTTTAGTATTATTTAGTAAATGCAATACATGTAAAGAAGAAGCTGGAATAGCTCAGTTGGTTAGAGCGTGTGGCTGTTAACCACAAGGTCGGAGGTTCAAGCCCTCCTTCTAGCGATTTTCCATTTGGACTTCTCTTCAACGTTTTCCACACTGGGCCTTGTTTGTTTTTTGGGCTTTGCACTACGACCCACTTTCTGTTGGACCCGGCTTCTCGTACAAATATGAGCCATTCCATCATATATATCCAAAGGGCATATACGTCTTTTTCCAATTCTTGATTTATTCTGAAATACGAAAATCTTTGAATTCGTTACAATTTTCTAATGATAATTGTGTTGTTGTTAATACTATTGTAAGTAGTTTCATGACTCAACTTTTTCGATTAGTTTCATAATTAAAATTAGTTATTGAGTTTCATGAACACACATCATGTGATGATCAAAACTTTTATTTAGTTTCATGAACAATCAGAAATTGTGTCAATAGCTAGAAGTTGTGTTATGACCGGATCTTTGTAATCAGTTTCATGACCAACACTTTTAAATTTGTTTCATAACCATGATGTTTTCCAAAAATTTTAAATTAGTTTCATTAACATGAACAAATTTTGTCATGAACAAATTTTTTATTTTGTTTCACGAACAAACATAAATTAAGTCATGCCTAGAACTTGTTAATTAGTTTCATGAACAACACTTTTTAATTTGCTTCATGTTCAGAAGATTCTCGTTAAGATTGATTTTGTTTCATCAAGTTATGTTCATCAATATCCTTTAATCTTCTATTTTTTAATGGTCTATCAATTTGATATATTGTTTTATGACATAAACGTCATGACACGTTTCATTTTAGGTTCATGACCAATTTTTTTAATTAGTTATATGAACAAACAGAAATAGTGTCATGACCAAATCATAAACACCGTGACACGTTTTTTATGGTCATGGCCAAATTTTTTAATTAGTTTCATGAACAAACAGAAATAGCGTTATGGCCAAAACTTTAATTAATAGTTTCATGATCAAAACATTAATTTGTTTCATGAACAATTAGAAATTGTGTACGTCATAATCAAAACTTTTAATTAGTTTCTTGACCAACACTTTTTTATTAGATTCGTGACTAGAAGATGTTTTTGTCTCATTCGCTTTTGTTTGACGTCTCATGTACAACCACTTGCAAAAAGATTTTCATTGGCTATCATGACAGTAAAGTTTGATTAACATGTGGTTATGGGAAGCCACCATGAAACATTGTTTTTAATAACATATTCATACAAAACATAGTACTAACCAAAAACTAAAAAATATTCACAAACAAGTATTGTCTGCTCGCCGTTAATTTCAGCGACACTATTGCTCAACAATTTATGTCAGGTACCGCCTCTTGATGTATTGATGTAAATCTTCATCATCGCCTCCCTTCACGTCAGACACCACCTCTAAATTTCGACGTATCACATAATCTACTTAGTTCGTAGATACACCATATGGATCATTTGGTATTACTTAGGGGTGGCCTGCAAATTTTTAAAACATATTTATTCAGAACTTTTTTATTTCGTATAGGTCACCGACATGTGACAATAAAACATTTTTTTGCATTAAAAGATCGATATACATCGTATGCATAACTGTTATAAATTTTTTTTATAAATCATTGAGAACTAAACTTGCTCTACACATTTTTTTTGTAGTAACCTTTCGAAAAAGTATTGCCGATTGTTGTGTGTTTACGTGTGTGTGTACACACACACATATATGTATGAACACGAAGAAACCTGATGAAGACAAAAAAACAAAAGTGTGTGTGTAAATATATATATATCGGCATGTAAAAGTGACTCACCTTTGTCATTTGTTTCATCGCCGACTATTGAGTTCGGCCGGTCATATATATATATATATATATATATGAACAAACCGGTGTGTAAAAGCAACTCACGTCCGTGATTTGTTTCATCGTTGCCGACCATTGAATTCCGGCCGATCATCTTTGCGTCTATGGCAGTGCTCGTCATTTTTGTTCTTTTCTTCATGATGAGCAAATATGTTTCTCAAATCATGATTATATATAATCCTTGACCATATCACTCCCATAATTGTATAAAGATTTTGAATTAAATGCATATAAAAAACACGAATACTCTTATTGACCATTTTTGTTTGAATTTTGCTTATATTTTATCGTTATGATCCCCCACCGTCCCTTTTCATCATCTTATGGCTACAAATCGTTCTAATATTTGTAGATGAATGACGGTTTTTAGCTAAATCCTTCCCGACTCTGATTCATTTATAGAGTTTTCAATGGGCACATCGTTTACTTGTGAGATTCTATATTGGTCCATACTTGTTTATGGGCTTCCGAAGTGCTTTTGGGTTGTGGACGTCATTTATGCGGGCTTGGGTTTGCCTTGTACGGTCTATAAGCCCAATACCTTATGGGCCTCGCTTGATGAAGGTTAACGCTAGTTAGACAGTGAGTGTCTTTTGTATGAGAATTACGAGTTGCATGAGATGAATACATTTCATAATCTATCAAATCAGCATCAGCATCTCAATCCACTTACAAGCACATTGCGTGCTACCACGACATTTGGCTTCATTGTAAGCGCACGAAAAGTAACACGTTGCATAGCCCGTCCATGTTATGAGACGACAGAACGAACCATCGCTAAAGGACATGCTTTTCAGAGTCTCGCTACGACGATCGTGACATTAATTAGCACAAGAAAAACTCAACAGAAATAATTTACAAGGAATTGAAAAAATAAATCGGAGTAACATATTGTTCATCTGAATTTAAAGATAATTTTGAAAGATAAAAATAATGAATTTTTGAAGGAAAAAGATTATTAGAATGAGATAGCTTGACTATGGGCCATATTCCAAGCCCAATATCCTTCACAAATGTCACACTAAGACAACGACCCATATGTATTGGACTTGAAACACCTGGCCCGAGAAAATATCAAACTTCAAAGGGCTATTCCGTCATTTCGTCTCTTGGGAACTGATCAATCACTCGTCACTGTATCTATAAATCAAGCTAATTAGGGTTTCGCAATGCTCACCGTGTATTTGCTCTCTGAACTCCACAGTGCCTTCAATTTCACAGAGCAATTGAAGTATCGGTACTGATTTTCTCTGCCTTTCTTGTTCCCTCCGTTTTTTTTCGATTTTCGAACTTCAATTTGTTGTTCGGATTTGAGCTCAGAGATTGAGATGATGAATGAAATTCGTTTCCCTATTGGTTTGATTTTGCCGCAATGATGGCATAATTTTTATTATCTCTACCTGATCATCTCTGTAGCTTTCAATTTCTGATTATGGCAATTTTGTTGTCTTGATTTGAAGTGAAAATGTGTATTGAATCGTTAAAAAACATTTATTTTGTTTATTTGGAATTGAACTAGTCATTGAACCTTGTTAGGGTTGTTGCAGAATGAGATGATGAAAGATTTGATTTTGTTTGATTGCTGATATGATGGCATATTGTTATCATGTAAAAGTATTAGCTCTAACTGATCATTCTCGATATTAACATGATGAAAACATTTTTGACTCCACATTCTTCATAACAAAAATCCAAAGTCTATAAATTTGGATGTGACATCCGAATCGACTCTTCTCAAAAATAGATTTCTGTCGGGAAGAGCTTTTCGGTGACTGTCGTTGGTTTTCTTCTTGCAAGATCTGCACAGTGCCGTAGGACGCAAAAAGAAAATCAAAGACGCTGTCGGTGAGAAGCTTCTTTCTCTAGGTATTGTTTTCCTATTCTTGGAAGAGTCGATTTGGGTTTCATTTCCAAATTCATGTAGCCTAGTTAGGGTTGTTTCAGACTGAGGTGATGAATTTTTTATTTTGTTTGAATGCTGCTATGATAGAACAGGTTGCTATATCAAAAAAATTTGGGTTTGCCTAGTTAGGGTTGTTTGAATGCTAAAATTTTGATGCAAATATCAATCGTTATTACTTTTCAACATTGTCATTCATTCATTGGTTAAATTAGTATAATTGTATTAAATTTATGCAAACTTTGCTATGGTGAGTTGCAAATATGTCAACCCTCTATAGTAAATTTGGCAATTTGCAATGCAAATATGCCAACCCCATTGGAGATGAAAGTTGTCATTTAAAAATGACAACTTTCATCTCCAATGGGGTTGGCATATTTACATTGCAAATTGTCCCCCAACATAGTTGCTACATTGTCATACTTCTCCAACCCAAATTGCTAAATTTTGATGCAAATATTAATAATTACAACTTATTGGTTATAATAATATTAAATTTATGTTGGAGTTGTGCGTACTGGATTGACATATTTGCCAACTCATTATAGCAAAATTGGCATGAAATTTAATAATTTTATATTAATTTAACTGATGAATGAATGATAATATTAAAAAGTGTTAATAATTGATATTTTTATCAAAATTTGACAATTTGAGTTTGAATTGGATGCTTTGATTGAGCAAATTATTATTGAGTTGCTCTAAGTTGCCAAATCAATCCTTATTGGACTTGTTCCAATGGGGTTGTCATGCAACTTAAAATTCTAATGGAATTGTCAAATTTGCATTGCATATGCAAATTGATATATTTGCTATTGTGTGGCAAATTATACAACTTTAATATTATTATATTAATTTAAGCAATGTAGAATGATAATATAGAAAATTTGTGATGATTATATTTGGAATAAATTTTAAAAATTTGGGTTGAAGATATGAAGATGAATATTGATTTTGACTATTATTGAGTAATATATTTTGCATTTTAGCAATTTGTTTGGAGTTCCTCTTAGAATAACCCCAACCAAACTCCAGCAATTTGTTTGGAGTTGCTCTTAGAATAACCTCAACCAAACTCCCCAAGTTTGCAAAATTATTACCCAAATAGAAGCAAAATTTAGTTCATGCCCGATTAGAAATATTGTTAGTAAAGTCTAGTTTGGCTTGAAAGGATTAATATTGAATGAAAGTTAATAGAATTTATTAAATGTTGTATGAGTCTGCTCAAAGTCACCTCGACTTGTCCAATCTTATAGTAGAAATGTATAATTAACTAAATTGACATGAGCTAGCCGCTCGTGAGGTTTTTGAGTTTGTAAAACTCATGCTCATACTTGCTTGATTAATTATTTTAAACAAGCTCAATTTTGTGCTTGAGCTCAAATATATTTGACGGTTCGAATTAAATATTTAATGAATTGATTTAATCTTCATTTTTTAATTTGTTTTTGACCTTAAATGTGAGGTTTGATGTTTATTGTCACATTACATTGCTACTTCTCAGGTTTCCAAATTGTGCATGTTACAGTGCTCCACAGGCATCTTCAAGTCCACATTTCTCTAAGCATTTTTGTGTGTTTAAAGGATTGTTCATTATATACCCTTGTACATGTAACATGATCCAAATAAATTTAATTTGTTTCTAATCTCATGTTCTGTAATATTTAATATGCAATCTTGGTTATTCAATATTTAATATTTTATTTGTGCATGTTATGTTCTTTTTTAGCATGGGTGAAGGTTTGAGATTTTATGATGGGAGCAAAGAGACTAATTAAGAGTATTGGATTTTAATTTTGCATCAAACACATTTTCAGAAGACATGCACGTAAAATATATACTATAATTTTTTACTCTTTGGGTTATGTGCCTGTCAATTCTAAAGTTGAATTTAAATCTTCTTTAATATATGTTGTACGGAAATTTTCACTTGCGCTCTCTACTTTATTGCTTTTTTGGAGTGTTTCACAAAAAATATATTGTAATTTCCTGCACACCAGAAGAAATGGAAATCTCAAAAGTATATTAATATATTCACTATCTTCAAGTATTTTATTTTTGATTGTCATTATCTTCAAGTATTTAGTGTGAGCTAAAAAATGCTAGTCAGAAATTAATCAAAAAATAAATCAAATGGAATTAACTGAATTTTAGAGCCAAGTCAAATTTTTACAATTATGAATTTAGCCAAATTTTAGAGCGCCATGTGAACCCCTTATATTTTGTTTCTAGAGCTCTACCCTTATTCAACTTCGACCCAGGAAAATCCATTTTTTTATCAGATTCGTAGGTATGAATTTCATTATAATTTATATAACATTATGCTTCCAAGGAGCAAGCTATTAAGAGATATTGAAGAGAGGGAAAAAGCAATGAAGAAAGATTGAACACAAGCTTCCTGATAAATAAAACTGACCAACTCAATATAACATAACATGATTGGTGCTTGCTGATTCTCAACAAAATCTTCCTGTCCTATATTTGTTTACACATATCCCATGTTTTCTTCATCATCAGAACCACCAAAACTAAAAAAACATGGATTGGTAACATACAAAAAATAATTTAGCCATTTACAATGAGCCTAACCTAAAATTTAATCTGTAAGCCAGCTCTTCTGGTTCAAGAACATCTAGCATTTACCTCCTCACTTCGATTCTTGTATCCGCGCCCTTATAGATTCAGGGCTTGTCGTCTTCTTGATGCTGCAGAAATCGCATAATTCAATTTTAGGTACTGTTAGGACTCCTCATTTTTCAAGCATCAACACATACGATCTACTAATTAATTAACAAGACTCACCAGAGAAGCAAATCTCCAGAAGACGCAGACTTCTCAGAAATCCACTCTGGAGCTATTTCCAGCAACAGATTCAGCTGTTCCTCAACTTCTCCTGTAAAGACAAGTTCAAGAGGATTTAGTTGACATGGTGACTGCACAAAACAAGAAACTCATTGCCTATGTCTGGTTACTTACGTTTATCGACAACATCGCAATGACCCACGAGGATTTTGTGTATGAGTTCCTCTTTTGTGATGACAGACCGGTTGATTGATTGAAATAGGAAATGGATCATGTTGAAGAGCTTAGGTAAGCTGTCGATCATCTGTTTACGTCTCTTTGCTTGCGAGATGGCTGGATCTTGCTCCTCTTGTATCAACCTCTCCTTCTCTCTTATCTGCAAATTCACAACTTGTTTAGTATTATTCAATATTTGATCTCAAAATCAATTCTCAGCACATTATCGAATGAGGTGTAATTTGTTAACTTACTGATTGTATAAGATTGCTAGGAAGAATATCAAAGACATCATCGTGAAACGATGAACGCCCCACTTCTTCTGCTTCATTCTCAACCCTTTCACTCTTCTTGGGTGTATCGAATTTGAGCGATGTACGAGGCGCTCGCCTGATCAGCTTCTTGGATGAACTGGTTGTTTCGCTCTCTGGGGTCATAAAACACCTTTTTGGAGGGGGCAATGTGGGAGTGACAGTCATAAACTTGGCTGGTGTTAAAATAAGTTTTGCAGGTGTTGCTTGGGATGTGGTGCTGTCAATAGGCGAGGAATCTAAATCTTCACTCTTTGTGGAGCCTAATTGTTTCCTTGGAGTCTCATGAATGCGAGAGGGTGAAAAGGGTGATTTCTCAAATGCTAAACTGCTATCATTGGTAATGGGTTTGGAATGATCAACAGTTCCCTCTTCTGGAAAAGTATCATCATGTTCAGGAACTGGAAGAAGTTGAGGTTGGACGGTAACATTTGGCAAATTTTGGGGACTGTTTCCTTCTTCAGGGATTGAATTATCATCATGTTCGGGAACTGGAAGAAGTTGAGGTTGGACAGTAACATTTGGCAAATTTTGAGGACTGTTTCCTTCTTCAGGGATTGAATTTCTTTGTGAAAAGCGCCTACGGAAAGATTGAGACATGTGGGATGCAACTATTGGCTTCCGTTCTGAGGTAACATCGACTGGCGACTTAACCTGCAATGCTGAGTTTGAGGATTTGGTCATATTTGAAGGAAGGCTTTGCTTTGAACTATGGAAATGCACTGGTAATTCTTCCTCCGGAACTTCATCACCCTGAATATGGAAGGAACATTATATTACAACTACAAACATAAAAGCAACATAATTTGATATGAAACTTAAATCCACCCAATTTACATCGAAGGTTGAATGATGTGCATACCTCGGGATGGTCTTTAACAAAATCCAAAAGTCGCGCACGAAAGACCTTTCTCAAATGAATATTCTTTCCCTGGTGTTTTAACTTCTCGTCAACTTCAATAGCATCCACATTTACAGTAATATGGACATCCGGCTTCATACAACAAGTTTTCTCGTCAAACACAAGCACCTTCTTCAATTCAATTGCTTCGGGTAAAATGAACTTCAATTGGGCTAAATGGCCATAGGTAAACCTCCTGTAAAATAAGCGCCATCAATGAATGCACAACATAATCTACATTATAATGTTAACATGTGATTGAGTAACCAAGACCAAACAATATGAACTCCACATACAAACCCCTAATTTTCATTTCTTATGAGCTATTTCAAATCAACTACACAATGAATACAAACCATAGTCTAGATATTATAATGTTAGCATGTGATTTAGTTGCCAGGACATTTAACAAACAATACCAACTACACATACAAAACCCTTAATTTTCATTTATTTTGAGCTATTCCTAATCAACCAAACATATTACAATGGATTAGAACTAATTAAATGGCTCAACAAACACAATCTCCCCAACTTTCTTCAGTTGTCAGTACAAAAACACAGAACAAATAAAGCCCAAATCAGACAAATCAGATTCAGTGACTGTCCTAGAACATTTATCATCAAAATCAATCAAGCTAATAGATCTAAAACAATGGAAGAACCCAAACGATATCAACAAATGAGTGACACGAACCTGTCTGTTAGAGTCTCGATTTTGGGGCAAATATTAGCGAAAGTAGGCATCGAACCCTTCAATCTGGACAGCCGAATCGAACTATCCAAGCTATCGAAGAACTCACCCAACACCTCATACCTGAAAACCACACAGAACCCACAAAAATCAGCACCAGAAATTGAGGACACACAAAATCCACACAAAAAACCAACAAAATCTCACTTCTCGGGAAGCTTAATCGAGCCACCATCCACTTCCTTCTTCGATCTACACACAGATTTCGCATCCGGCGATGACAAGATCTGCTTTCTCGCGGTCTTGACCTTGTCCTTCCCATCGCCGATTCGGCTCTCCCTCGGCTCACGGAGGCTCCGCGCAGCTTCCCTCACCTCCTCGATCGAGAAGGCGAATCCACGGCGGCTCCGGCGCGGCGGCTCCGCCGGCTTCTCCGGAGTCGGAGCGCTCAGTGAGCTAGGGTTCTGGGGATTCGATTTGGGGGTCAGATCCAGCTTCTTCTTCGATTTGAATGGTATCTTAGACGAAGATCGCGACGAATTAGACGACATCGTAACGCTGAGAGATTGAGATTTAGAGAGAGAGAGAGAGCTCAATCTCAGGTTTCTGGGTTTTTGGGGATCTGGAGGAAGGAGACAGAGAAATGTGGTGTATATATACACCTAGGGTTTTGGCGGGAGTAGTGACGTGGAACCGTGACACGTCGGATTTCCCGCGGAAAACAGCCGTTACCTCCCGCTTATTCTCTGGGGTCCGTTTGGGAACTAGGTTGTGCTAACCCGGAATAGGCTTGGCCGGACAGGCTGTTTGCCACGTACGCGTTCCCGCTTAAAATGACCGTTGCCTCCCGCGCTTTTTTTCCTTTTTGGGAATTGAATGCAAAGCCCAAATCTACTCAGCTAATTGGAGCTTGGTGGGTTGGGCTTATAGCCCATTACTAGAGCATTTAAACCAAGTTATGAAAGGCCCTATAAGAGCCCATCTAGGATCAAACAAGACACATCCCATCCCATACCCGATTCCTACTAATTAAGCCTCTAAAACGTCCAAATAAAACAAAATGTTACGAATTTAACTTTCTTTTAAGAGCGGATAAAAATTATTTGAGCGAAACTCGCGTGTGTGTATATATATATATTGCTTATTTTCACTTAGTGCGCTGTGAAAAAAATTGATATTTGATTTATCATCGTGAATTTTTATGTGATAACCTCTAAACTCTATCAACTTTTAATCAAAATTATCATTTGTTACTATATTAGATTTTTTAAAAAATTAGTTTTTTTATTATAGGAAAATAACAAATTCAAAAAATTGGGATCAAGTGAATGCACATCATTGTAAAACAATGTTATTGAAGAATTGTCTATTCAATAAAAATTAAACCACACTGTAGACCATTTGTTCAAATTATTTTTAAATATTACATCAGCACCATAAATTGAATTCTTATCATTAATTAAAATTAGAATATAAGCATGCACCATTTGATCAAATATGATAAATATTGTGGATTAGAATGATAAAAAAAATTGACCGTTTAGATATCAATTTTGAAACCCACAGTATAAACATTTGAAGTTTGAGCCTTGAGAAAATGCCTACAATACAATAGTAAGAGAAGCAACTTGGGAATGGAAAATCATCATTGTCCACCAAAATACATTTAAGCCAAGAAAAAAGAGAAAATGCCACCAAACCCTCAATTCATAATCTCTATCCTTACACATTTTTGTGCTAAGGGTTTTTCGGTTTCATGAGCTCTTCCATGACCTGCTCATCTAAAAACTCAAACTCAATCACATCATCACTGTCATGTCTTTTGTTTCCGCCCGAAACAGAAGCAGAAGACGAAGACGGCAGTGAATTTTCGAGAATGAGATCATGACCAGAATCTGGAACAGAATTCGAGTCCCGATGCTCATTGGGGAAATTGAGGATAGCCAAGTGGCCCCGAAACGAGAACGCGGCCCGATCATAAGCCCTCGCGGCCTCCTCAGCCGTCTCGAATGTCCCGAGCCACAAACGGGCCCCGTGCCTTGTCGGGTCTCGAATCTCCGCCGCAAACTTGCCCCACGGCCGCCGCCGGATGCCCCGGTACCGGACCTCCCCTGCCTCCGTCCGGCCCCTGCCCCTCCCACCCGGCCCTTCCATTTTATCAAAACGACAGCGTTTTGTACTTGAGATTTGATAGAGGAGTGAAAATAAGTTATGATAAGTTGTGATATGCTCTGCTTTTATAGTGCGCGGTCAGATCTGACGGCTGCGTTGCGAGATGAGATCCGAGTGCGGTCGCATCTGACGGTTGGGATTTGTTTATTACATTGTATCCTTCGTAGGAAACTTGGCTAACACAAAGTAATGATATGTAATTAACAACCTCTTTTTGGATCATCACGAGTGACATAGATTAAAGAGCTCGTTTTTCTAATATTAATTAATTTTCATCTGGGTTGAAAAAGATTACACGTGAAAGTTTAATGTATTAAAACTCAATAGAACTTGAACCTATGTTAAAAATATATATATACTTCATGAACTTTTTGTCTATGCAGTTAAATATTTGACCTACTAATGAAGAAGTCAAAACAGCTTATAGATTTCAACATTCATAAAACTCAAATTCATAGATCAAGTTTTGAAAATGTTTGTCAATTAATAAATAATATTGATATTTTTTAATTGCGAGAGGATTAAATTTACATTTTATTTTAAACGTGTTGACGAAATATATGAATACAATATAATTAATCATTTTTCTAAATCTCTGACTGATATAATTAGTTTTTGATTAACTCAAGGCTAATATTTGACTAGTCGATTAGTTTGTTATCAATTTATAAATTTTATGTTTGTCTGAATCGTTTCAAGTGTTTTTTAGGACAATAAAATTATCTGAAAGGAAATTTATGCTTCTATTTGTATTAAACCCACACCAAATTAATTAAAATCTGAAAAATTATCAATTATTAAATTAAGAAACTAGTTTGTACTTTTTACTTCTCGAAATGTTTATAAAAAACATAGGATTAAAATAGAGCCGCCATTATTGATATCACAATTCAAAGATTTGAAAAGCAAGAGAATGTCCAGGTGCATGCATGGTGAAATGGACGTGACTATGACTATGAGTGCCTATTTGGGCAATACGCAGCCTCTGTTACAAACGACGTAGTTTTCAGATTGAGTCTCGGAGTCTACGAATATCCTATGTTCGTTCTTGTTCTTGTACCTTGTCTTGTCTCTGTCTGGTCTTTGAATACCAATTCAGGATAGTTTATGAATTCTTTGGTCAACCAAATCCATGTGACTGTGACATGTTGGTTGGGTCATCAGGCCCATTTAAGAGGACCATATCAAGGCCCATTAACTAAGGGGGGCCATAAAAAAAGTTGTTACATAAATTTTGGTGATGTGATGTTTCAAATTTAAACTCACGTCAAATTTGGTATCCCGGTTGATAACTATACACTTGATATACCTTATTTATGGATGTCAAAAATGTCCAAAGTTGATCGGATCTGATGTTTGCGATTTGATGGAATAATAAATTACAAAATTCGTTTTAAACTATCGCTATAACGTTTATTCTATAAAAAGACAAAATACTTCGAAATTGAAAATATTCAATATTTTTTATTTGAACGGCTCCTACTGCCGCATGTAACCTAATTCACTGTGGTATTCTAGCAAGACAACATAATCATCAAATTTAGTAGAATTTTGTGAGATATGAAGTTGAAAACAATAAATTCCAAAAAAAACTTGAGGAAGGTTTGGTGTTTGATGCTCTAAAAATGTAAGTATTAATGATATTGAACATATATTTGCTAAAGTTTGGTGGGCTGGGGCTGGGGCTGGTTTGTGTCACGATAAGAGATTAATATGGAGATGATGTTGAGGTCGTTTGTGATGTCACAAAGAGCCTCGAGGCATAGAAATTCACCTACTCTGGGAATTAATGTCATTTTTGGAAAAGTATGGATAGTTGTTTCTCGTTAATTTAGATTCTTTGGTTAATGAGGTCCTAAGGCAAGGAATTTTTAACACAATAATTTCATTAATGCACTTAGGAAAAAATCCTAAATTTATCTGGAGAAACATCTTATCCGCACAAGATTAATTTAGGGTTTCAATCAAGGACAAACTTATTAATTCACTACAAATTTTAGAACACTTATAGACAATTGGATAAAATGATAAATAGTCAGATTTAATGTTGAGTCATCAATGACATATTAACGTAAATATGAGTTAATTATACATTTCATATGAATATTTTTTATTATCGGTTCATTGTGATGGTTGATCAGTTCATTTGCAAACCGTTTTATCGGTTCTCTTAATATAATTCATATGCTATATTCTATCTAATATGTTTCATTTAAAATGTTTCAAATGTTTCAAATGTTATGTTCCATCTAATATGTCGGTCTAAACAGTTTCATCGGATATGTTTCATCGAATATGTTTTATGGAATATGTTTCATCGAATATGTTTTATTGAATATCGAATATGTTTTATCGAACATCAATTATGTTTTATCAAACATCGAATATTTTTCGTCGAGTTGATTTTGCAAAACATCATTGATCAAACCCGTTTCATCAAAGCCTTGTCATATCAATTTGAGAAACAATCAAACCGGTTTCTAGCATCATCTAATATGTTATTTGTTCCAAATCGACGAAAACTAATCAAGCAAGTAAACCCGAACAAAAATCCTGAAATCACCAAAATAATCGCAACACAAATTCAGCAACCAATTGAAACAATCAAAACCCGAACAAAAATATCAATTTCAATTTCACGTTCACTGTTTCATACCAGAATCGAAACACAAACAAAAATCAATGAATTTAAACGGATAAATTCATTAATTAACATGAAAATTATATCAATTGAAGAAGGAGTCGCGTTTTCTCCAGCAATCCGTCTGGAAGGACTCGCAGCCGAGAAAAATATCACCGTCGGGACCGGCCTCGCCTCCGGCAGTTCCCCAAATGGCTCTGGCCTGGCCCGTGACCGAGGTCATCTGGACAGGGCCGAAGCTGGAGCTGAAGCGTCGCCTGGAGAGCGCTCGATGTTGAATCGATACGAGTCACACCTACAGCCCCGCCGTTAAAACGTCGAGCCTCGACAACCATCTGGATGAAGGGTTTTCGCCGTCCCCGAGGCCATCATCGTCATCGTTCTCATCGATGGAATCGTCTGGTTTGAATCGGCTAAACCGTCGTTTGCACCGTTGGAGTCACCGTCGTTGTCGGCTGGAGCCATCGTTATCACCGGTTGGAACCGTCGTCGTCGTCTGGATCCGTCGACGCGACTCAAAACGAAGCGGCGCTTCAAATGAGGGGTAGGTTTTGTTTCGTTTCTATATATATATTCAGAATGACAGTAATACCCTTTTTAATATTTTTGTATTTGTTTCATCTACTAAATAATGTTATTAATCAGAACCGTTGATGAAACTAATCTTACGGTTATTAGATGTTCTAAAGTTTGTATTGAAATGATAGTTTGTAACCGATCTCTTTCCACTAATTTATTATGCTTGCAGATGTATTTTTGTCTAGAGTGTTTGAATATAGGATTTGGGATACACTCCAGTGCAAATGTCCAAACCATCCGAACCAATATCAGGTTATCAGTGAAAATCTGCGCACGTGTTGTCCCAGCGCACGACACGTGAAAGACTGACTCGCGGTGTTTTGTCCCAGTGCAAAAAGTTTCATCATAACTCAAACATTCCACCATCAAAGCAAAAGTTTTACTTATTCGAACAGTTTGAACACTTCACCTGGTTTGTCCATGATTATTTTTCTACGTGATTTATATGTATTATATGTACTTATTATTAAACTCCTTTTCTTATTTTCAGCGAGTTTAATTGTTTGGAGAGAAAATAACAAAGAAGTTAATACAAATCTTCCGAGAAATTGGGACCGTCTATTACTCTATTTATAAATCTTCCAAAGGTATCCAAACAAAAGATCTTTAATTAACTAATTATTATTTGGTAAGCTCAACAATAGAATGTTCATGAACTTGATAATGTAATGCAAAGTCACAATGACACAACACAGAGCTTTTATGAATTCGCTGGTCAACCAAATCCATGTGATCGGTGACATGTTTGCTGGGTTCATGTCATCATGCCCACTCTATAGAGGACCATATCAAGGCCCATTAAAGAGGCCCAACAAAACGTTATTCACACAATTCGGTGATGTGATGTTTTCAAATCTAAACTCACGTCGATTTGGGTATTACCATATATACTCTAATTCGATGAGGTAAAATCACTAAACGCGCTCTAAATTTTTCGAGACTCCATATTTCTGACCTAACCAGCATGTTGTAACTGTTAACCTAATTAAGTATGATATTGTAGCAAAAAACAATTTTAATAGAATAAATAGGTTAAAAAATAAACAAAAACATGTTGCCACCGCTATCGTATTACTTTTTTTTTTAATACGATTATTTATGATATTTAATAGAAATTGAAAGTACTTTTCCCATTCATTTTATTTGGCGTTAGACTAAATTGATATAAAAACGAAATTCGTTATAATAAATTGATACAAAAAATACATTGTATTGAACTGAAAAATTTACATAGTACACCCTATTAAACTTGAATTACCCCTATAAATAATATATGATTTATGTCTATATGTAATAATTAAACTCTTTTTATCAATTCCAACATGTTCAATTTTTTTCTGAGAAAAAGAACAAAGAAGTTAATATGAATCTTCCAAGAAATTAGGGCTATCAATTGGTTTACATATAAAAAATCTTCCAAAAGTACCCGAACAAAAGCTCTTTAATTAGTTAACTAATTATTTGGTAAACTCACCATAATAATGTTCATGAACTTGTTCATGTAATGCAAAGTCACGATGACACAACACGAGCGAGAGCAAAGAACTATTCTGATTTTGCTTCCCAAATTTACAACTATACTATACAGATTAAATAAGTATCTGTACTAGTTAAATTATTAAAATATAATTACTGTTTTGAATGCAACTACTTCTTTGGAAATTGACTAGATTCTATCACATCATGAAAATAGCATACGTGATTATATATGTGTTTCGACCATCATGAGTAATCTGACTTTTAATTTTAAATTTAAACTTGGTAGTTGGTATTCATAGTTTCAACCACTAGCTAGTTGACACAGAAAAGTTCATTAATCTCTAAAACCAGGCTTTCAGTAGGTTAATCACATATTTGTCAAACAAAATTAGTGACGGTTAGCAAATAATAGAAATAATGAGATATATATATATAAATTATTAACGTGTGTTATGAATTATCAATAGACCTCTATTTATAGAGACAATAGGAATAGAATAGAAAACCTTAATATACGTGAGAAATGAAACATAAATATAAGAAACTAAATATAGGAAATATAATCTAACAACCCCCCTCAAACTTAATGCGGTGAAACAAAAATTGAGTTTGAAACTTGATAGTATTGAGCTGTGGCGAGGGTTGCGGTTGTCGAGGATGTTGTCTTGCGGCTGTCGAGAATGTTGTCGAAGTGATGCGACGAGGATTGAGGATGGAGGATGCGCGCCGCTCACGGCCGATGGCGGATGCCTGATGCCGTATGTGCTGAATGATGCATGATGCCCGATGATGCCAGATTGCCTGATGGCTGATGGCGAGATAGCATATGCCCAATGATTTCCAGATGCCTGATGGCTGATGGCGAGATAGCAGCTACCCAATGATGTCAGGTGCCTGATGGTTGATGGCAAGATAGCAAATGCCCAATGATTTCCATATGCCAGATGGTTGATGGCGAGATAGCAGATGCCCAATGATTGCTAGATGTCTGATGGTTGATGGCGAGATAGCAGCTGCCCAACGATTGCAAGATGCCTGATGGCTGATGGCAAGATAGCAGCTGCCCAATGATTGTCATATGCCAGATGCTCTCCTCTCACGTGCGGTGTCCGAATTACGGGATAACTTTCCGAATTACGGGGATGTACACGTGTCGGTTTCCAGATTACGGGATAACTATCCGAATTACGGGGATGTACACGTGTCGGTTTCCAGATTACGGGATAACTTTTCTGATTTACGGGATGTCCAACTTACGAGATTTCCGCGCGAGAAGAAGCGAGGGAGCGGCAGAGAGGAGTATAAAAGCGAAGGAGCGACAGAGAGGAGTATAAAAGTAAATATTGTTGGCACTTCAGGACATAATAAAATTGAATGAGTAAGCACCTTGGAATACAAATAGTGATGGATAAAACAAAATAGGTGGCTAAAAAAGAAGTAGGGCAAAAAAAGACAGAAAAGGAATATGACAGAATGAGAGATACGCAAAATTAATAAGGTAAAGAGTAAAAAGAACATATTGGTTTGAGAAATAAAATAACATAATAAGGTAAAGAGTAAAAAGAACATATTGGTTTGAGAAATAAAATAACATAATAAGGGAAAGGACTAAAAAACAGTAGAGACGATGTTTGAACTTGGTAGAGGAGATTTGCTGAAGGTAGCGACGGAGGCTTACGAGATTGTCGAGTTGATTGTTTACGGAAGCGAGAGGCTAGAGATTGAGATTTGTATTGCCTCGCCCACCCGTCAGAATCACGAATCATCGACGAGTAGGCAAAGCGATAAATTTATAGAGATTTGACGAATGATCGATTATGGCTCTGATAACATAATAGAAATAATGAGAGATTTATTATTGATGTGTGTTGTGAATTATAAGAGACCTTTATTTATAGAGGCAATAGGAATCGAATAGGAAACCCTAATATACGTGAGAAAGGAAACATAAATATTGAAAACTAAATATAAGAAATATAATCTAACAAAATGGTTTTCAAGTTAAAACATTTGTTATCGTTAATATTTTTTTAAATAGTGAATTGTGAATTATTACCAATAATCAAAATTAGCGATGACTACAATTAGATACACCTAACTAACTATGTTTTTGCACAACTCACTTAAAATTCATATTTTTGTACCGCTTCTAAACAAGTTGACAAATTCATCCCTGACCAACTTTTACTACAAGAACTGGCAGGGAGAAGATAAATTTTCTAGAGCTTGAAAAATATTTTGCCAAGATACTTATATGTAAAAAAATTGTGGCGTTTAAGTAACGTTTTTTACTAGGTATACATATATAGAATTGTCCCTAAAGTTTATTTTTAAGTTGTATAATTGTTTTAACAATCAAGAAATAAGTTGCAATAACATTCGTTATTTTTAATTTTTACTAAAAAACCATCAACATTTGGTACATTCCAAATAAAATGTAAATGAACCGAGTTTTCAGTGAGTCGTTTGAGTACGATTCTTTAAATTTTCAACCAAAGCTTATTATATATTGTTAGAACATGAATGTCGATATCAGCAAAACCGAGCGAAATAGAAAACTGGAGTTGAAATGGGAACTGCGCTGTGGTATGGTGACCACTGACTTGAAAGCAATTTGTCTGGTATGACCGTGGTAACGATCGATTTCCGGTTGTCTCCGAGGTTAACACGGTTGTCCCTCTGGTGCGCGCCCACTCGCACAAAAGAGTCTGGAACATGGAAGACATAATCCAGGAACAAGAAAGATGGAGAGCAACTCGTAAGGAAATGCCACTTCGATTGGACGAACAATGACCACGGTTTTCAGATCATACAATCGAGAACCACCGAACGAGAATCACAAAAAACCAAAGTGTCTACGTATTAGAGTTTATCTTCCTCTTTTTTTCTTGAAACACATTGTCAAACCTTTGGTATTTATAAGGCCAAACCAAAACGGGTGCATTAAAGACAAACTATGTGCGGTAAAGGCACCCTTAATCCTTCGTTCCAATTTTCTTGAGATCTAAATCAAATAGACATATTTATTTTCATAAGAAATAAATGTTGACCCAAATTTGAATTCAAATTCAAATTCCAACTATAATTATAGATTTTATTATATAATTCAAGGTTTAACTCAGATTTAAACATTAATTTTAATTTCAAATTCATAAAACATTTTAAATTTAATTTGAATTCAAAAAAGAATAAAACTTAATTGTGAGGCATTTAATCTTTAAACCCAAGATATATATGTCAACTCAAGAGTCTGTCAATATTATAGAAGTACTTCAGTGACTACCAGATTATAGGTCTTGGGGCCAATGTTGGTTCTCATAAGAGAAAGTAGACCTACTTTAGTTAAACACCCCCACACCTTTGTGAAGCTTAGGTTCGAGGCGTAACCCTTCCATAACTCGTAGGGGGTCTTGTCGAGATTCTTATGTGGAACTCTGTTAAGAATGTGACAAGTCGAGAGAACAACTTTTCCCACATTTCATGAGGAAGGTAAGAACTCAAAAGCATAGCATTCATCATGTTCTTTAGAGTTCTGTTCTTGCGTTCAGCTACTCCGTTCTGTTGAGATAAGTACGACGTAGTTAACTCGTGGATAATTCTGTTCTTCTCGAAGAAGTCGACTAGGAAATTTGAGTCATACTCGCTGCCTCTGTCAGATCTGACTCTTTTGACCTTTCGATCAAGTTGGTTTTCTACTTCATTCTTATATTTGAAGAACATCTCTTCAGTCTCATCTTTTGTTCGAAGCAGATATACTCGGGTAAACCGTGAACAATCATCAATGAATGTCACGTAGTACTGTTTACCACCTTTACTTCTAGTACTCTTAAAATCAACAAAGTCTTAGTGAATTAAGTCAAGGAGATTTGATCGTCTTTGTGTTACAGGTTTCCAAGGCTTCTTTGTAAACTTTGCTTCAACACAAGATTGACATTTGGATAATTCTGAAGGGGTTAAGTCATGTGTTATAGACAAGCTTCTTAGTCTCTTGATAGATTTCTCATTAATATGACCCAATCTTGCATGCCAAATATCTATTGATTCAGAGATGTAAACGAAAGTGGAAGTTTTATTATTGATAACAGAATCAACGTTGGTTACAAAAGACCATTGTTATAATATCCTTTCCAAAAAAAATTATTCTTGAAACTAAATACAACAGTATCAACTTCAATTACAGTCTTTAATCCAGCCTCGTTGAGAAGAGTACCCGAAACCATGTTTCGGGGCAGTGATGGAACACAGAGAGCATTGTTGAGGACCAACGTCTTCCCAAAAGTCAACTTGAGTGCTATTTTTCCTGATCCAACGATTGCTTCAGTTGATTCATTTCCCATGTAGACGACCTCACCAGGTGTAGCATCTACAAAGTTATTGAACATACTCTTGTGCATACACATGTGTCTAGTTGCAGCGGAATTCAAGACCCAGTTTGTGGAGTTTGCAACCATATTTGCCTCGACCAATACAACAACAATGATGTCCTTACTTTCAACTATGTTGGTGTGATCATAAATCTTTTTTTGACGTTGTGAGTATTGATACGCCTTGTGTCCATCTTTACCACAAACCCATCATGCCACCTTTCTAGATTATTGGGTTGAACTAATTGATAGAACAATATTCTTTACAGGCTTCTTCTTGAACTGGTCATTCTTTGACTGGACTCCAATATTCTCCTTGCCTTTTCCCTTAGAGTTGGAAGGACCAGTGGACTTCACCATGTTGGCCTTGACAGAGTGAATTGATAGAGAATCCATTTTGTGTTTGAGCCAGTTCGCCTCCTCAGTTCGCATATGGCTGATCACCTCCTGCAACGAGAGGTCTTTCTTCTTGTGCTTGAGATGGTTCCGGTAGTTGTTCCATGAAGGTGGGAATTTTTCGAGTGGCACATTTGCAAGGAAGATCTCGCACATCTTCATTCCTTTGTTCACGACATCAGCAGAGAGGTTCTCGTACTCGTGAACCTGGTCCATAATCGGTTTTGTATATGCTATCTTGAAGGCGAGCCACTTGCCAACCACGTATTTCCTTTTGCCTGCATCATCAGCCCCATACTTTTTCTCTAGCCCTTCCCAGATGAGTTTGGCATACTTATGTACCATAAATAAATCAAATAACGTATTAGTCATTTGATTTAGGATATGGTACCTAACAGTATTATTGTCCTTCTCAAATTTTCTAATGTCATCCTGACTCTTCCTCAGGATGACAGCTAAAAGGGGAGTTTGTTCGGGATCAGTTGAATCGCTAGCAGTATAGGGAACATACAAAAGTACATAATCTAAGTCTACTTGCTCAAAAAACATCATAAGTTTTTGGGACTATCGACGATAGTTGGTACCGTCGAGCATTTCCAGTTTGGACAAAGCAGCATTCATGTTAAGGAAAGCAAATATAGCAGTCATCTAATATGCAGATATCAACTCAAATTGCTTTCGAATTGTTAGAACATGGATGTCGATATAAGCAAAACCGAACGAAGTAGAAAACTTGAGTTGAAATGGGAACCGCGTCGTGGTATGGTGACCACTGACTTAAAAGCAATTTGTTCGGTATGACTGCGGTGGCAATCAATTTCCGGTTGCCTCCGAGGTTAACACGGTTGTCTCTCTAGTGCGCGCCCACTCACACAACAGAGTCCGGAACATGGAAAACGTAATCCAGGAACCATAAAGATGGAGAGCAACTCGTAAGGAAATGCCAGTTTGATTGGACGAACAACGACCGCAATTGTCAGATCATACAATCGAGAGCCACTGAACGAGAATCATAAAGAACCAAAGTGTCTACGTATTAGAGTTTTTCTTCCTCCTTTTTTTCTTCAAACACATTGTCAAACCTTTGGTATTTATAGATTTTATCTCAGATTTGTCTAAATAATTATAGATTTTATTATATAATTTAAGGTTTGACTTAGATTTGAATATTAATTTAAATTTCAAATTCATAAAACATTTTAAATTTAATTGAAATTCATAAAAGAATAAACCTTAATTCTGAGGCATTTAATCTTTAAACCCAACATATATATGTCGACTCAAGAGTATGTCAATATTATAGAAGCACTTCAGTGAGAAGTAGACAAGAAATGTGGATTTTTGGTCGCAAAAGCCAAACCAGTGTGGAGACGCTACATGGCAACTCATGGGTATGTGTCGCGCACATGTTTCCATTATTATGTGACGTGTGAGCATCTATACTGGGGTTTTAGGATCTTTTGCCTCACATTTATCCTTGTTTTTCCCCGTTGGCGATAAATTATGCATTGTTTTTGTCTCTTTATACTTCATGGGTGTGTGTCGTGCACATATTTCCATTATTATGTGATGTGTGAGCATCTTTACCGGGTTTTTAGGATCTTTTGCCTCACATCTATCCTTGTTTTTTCCTGTTGGCGATAAATTATGCATTGCTTTTGTCTATTTATACCTTACGAGTGTTTTAAGTGTTTGTGTGCAGATTTTAGGATTTTTTAAGCAAAAATTCGGGAAATTCTAGACCAGCTTCGTGGTCATCAACCACGTCCTCGTGTTCGATTTCGGGGTGGCTCGCGGTCTCATTTTTGTGTCATCGACCACAACCCTGTGGTCGATTTCGGGTTCCCTCTCGGTCTCATTTCGTGGTCGTCCACCACGGCCCCATGGTCATCCACCACAGGCCCGTGGTCAACACCTCGGTCAGCGCCACTTCAGAACGTGCGACCCGTGGTCGCAGCAAAAATTACACTATAAATAAACCCAACTCATTTCTAAAAAGGGCAATTAATTTACAACACATTTAAAGAGAAGAGCATGAAATTGAGAGAGAAATTGAGGCTTGGAAGAGGAGAATCAACGCATAGAAGGCGAAATAAAGGAGGAAGAACAAGATGAAGATCAACAAAACCCGGATCCATATATTGAACACCAACATGGGTTTTGTCTTTCTTCTTTTCTACTTTATTTGATGTTCATGTATTTCACTTTTGACTCAATTAATTGATGAATTGTTTTTCGTGGATAAATGATTTGTTCTAATATTCATGTTTTCTTATTTTTAACTTATCAAATTATTAGAGTCATGATTTGCTAGAACCTTTGATTTATGGCTTGAATTCATATGATGGGTTAGAGGTATTTTATTGTAAATTGTGCATATAGCTTCGTGCATGGTGTCTTTGTTATGTCCACATGTGAGTTCAAAGTCCCACATCGGAAGAGTATTGAGTATAAGGAGGGTTTATATACACATTGGACCCTAGACCCACTAGGTTAGTTTTTTGGGTCAAAGGTGGGCTCTAATGTGTGTATGAGCTTTCCTTGGGTGCTCCTCCTAGGTAAGGCCTAGATCTGCCCAACAGTGGTATCAGAGCCTTGGTTCGGTAGACTCTCCTGGTTAAGTGGGTCGGGTATTCTCCTATGGCTGGTAAGACCGGGACCATGATCACGTCTCCCCACGGTGAGGCTCAGATAGGATGAAAATGGCCCTTGTGGGAGAGTATACCAAGGTAAAGTATGTGGGCTTAGGGGGAGCCAACCCGATGTGATGAGACTCAATGTAGAGGGGGAGATTGTTATGTCCACATGTGAGTTCAAAGTCCCATATCGGAAGAGTATTGAGTATAAGGAGGGTTTATATACACATTAGACCCTAGACCCACTAGGCTAGTCTTTTGGGTCAAAGGTGGGCTCTAATGTGTGTATGGGCTTTCCTTGGGTGCTCCTCCTAGGTAAGGCCCGGATCTCCCCAACAGTCTTTATCATTCTTTACTTAATGATGCATCTCCTTGACTGCTTGATGTATGTTTTAGTTGACTGGTTTTTGTTGTGAAACAAGCTTGTAAATGGATTTGTTCGGTAAAGGTCGGGTTTAAATTCTTTCTAGGGATAGTGGAGTTAACACGATTACAATAGCTATAGGTTCGCAAAACCGAAAGTTAAAAAAATTCACATAATTTAATGCTTTTCAGTTTGGTTAAATCTTGACTATGGATAGCTTGGTTGCCTTAAACTGTTCTTAGACCCTTACGTTACCCGGGAGGGAGTTTTAGGTGCTTTCGGAATTCTCGTGGACTCCCTGAGTTGAAGAAATTTGTTGCCATGCATACTGTTACATTTTCTTGTCTCAAAACCATTATATGAGTTTAATACCCTGAATCACCGTCTTCAATAGCTTTGCCTTTTCTCGTTTGTTCATTTTACATACCGTACATTTATCATAATTTCAAACTATCGATTCATTGAGATTAGTCAAGGAATTTAGCTCGAGTGATCGAATTCCTCGTTGTCCCTTGGGTACGATAATTTTGGGTCGTAATACTACTTCATTATATTACTTGCGACCGGTACACTGTCGGGTGTGCGAAAAGACACGACACATTTTTGTCGTCAACTTTTCGCCTGTCAAGTTTTTGGCGTCGTTGCCGGGGATAACGTTGTTTTACTTTGACATTCGTAGTTGAGTTCTAGATTGAGACTCAGTATTTTATTTTTATATAAAAAACAAAAAAAGAACGTTTTACTTTTGTAGCAATTTGACTCATCGCAATATTGAAAACATGGAGTATATGTATTGTGATTTATGTGGAGTTAATAACCATTGGAGTTTCCAATGTGAGTACTTTTCGCAAGTAGACACTTATATTCAAGAATGGAGGGATGCCTCTGTGGTTGATCAAGGTGGTCAAAGTCTTGCGGATTTTATTCGGGAAACAGTAGGAAGACGAGAAACTCCACAAAATCATGTAACTCACATCGTGGAAGGGCATTCCGAGTATTCCGATGACCTATCAGAACACGAAACTCAAACTCTTGCAAAGATTTTAGAGGTAAGTGACAAATGCAAGGTATCAAAGTCGAAACCCTCTTGTGGTATGCCTATCTTATCTCCTTGTAGTCATGATTATTTGAATCAAAATGACACAAAAAGTTAATATGAACCCTCTAAGGAGCTATCTAACCTCATTGTATCTATACATTTGGCTGATAAATCTATTAGATATTCAAGATGTGCTATAGAAGATGCTCTAAATAAAAGAGTTGTTTTTTAACCTCCCATTGATTTTATTATGGTCAATGTCGTTGAAGATGTCGAAATTGCTTTTAGTTTGAGAGATTCATTTTTGGACTCTAGTAAAACAGTGATGCATGTTCAACCTATACTTTTGATTCCTAAAATGTATAATGAGCATATATCTTGTGATATGTTTACTAGTTTCTATTATTCTGCGTTGAACTCTTATTACTCTGTTGATATCGATGCGTTTAATTCATATTTTCATGATTATTTTCAGGTTCACGAGAATTCTAGCACATTTTAGTTTCGCCGAGATAAAGCAAATCATAGTGTTTCCATCAAAGCGAGCTTAATGGAGCTAGCATTGAGTTTGGAAGTATTCCAAAATTCAAGTAGGATGGTGGATTTTATTGTACTCCTTCCCGGCTACACACGATCACACATAAAGAAAAGGATACAATGAAAAATTAAGGTGCCTGGACGGCCTCCTGATTGATGCTCATAATCGTCGAGCTAACGACGTTAAACAAATGCTAACTATCTTGTAAACTACTTTCTTTTTTTCATTTTTTTTAATAAAACATCTAGTAACAAGGGTACTACAGTGTATTACATGTGAAAATGAGCAGTTCAAGGGAAGACAATGGGATGGACGAAAAGAAAAAAAAGAATTTTGGTCGGTCGGCTGGTACTGTTTCTATCTATCTCTTCCTTTTCATTGCTTGTTTTATTTTTCAATTGTTTTTGCGTGATGCACTGGGACAGTGCACCTTGAGTGTGGGGGTGTACTGCGTTGCTTGAAGACTTTATTTGTGGAAACCTTATTTTATCTATGTTATGTTTGAGTAATTTAACACTTGCATGATTGAATTTATGCTATTCATAAGTGATACTTTAACTCGTTAATTGCATGCTTATTATAATGTAGCTTGATGATTGAAATTGCTCGAAATGTGCGTGGAATTAAAACTTTTGGGTGTTGCAAGTTAGTATCCTGTGATGTATGTTTATTTTATGTTGCAATATTCGATTAAATTATATCCATGTTTTGCTCAACGTTTTGCATGTTGAATAATAAATATTAAAATCTATATCTCTGTGACATGTTATTAGCTTTGTAGTAGAGGACCTTGAACTGCTTTATAAAATAATTTGAGTTTAAGAACTAAGTAGAATCCCTTCGAGTTGATAATTGGATTGAGGAAAATCTTGCGTTTGAGCCTTAAAATTGTCTATCTAATTACTATTTTATCCATAGTCACCCGTCCGAGCCAAATAGCTTGTTCTCTAAACTCATGATATTTTGAACCAATATGCCCTTTTTGAATATATCCTCTCTTTCAACCCTGGTAATCGTGACTAATGAGTTGCGAGACGTTGAAGAAATAGAGTATTGAGAAAGGCATGTGTTGAGTGAAATTGAGAAGATCGAAGAATTTGTGCTTGAAGAATTGGTGTGCTAATGTTGTCTTTCCATTCCATGTGCTCGGGGTTGCCCCTATAAAAAAAGTATTAAAAATTTTTTTTGGAATAAAAGAGAGGTAAGTCTCTTCCATGGGCAGAAACTCCAAGCACAGTACAAGGCACGCACCAAAAATTTCGAGAGAATGTGAAGTCGAGGAAAATGGCTAAAGAAATGCCAAAAAGATCAAAAGAAACGGGGAAAAAAGCTACTCAATTAAAGCCCGAGCAATTGGAAGAGTTTTCCGGGAAGACTAATGTAATTATGCCCGTCATTATGCCATATATTTTTATAAAACAATCGGCAAGTGTTTCCATTGCTATGACGTGTATTTTCATAACTTGAAATTTTGGGTTAATGCTCAAACCCATTGGGTCGACTCAAGAGTGTGTCAATATTATAGAAGCACTTCAGTGAGAACCATAAGAGACGTGAGAAACATGAGAACCAGTGTGGAGGCGCTACATGACAATGGCGACGCGCGTGCCGCACACGTGTTTCCATGATTATGTCATGTATTTTCATAAAACAATCAACCAGTTTTTTTATCATTATGATATGTATTTCATAATATGGAATTTTGAGTTAATGCTCAAACCCATTGAGAAAAATATGTAACGAGGTCCCCGAATGTAACGATCAGGGAACCGAGTCAGCGGGGGTTCGGTCTGATTAGATAGCCGCTAGGTTGTCATATTCAGCCCAAAACCTCGATGTCCCAATTTCAACTACACTGTTACAAATATGTCAAATGTAACTTATAAGTGAATCCTGTTAGGAGAGAGGTATAACAAAATGGTTGGGTTACATATTGTACTCTATAAGTGCACTTTGTTGAAGGAGAGGTGTAACGAGGGGTCGGGTTTCATACAATACCCTATAAGTCAACTTTGTTGGGGGAGAGGTGTAACGAGGAGCGGATTCCATATTATACCCTATAATGTGTCAGCGAGAATTTAGCTTGGATCGACTGGAAATACATGTCATAATGATGGAAGCACTGACAGACTGTTTTGTCAAAATATATAGTATAATAATGAAAACACGCCCAAGACATGTGTGTATGTATTGTTATATGGCGCTTCAATGTTGGTTTTTATGGTTCTCAAAAGGGGAAGTAATTCTCACCTAATCCAAAAATATGTTTTGATTAGAAAGGGTAAGAAATATTAGGAATTGATGTAAAATTAAATTAAACATTTCAAAATCATGAAGCAAATATTTTTTTAAAAGTTGTGACAAAGATGAAGTGAAAGCTTACATCTAGGTGGTGGGTAGATGGATGGATGAAGTTAGAAACCTGTAGTGCATGTTTTCAGATTCATGAATCTAAAAAATACAAAATCAAATTATAAAAATACCAAAACGGTCCCTTGCATTTATTTATGCAATATGTTACCAATACACATCGAACCAATATCAACACATATATGTGTTTGGTGACGTCATCACCACCAGTTGCTTCTCTTGCAACTTGCAGCTATCCTCTTCCTCTACAGTTCTCCAGATGACGTCATCATGATAAGTCGTCTCGTACCGGATATGAGAAACAGCCAATGGGAGGGTAACGCGTGGGGCGTGTGACGTCATCATTTGCGAAGTCACTCCTTAACTGTCGACAGAACTGGATCAGTAACAGAACACTAAACGGTTCCGCCGCCGTATCTTTGTCTGTATTTGAAAACACGTGCCTTATTTGCAAAGACTAATGATCTCAATCTCACTTTCAATCTCTTGGTATGTATTTTAAAATAAAATTTGGAGAACATATATGTATTTTTAAATCATGTATAGCTCTCTTAGATATAGTTTTTAAACATGTTCTTTTTATATATGAATGAATGAAATTGGAGATATGGTATTTTTGTCATTTCAAACTCTCATTTTAAATGATAGAGAAAATTAAATTTTTATTAAATTCAAATTATATTGCATTCGTATAAAAATGAAACTAAGACAAATTTGAAATGTGTCTATTGTTACTGTTTGTATGTATCATATCTAAAAATATTATGCTCTACTAAATTGAAGATATTTTGTTCTTTGTATATTTTATTGAGAATATTTTGTCCCTCGTATATTTTAATGTTTGTAGAGATGGCGATTTGAGTGTTCTCAGGATAATTTTAGTGATCTATGCCCGCTTAAATCCTCGTCGAAGATGGAGATTTTTCAATATCCCTCTAAAATATGTAGTTAAGTTAACTAATTATTTTATAACATTATTTTGAAACAAATCGACCGCCTGTTTCACTACGACAACATATAATTTCAATAATATACATAGTTTAAATCGTAAAATACCGGTTATTTAAATTTTTGCAAAGATGAGTGATCCTGAGCTCAAAAATACCTTCCGTTCGGATAGTAACTTGTAAATTTGTAGGGCATTCAGTTTGGGACGGAGTAGAGGTACCAATTCCCAACGAATCTTGGTTTTTTTTCATTCTTAAATGTCCACAGTGAGAGAGAATGATATAAAATGAATTATATTTAAAAGAAGGGAAAATTCCACATAACTACCCTGTAGAATACCACTTTTTCACTTTCTTCCACCAGAAGAATAATTTAGCTTGTGAACCCCCTGAACTTGCATAACACGTAACTTAAACCTGACAGTGTTAAGTTGTTGTCGAAAAGTCTAAAATACCCTCAACTAACTATTAAATTTTCAAAAATTTGTCAAGTCTTTCCGTTTATGATTTCTCTGTCTTCTTCAAGATTCTCCATTCCAAACAATTATACATAGTGCATTATGAAGCATTTCAGAATCTCTTCATTACATAATCTTGAACGAAAAAGAAAATAGAAAACCAATATGGCAAGTAAGATTTGGGTCAGCTCGATTCTGGACAGAATCGAAGCCTCACTCCTCTTGTGATTCTTCGAGGGCTCGTCAACGAAGACCTCGACGAGCTTGTCGCCGTCAGACCCGATCAGGTCGTGGAAAATTCGAAGCCTTTGGAGGGAAGAGAAATGGAGGCACTGAGGGTGTTGTAAAATAGAACCTTAGCTGTTTATTTTGTGTACAAAGAGAAAGGTATCAAAACAAATTTGAACTTTACTTTTTGTGTCAGTTCCAATTACACTGAACCTTTCAAACCAGTCAAGTTTTAATTTGTTACTAATATCATCTCAGGATTGGAAAATTATGTATCAATTGGTCTAATTGAAGAGGTTCATCTAATTTTCCTAAGCTCATTGGTCAGATTCATATTGAAACAACCAATACCCACCCAAACTCGATCCGGGTTCGATATGCGATTCTGCCATGCCACCTGCCGAGCGCAGAGGACAGGAAGCCGTTGGGTTAGGCGATGAGGGTAGAGAGGCCACCGTCGGCGAGGAGAGAGTTCGTGGGACCGCCGACGTGGACAGGGTCGTTTTTGCCGGACTCGTTGGCGAAGGTCCTCCACTCGGAGGTCTCATCAATGGAGTGCGACTCCAACACCAGACCGCACTTGGAGCACACGATGTCGCTGGCGGACTCGTTCCCGATGAACGCTGCTCTGATCGAGCGCGGCCCCAAGTTCCCGGTGTTCGCCAGAGACGAGCTCTGTGCCTGCAAAAATCTCATTAACAAATCAAACTCCACCTGAAGGTTTCTCTCTCTAGGTCTCTAATTTTCAAGCCACGGAAGTTAAAGGGTATTTCTGACATTTTTACAAAAAAGAACTCCATGTAACAAAAAATTAACACAATTAGGTCTAAGTGACAGATTAAGCAAGTTTAGGGAGTTCACAACCTAAATTAATCTCCTGGTGGAGATAAGTGAAAAAGTTGTATTCTAGTAGTTATGCGGAATTTTTAAGAATTGAGAGACCAGATAAAATAAAATAAAAGTATATACCAGGATGATTATTTGGGTAACACTCGACTTATAGTATAAATACTCACTTCCTCCAGCATCATTCTCCGACCAAACCAAGACCAACCCCAAAATTCCCAACAAATAAGTCATGGAATGTAAATTTGACTGGTTGGGTCAGTACCCAATTCAAGAACTCACATTCGAATCACCACCCGAACCGCTCCAACCACCGTATCCACGGGAACATCCCGTCGCCGGAGCGGCGGCGGGGGGGAGGTGTTACCGGGGTGTCCGGAGGCGGCCGTGGGGGAGGTACGCGGCGGAGATAAGGGACTCGACGCGGGGAGGGGCGAGGGTGTGGCTGGGGACGTTCGGGACGGCGGGGGAGGCGGCGATGGCCTACGACCAGGCGGCGATATCGATGAGGGGCGACAGGGCGGTGCTCAACTTCCCGGCGGAGGCGGTGAGGGCGTCGCTCAGGGACATCCTCTTCCGCTGCGACCAAGGCTGCTCGCCGGCGGTCGAGCTCAAGAAGAGGTACTCCATGTCCATGAGGAGCAACAAGACGAGTAAGAGCAATACTAGAGCTATCGTTCTTGAGGATTTGGGGGCGGACTACTTGGAACAGCTGTTGACCTTCAGCTCCGGCTCCTCGGAGATTCCCAGGTTCCGGTGATTTCTTTTTTTCTTAAAAAAATGTCGATTTTATCTTCTCTTTTAAAAGAAATTGTGGATTTGGGTGTGTGAAATTTCCAAGATTATGTATATATTTTCTCTTTTGTACGCAGTGTAACAATGAGGCATATAGTTTTCTAAATTATCTATCATTGGGAAATAAATAAAAAAAACAAAACCAAGAGAATCATGTGAAAGCGTATTGGACGTAGTGATCTGATGAGGCTCTATTAAAATAGAGGTTAAGAGTTCAATCTGATTTACTTTCACATTAGGATTAGATTTAGGTGAGTTAGCCTTCGGGCTTGTAAAGGCAGCTTCATAAAAACAAAAGAAATATGGAGTCACTTGTACTTGATTTTTGTCTTATTTCTGGAAAAATTGGTACAGTATGAAGTAAAAACAAGACGAGGGAAAACATGAATGCGTGAACTATCGTTGACGTGGCAAGAATTTAGGTCTAACGAATCATATGCTAGGTATGAATAGGGGCGTGCAAAGTTCTGAAACCAGACCGAATCAATAGATAGCAAACCCCTAGTTCGTAATTTTCAAGAACCAAAACTATACTCACTATGTAAGAGGTCAGTTCGGTTCGTAACTAGATTTTCAACTTTTAATTAGTCGATATATCAAGTTTGTGGCTAGAATCAGACAATTTTGGTCTCGATTTATATGTAATTTTTTTATTTATAATTATTATGAGTACTAGAAATTTGTCAAACAAAAATTAAATAATTCTTTCAATTTACTAGTTAAAATCGCACCGTTAGTCATTATTTACGGTTCTTTAATTTCAATTCCAATAAGGTTCTGATCTCGAGTCTAAAATGCCTACCCTTAAAAATGAGCATCAATATAAATCGATCTAATGGTAGTTAGATAGATTTTGATCACATTATATCTTCGACATGTCAAAACACAACTGAAAAGTCACTTCAATCTCACTCGAAATAAGTCACTTCAAACTCACTCGAGATAAGGCACCTCAGACATGCAAGGCCATGGAAAAATGACCAGAAAGTCCCTTACATATCATTGCAACATTTAACAGCTAAGACACAAACATTAACAATTCAAAACTTAGATAAAACAGTTTCCAAAATCCAACACAAAGCTATCGAAGCAGATTACACAAAAACCAGATCGATTTCAGCGAAGAGCGACGCTATTCCTGCTAGCATTTCCAAAAATGGCGATTTATTCGAACAATTAAGCGATCGGATACCAGGTTTTGCCTATTAACTTGACGAAACGGGAAGAACATATTCACAAGTTGGCAAAACCTAGGATCCAATCTCCTCAGCCGAAAGGGTTTTGTTTTTGGTTTGGCGATGCGGCTCAACGAGCACGGTCTCTGATCACTTCGAGGTCCATCTCGGTCGGATCTGTAGCCTGAATCTCGTAGTGCACACCGTCCAGCTCCCGCCTGAACGAGTCCTTTGTGGTGGCGTAGAGCATCTTGGAGCGGATTCGGGAGGTATCAGGAGACCTGAAACATCCGAGAAATGCATGAGTTGATCAACAAAGATTCCAAAATGGCAGACGAGCAGTGTTATAAAAGATGTCAGACGCTAGTCGAGCAAGTAGAGCTGCTTAGTAAGGATATTCAAAAAACCGGAACCGACACACAAAAACCAAACCGAAAAGAACCGAAGCAATCCACCTTGGTTATAATTTAGGGAAAAGTATAATTAAATACACTCAACTATACACTTTCTCCACTTAGCTACACAGCCTACACCTAACTAATATTTAGGTCATTCAAATACACCAAACATTTTTTTTTGACACAGTAACATTTTTGGATGGATGTGTTAAGTTTTAAAAGTGAAAAGTCTAAAATACCCTTTGACTAAAAATCTAATTTTAGATCTGAAAATTATATTTGTACTCAAGGGCATTTTTGCTTTTCCACTTTCAAAATTAACATATTCCATTCAAAAACTTAGCAGGTGGGAACATATGAAACCTGAGTGTATCTGAGTGATCCAAATCTTAGCCACGTGCAGCTAAGTGAAAAATGTGTATAGTTTAGTGTATTTATCTGTACTTATCCCTATGATTTAAACCGATTACAAAACTGGTCTGATCCTGATTTGAAGAAATTGAATACAAAATTTGCACACATGGCTCTTTTAAGTCATTGATTTTTGTTAATTGAACCTAACAAATATTGGGCCAATAAAAATGGGTCAAAAGAGGCCTAAAACCCGGTTTAAATAAAACCAACTGAACTGAAAACCGGCTGGTTCAAAACCGAGCTAAACCTAATTCCATCGGTTCAAAACCGAACTGAACCGACCACCCCTGTTTGGTTCAAAACCAAACAGTGAGCACTCCTACCTCTAAGGATTAAACTGAAATTAATAGAATTTGTATTTTTTTAAATAGATTATTCCTTATACACCTTCAAAATATGAATTACTGTATAAAGAATCAAAGATCCGTCTTCAATAAATCCCCTATAAGCCCGATTAATTCCCTATAATCTGATTAATGTCTTATTAATCCACTTCATTCCTAATTAGCCTCCGATTGGTCTCCGAAGACAAAATTGTCTGGCTAGGATCTGGCGTATTTTAGAACACCGACAAAACATAAATATTTTAATATTTATCAAATTCATATCCTTAGAAAATAATGATAAAGTGATGATAAAAGTACCACCTAGTATAAATTATTTTAGTGTTAGGTATTTTTTATTTGAAATATATATTAAAAAATAAACTACCAGACCGGCCTAGAACTGGTCCACCGATTCAAACCACCCGATAATATGAAATATATGCAAACATCGCAATAAGGCAAAGCGCTAACCATGAAATGAAGAATATTTTGCTCTTTTGGCAATTGTCAGAAGTGACGAAGTCGAAATCGTATATGGCATATCGACAGTCGTTTTCAGGTAGAGCCGCGGTGAAATCGTCGTAGTTCTGAGACAAGCCCCCCGTCTTCTCGACGATAACCTCCCATTTCTTCTCATCAATTTTGTATATCACGAAGCGGTGTACCTTCTTACGCTTTAGGTCCATGAACGTGTCTTTGCTGTGATCGGCGATCCTTAATCCCGACAAAGAATTTGACTGAAAACCAAAAGCAAAACCAATCGAGAATTTGAGTCAAATAATGATAGCAACGATGAATCAATGCTAATTGTCATATGAAAATTAAACCCAAATGCAACATTTTTTTCTCATTTTGGGAAACTAAATCCAAATAATGATAAGAACTATGAATCAAAGCTTGTCGTCATATGAAAATCAAACCCAATTGCACAAAAAACGGATGATGATAAGAACGGTGCAAAGAAAAACCATATAGCTTCAATTTAGATCTGCAGAAACTACCATCAAATGAAATTGATTAATGCACTGTTTGGCTGCCGAGAAAATCATGGATTTCACAAATAAGCCAGAAAATTAAATTCAGATCTATAAATTGTTCCCTTGAATGAAGGAACCGAAACATCATGTCTCAAACACTAACGTACTGTTCTTTTGCTGAGAAGATAAGATCTTTTCCATGATTTCTTATCCTCTTGCACAACAAATCAACTACAACAAAATACAGTAACTTGGCAAATTATAACTGATTCTCATTCAATGGATTCAACCCAGAAAGTTCCAATCAATCAAAGCACTGAAATTTCCAATAGATGCAAAATCTCAATCCAAGTCAACCAACAAATCCATGAAATGTCAACAAAATTGAGTCTCTTTAGCATAAAAATCTGAACTTTACTGATCAAACACACAAACAAAACAAACCCTTTGTCCAAAATCCCCAAATTAAGAACTCATCAGATCGATTCATATATCCAAGTAACCGGAACAACCTTAAAATCCCCAAAATCATCACACGGAGCAACAAACAAAAAGATAATTCTACCATATAAACCCAGAATTGAGCTTATTTCACTGCAAAATCTGAACTTTACAGTCCAAAACACACAAACAGAACAAACCCTTCAACGAAAATCACCACATGAACGAATCTCCATTCCGATTCGACACCTAAACATTCAGACAACCTTAAAATACCCAAACTAAGCTATTTGATTGAGATGTGTGACTCACGCGAGTGAGGGTGATTCCTCTGAACGACATGGCGATCGATCGATTGATCGATCCGCAAGCTTGGAGAGTTGGGGAAGATGGGTCTCTCTGGATGAAATCGATCGGCACAAACCCACAGAAGAGAAGCGATTGAGATTCAGAGCCACAACAAGGGAATAAAGGGAAAAAAATATGAAGCACCCACCAGATGAACAAAGACAATAAAAACAAAAAACGTCTCTCTCTCTCTCTCTCTCTAAAATGTATGGAAAGTTTTGATTAATATATATATAACTGGCAGAAACTTTATTTCCACAAAGAGGACACATTTGTAACAAATAATAGTGTGTAATTATAAATGAGTCTAGTTTTTAGTTAAACCTTCATTTGAATAATTAAACTTTTAATTCAAGTTTATTTCAATCCAACTCAAATTTATGATATCATAAAGGGAATATAGGCAAAAAAATAATGTTATATACCAAAACATTTTTGTAACGAAGACATGAAGTTTATGTTATTTGTCATGGTCCAAAAATGCTTTAAAAGTTCTCTTCTTTTGTAAAACGTATGTAATTTTATAAAATTGATGAATTTGCTTATGAAATGATAAGTAAAATTTTTTATCATAATTATAAAATATAATTTAACTACAAATTAAAATACAAATTTTGATTGTACAAATTTAAAACTACGGAGACTTCAAAAGAATTTATTTTAAGAAAAATTAATTTTTAATTGAAGAGCAATTTTTTTGTTTTATAAACTTATGCACATTTTGTACAAAAATGTGATTTTGAATATTAATACGTTGTACGTAACTCTTGTCGTCGCTTAATATTTATTTATTTATTTATATAAATAATATTTGATGTATTGTAATTTTATAATAACACGCAATTCATACGATTATATATAAGTTATATCCAATATAATAGAATATAACTTTAACCCATACTTTATTATTTAGTTACCACTATTTTACCATATACATGAACCAATGGTATTATACTATTTATTTGTGTCTAGAATATATTATATGTACCGTTATTTTTTGTATAATTTCCAAAATTTAAGTATTGTTTTATAAATTTGTAATAAATGCATATATCAAACTAAACGAATTAATTTGCATTTGAGTTTTATTTTTATTTTCATTGAAACAAAAACCCTGTCTAACTTTAATAAATATGAAATTAACTCGACTCATTTCAACTATTCTAACATAGTGTAATTGAATAGAATAAAGTAAAATATTATATTTGAATTTATTGGAAAATTTTGTTTCGTCTAGTGTTTTAAATTTGAATAATTCAATTTTATTTAAAATCATTTAATTTTTTGAATCATCAAAAAATTAAGAATAAATCATTAGACTGTATAATTAAGTAATTAATTTTTACTTTCATAAGTTAGTTTAGTGGTTAAGGGCCTTAAAATAATTCAAATCTATATAAGAGCGTCATGATTTTATTATTTAAAATAAAATTTTGTTTGTTGATATACATTCAACATCCTTCGTCATATAATTGAAGTTTATTCATATACATAAATGGGTATGAGATAAATAGGTTGAATTAATTACTTTTAAGTTAGAACTAAAAACAATTCACCTTGAATCAGTTGATTTAATATCCCAAATTTCCAAATTATGCACTATTCATTGATTCCCAATAAACTCAAAATTTGAAGCTACGTGTACATACAAATTAAAATAAATGCTCATTTATAATTTTTGCCTTTAAATGTTTAATTGCATTAACTAAAAAAACTTTTTCTGCACACCATTAATATTCATTTTCCCCACAAAGAGAAAACTTCACCGACTGTCACACTATTTGAGACGAAGTTAAGAGTCTGATCTCGTTGAAAGAGTCAAAATAATTTTACAAATAAATATAAATTGATGTAATTTTTTTATAAAAATAAATAATATTATTTCACAATACAAAAGTTCAACTAGCTACAAACAGTATGATTCTACCCTAAATCACTTAAGCTCTAGATTTGTTAACCAAATTAATAAAGTTTTTAAGCATTTGTGATATTTGTATTTCTCTATTTTAAAATTTTGGAACAAATAGATTTTTTATTTGCTTAATTAGCATATAAATTTTAATAATAATATTAGACACTGAAGATATAAATATTTTAATATTTATTACATTTATTTCATTCGAACTAAAATAAAAGTGTCAATAATAATATCTACTAGTCTAAATTATTTTTAATTTATTATTTTTCTGTTGCCCAAGTCATAGGCAGATAGGATTGGCTCCTTTTGGTTGGGTTATGCGGCACTACGATATGAACGATGTCTAGCAAGTTATTAAGAGAGAGTGAACCGGTTATGGCGCTCCAAGATAACTTGAGGAGTATGGTTGACCCTGAGAGTGGTGTTGAGTGTTAGAAACAGTTTGTGTGAAATGTCGAAATATAATTTATTTATTTTTTACCAAAAATATTTCTTCACGCAAGAACTTCGGACAACATAATTATAGAATAAAGATAAAATGTTTCTTATAATCGATGTGTTACCGTGGTAAAAAATCTCCACAAAAGATATAGTAAAAAGTATTAAATTGAAAATTAAATAAATAACTCAATGTACTAAATTGAAATAACTTACTGTGAGAAAGGTGAGTTTTTGGTGTGGTGTTCAACGAGAATCGGGGAATAGAGAACAAGGATGTGGGAAAACGGTTCCACGTCAAAGTCATTTTTTATTGCCGCCGAAGTTGAAATTGCAAGTGATTCCTAGCTACTAATCGTGAATGAAAATTGAGAAATAGTGAGATCTAGCTACCTTTTTTAGTGTAGCGGTTACATGAAATCTAATTCAAAAGGAAAATAAACTTTGGAGGTATAATAAAATTGATGAGGGAGAATCCTTCTTAATTTAGGAGATATGTCTTCATTGACTTGACCTCTTGATTCTATACTTGAGATCTTGACTTATTTGGAGAATTTATGAGAAATAAAGAAATTTGAATACTAACGATCTGTCAGTGATTGACACAGAATTAAACTTGAATTCGAACAAGTCGACGACTCAGGCCTGTAACAAACTGGGCTTCAGCATTCCTTGGAGGCTAATCTTGCTTCTCGGTGCAAATAAGGTTTGTCTTGTCAATAATGGTTGGCAGCGCGGGCTTGGAGTGATTAGGGTTTAGCATGTTGGTAACATGCTGACTAAAGGGTCTTCACGGGCGAAGTTTCTTGACCAATGTCGAAGGCTTGAAGGAATGGGCTGGTCCAGCTCTTGGCGACCACACGGGCCACACGCGAGCTTTGTGTGGGGCAAGTTGATGGCTGAGACAACGATCTCGGGTGGTCGAACCTTGGTCGACCATTGAGCACATCTTGGTGTCGGCGAAGGCAAGGAGATGGTCAAGCCTCGGTTAGGCTGTTGAACATGTACGGGCATTAGTTGGTCGTTGGAGTGGTTTTTGGTAGCTAGCCTCGTTTGATAGTTAGTGTAGGTTGTAGTGAAGTCGTTCAACCCGCGATTGGAGGATAGAAAAGTCTCAAATAATTTGAATGAGAGTTCGTTAGTCACGTTTCGGGTCATTTTGAGGTGAAAAATTCATCACAAAATGACTAAGAAAAACATGCTGTCGGAATTCATAGTCGTCTTTCTCCCTTTCAGCCAGCGAGCTAGTTTAAGTTTATTGGATCGTACAGATCCAGTTTACTGGAAGATTGCTTACTTATAACTTACTTATAAGCTTTATAAGCTATCGTTGATCTTAAGATCTAGTAATGGTGAGTTCCACTCTAATCTAAAGAAGTAAAGAATGCCATGCTATTCTATCTTCCCGTCCTAAAAGAAAGCATCAACTTGAACTTCATTTAGCTCCCTTTCCCTCTCGCTAAGAAAGGGCAAATGAGTACCTAAAATCTTCTTCTAGAAAATGAGACAATGACCCACAGCTTTGACAGAATCTCATCCTCTGGAACTACCTAGAAAGAGGGGTAGGATCAAGGCATACATACAAGACTACTTTATTTACCAGAATTCCTGCCGACTTAGTAAACAACCTCTAAATGTCAGGCGTCAAGGGTTGGACCCCTAAGGTGCCTTTTGCATATTATTTATTGCATTTGAGAACTTCCTGCTTGCTAGCTTGACTCCCCTACCCTATAGGTAAAGACTAATAGCGATATCATGACCTTCTCTCACTCTAGCTTTCGAAAAGAGCATGAGATCATAAGCGAAGAATTAATGGGATCTCTGTACTATACACCTACTCTTGGAAGAGTAATCGTAATCGTAAACCAAGTCTTATTACCCGGCACTCTCTCATTAATAAGCTGCCCTAGCTATGGAAAGCACAAAAAAGCAGGGGATAAAGAAGGAAGACCGAGGGTGATACCCAACAAATAAGGTCTGAGTCTATTCCATGTTGTAAGACTCTGGAGAAGAATACGGATCAGCTAACATTCTATATTGTAGATATGCTTACAAAGAATACTAGGGGGCATTCCCAGATCATGAATGAGGGGGTCTAGGGATAGAGATGTTGGACCGTTATTACTTGTATTTCGCTTCTAAGTCAGGAAGAACTCAATGCGTCTTTATATCATATAAAGAGCCCGTTTTTGGAATTATTTGCCACATTCATTGTTCAGTTCTGTTCAAAGTGCTTTTTCTGGTTCAGTCTTTTCTCTGGTTGAAAGGTATAGATAATGTCTTAATAGAAGATGTTTTCTGAATCTTCCCTGTGATTTCCAACTCTTCTTCCCGGACTGACCCCTCTAGTGGGACGAGCGAAGCGAAGGGCTTCCCCGAGACTTTCTAGTTGAAGTTGAATCAGGAGCTTCCTCGTTCTTCTTTCTTGTCTCTTAGGAAAAGAAAAGTACAAGCTCTAGCCAGCCCTCAATCCTAACTAAGTAAAGCTTGCTTACAAGATCGATATAAGGAAAATGACTCTCGCGAAAAGACTCAACAATCACGGTCGACTTTCTGCCTTGCACGCTTGGTCTGGCTTAGTAAGAAGTAACTACCTTACCTCTAAACTTCAACCTTTATTATTGAGCAGCTCCGCACCTCCAGAAGAGATATAAATAACCTCTTCGTTTAAATGGTTTACCCTTACATTTCCTTCCTAAGGTGAGCAATAAATTACATTTATTTCTTCAACCCTAAAACTTCGTTACTTATTACCCCATCCCTTTTCTGTTAAGTAGAGCAATAAACTCCCATCGGGTTAGTTATTCGAGAAATAAGTCCCCCTTTAGGATAGAAATAGAGCCTTCTTCGTTAAGCACTCGAGTACCTATCTTACCTCTTCTCTGTCGCTATACTGCTATTTCTTACTGAGTAACTTCATCCCTCTCCCTAACGGGCGAGCATATAGATAACCTCTTCGATATCAATCACTTGAGTACCTAACCTAGGGCCCTCCTCGGAAGGACCGGGGAACAGAAGAGAGTCACATCCCAGCCTAGCTTAGGGGATTCACTTTGGAATAGATAACCTTACCCTAGCTCGATAGATATATAACAAGGAACTCCCTTAACTAACTCTAGCCTGAAATCAAGTAGACTCATATCCTACGTCTTATGTTATATGACTGAGAAGTCACATTTACATCTGACTATATTCTAGTATGTTCTGTCTAATATCTCTCCTGGCGTCTAGTGCTGATCCTTACTGTCTTATTCTTCCAGGATTCGTATCATTGTGAAGGGGATTGGACTACTCTTCCTAAGGTAAATAAATAAGTCCCCAATCCCGGGTCCAAGAGACAAGATAAACCAAAGTGAAAAGAGCATATTGCGAAGAGGGATTACATGTGAGGACACACAAGGGATTTATTAGAAGACTGTGAAGGAGAGGGCTCGAAGAGACCAAGGTTCATTCTTAACGCTTGGGCCAAGGTAGCTCGGTATCTATTTAAGAGAAATCCACCCTGCATAGGGCTAAAGTAAGCAAACCCTCTGTGACTCGAGTAAGCAAAAACAAAGGTTCGTGAGACCTCTTCGTTTCACTCGAGCATATTGGTTCCCTCTTCGTTGTCACTCGAGCATAGCCCCTTCTTCCCTCTTCTAAGAACTCGAGATATAACTAACCTCAGTATTATTTCTATTCATTATTTCTATTCATTATTTCTATTCATACCGTCGAATCCAAGCCCAAGCCTCCCCCTAACTAAGAGAAATCAATACCTTTCTTTGCTCAAAAGAGAGAGGATGGGATAAGTCTCTGAAAGATAGGATTCCACAAGTAGCTTATCTTATGAGGAAGGAACAACGGGACTTGCTCGAAGCTGTTATATCTGTTCGGAAAGAAACCACTTTCTATATGTTCGGCAGGCATCTTTATGTTATGTTCTAAGAGGACTAGTCTCTAGTCTTTTTATTAGGAAAGACAGTTAGGAAAGCAATATCCTCAATTGCTGTCAGTCTTAGCATTGCAGCTAGGCAGAAAGGAGTCACCAGCTAGGAGTGACCAGGGAAGGGAGTTACCGTTCCCTTTGGCTCGTTTTGAGTTACAGGAGTTAGGAAAGGAACCCTTGGCTGGCTTGAGTTCATACCTCTGTCTTGTTTACCGATTTACCGAACAAGGAAAGGAGCTTAGTCTGTCTAATTTCTCTGGCTCTAACCGAAGTATTCCCTTATTTATATGAATACGTAACATACCGTAGCTATCTCACTTTCCTATGTTCCATCGAATCGGAATCGTCTAATAAAGCTATATGCTAATGAGAAACGAATCTCGGCATCAATAGGAAAGCATCCATAGTCTTTTCTGGGCAAGGAAATGACCCGGTCCACCTGTTATCCAAGGTGAACGAGTAGCCCAAAGAAAGTACTAACCTAACGCCGGAAGGACATAAATGGGTGCTTAACCTTGGGGCCATGGCTTCTCAAAAAAGAAAGCACGAGGGAACCTAAGGCAGCATGCCGGAGTCACCGGCTTAGGCAGGACATAAATGGGTTTTAGGGCCATAGCTTCTCAAAAAAAGAAAGCAAGAAATGGGTAACCTAAGGCATTCCGGAGTCCTCTGGGATAGGAGTTTCTTTCCGAAGGTACTAAGTTCTCGACTATAAGGAACAGGGACTGGGATAAGGTCACTTGCTTGCCAACACGCTGGCAGTTAGGAGGTCACTTGCCTTTCCCATGTAAAGTAACTAGGAAGGACCCCAACACAAACAGGGGCAGTTAGTTAGGAGTCAGTCGACGAAGGTACACCCCTGTGCCGTGCTCGACTACAAGGAGAGGTCTAGGGATAGGGAACCCCAAAGAGGGGCACCAGCGATCTCGTACCTCAGGGCAGAAGCGAAGGAAGCGGCTTGGTTGGCTTATCCCGGCTGGCTTCCTATGCACTTACACTTAGTTTGATATTGATACCTCTTCGGAGAAAGAGGGGAAGAAGCGATTTTGTATCGTTATCGTAGGGCAGAAGCGAACTGACTTACTTTAGTTAGTGAGCATATTAGTGAGCGAAGCGGGGATAGCTTTGTTTGATACCTCAGCTGAGAGAGGGGAAGAAGCGATTTTGTATCGTACTTCAAAGCGGGGAAGTCAGTCCCTCCATTAAAGAAATACCTCCACTAGTAACTTGCAAGGTCTCCAGACTAAGGCAGAAGACAAAGGCATAAGTCAAATAATATAAACAGCTAGAAAGAGAAAGCAATAATAGCATTCCTAAAGCCAAGGTAACAAGCCAACACTAGGGCCGTTTTGACCTAGGGCTTTTAGCCGAGGTTCGAAGACCTAGGTTCGCAGACCTAGAGCATCTTCTTGACCTAGGGATAAAAACCAAGGAAACTACTTCATTTTATCTCCAACCTCTCCCTCTCCCTCTCGCCTTGTTCTATCCTTCGACTTAGAAAAAGGCTTATCCCGAGAAGGAATCACTCCTAGGCTTAAAGTGTACCCGCAGTAACTTGAGGAGTTGAAAACCATGAACGTTTCGTTCCCATATGCATAAGCTTATTCTAAATCGACATATCCAGGTATATATCCCAACAGGTTCCCTTTCTTTCAAAGTAAAGTAGAATCAAAGGCTTTACAGCTTATTTTATATGGATCTTGGTTGTTCTTAACAGCGATGGCTGTTTATTTAGATCCATCTAACCAATTTAAATTGCCTGATAACATATCAATGCCCACATAAGCTAATTTTTAGGACATTGTCATTTCCAATCCCATCTAAATCTTGTATAGTATAATATCCTTATGTTATTAATGTTCATAAAATGAATTAATTGTTTCTACTTTTCAGTTTTCACTCTAGATAAACATGAAAAATTAATGTTATTGTTAATCTTGGACTACTATAAAATAACGAAAATCCATCGTAATTCTTTATTGAATCCAAATTATCGAATTAGAATTAGAATTTAATTAAAATAAAAATAAAGATAAAATTTATTACAAAAATATATTGGACTATGTACATTTTCAAGTTCAGCACATTAATTTCTTTTTGCAAATGCCTCAATTTTGTATAGTTACATATAAAATAAGTTTACTTAAATTTAACATAATTGATATATAAAAATTTTAAATGTCCTCACTATATTGTCTAAATAATATAATTATTTAATAAATACGAAATGACCATTTAACCATCAATCATATAACAAATTTAACTTATGAATTAAAGATATATTTGTTTTTTTAAATAAATAAATAAAAACATTTTGTAAGATGATAAATTTTTTTTAAAAAGTTGAGGTACTAATTAAAATTGGATATAGACATTTGTAATTATCCCAAAATATAAAATAAAAGAGTGTATTTTCAGGCTGGGTCAGCAAAGGAGTGCGATGCGTAGAGACAACGCTGACGGTGCTTTTTCCAAGCGGTGGGCCCCAACGGAGAGTCGCTCGCGACTGCTTTTACTTTCATGTGCCTGTGGACCCCACGAATCTACTTTAAGTTCCGCTGACGTGTCCGACCAGTCGCTTTGCATGACGTCAGCTACCCTCACCCGGTCGCCGCGTATGTTTCTCACATTTACAGCGTGACACGACCCTATGACCCAGTTTAAGTTACAGGCCCGATAAAAGCCCAATAAGCCTTTTTTCTTTCCGAGGCCCATTTTCAACTATTTCTCATGTAATTTTCTTTTGTTCATGATCTCATCGTCTTTGTGACTCTTGTTTATTTCTGATTTCCATGTTGTTGCGTTTTTTCTATTTTCTGATTTTGCTTACATATTTTTCTCCGAAACAATTTCAGGTGAATATCACTGTGTAGAAGAATGTAGCAGCAGTAACAAAGGCCGGATCGAAACCTCTGATTCCTCACGGTGAGTCATTCTTCACCATGTGTTTCTTATGCCTATCATGTGTTCGACGAAATGCCTGTGAGGACAATCAGTAAAAATAACAACAACCTTTTTTCTGGGTTTCTCCTAATGGATTAAATGCACTTAGTTATGATGCTATAGAGCCAAGTCCTGTTTATGGAATTTGACTGTCAAGCAAATAAATACATTTGGTGTCAATGAATGATGATTTTGAGTTTTGACACTAATGGAGTGGAGTGGCACCTGGGAAGTGTCCTTGTCTCTCTGTTTTGTGAAGTTTAAGGATGATCTGCACCCAAATCCGTGTTTAAATCACTGGCACGACCATCCCGTGACCCTGAGTGACTCCTCAACGATTGAAATCACGGGTTTTGAGCAATGACTTTGTGTCTATGTTTGAATGATCATATTTAGGCCCCGTAGGAGATCTAGAGAAAGTCATTTTTGATGGTTAGAATGATTCAACATGGATTTACATAATCAACAATGGAGTTATAAAACTAATGGTAATCCAGTATAACCCTTATCCAGTCCTCGATCCCAATCTTCCTGATTCCATTTGAAACCGTGAGGATTTTTCTTTATAAGACTCTTAGGCTTGACGCTCAGCTAGCTCGTCTTTACTTTAACCAGTACAAGTTGGATACTCAACAAAAATATAGATGAATACACGGTGCTTGCTTCTGTCGTTCTCTACAAAATTCTTTGCTGCACAACGTAACATATATTTTTCTCCAGAGTCGACATCATATATTTTTCTATATCATATGGGATGGCAAGTGGAACTAGCTTTGTTCACGTGTGCTGGCTCTTTACCTAACGAGTACAAATTTGGTGTACTTTGATCATTAAATAAGAGTGCATGATTAAATACTCTACCTACCACTCTTGTCTTTTCATTTTTCTTGATGAACTTGGAACATATTTATAATCTGCATCTTTTGACAATTTGTAACATATATATCTGTAGTGCACTTTGTTTGAATAATAAGACCATGACTTGGTTTTAAATACATGACATCATCTCAGGAATTTTAGAGACTGCGTGTGGGTTTTGGGTGCTTGTGATTATTATACAGGGAAAATGGTAAAATGATGTTGTATACCATTCCGCTTTTGCAAGAGGATGTTGTATAGTTTTTTAATGGCACAAACGTGTTGTGAGTTTTGATATTTTGGGCGAAATGTGTATATATGTACATAAATAATGAAATTTTCCTTGAAATTAAGAATTTTAAAAAAATAAGTTTTAACTTAAAAATAATTTAATTTACACAAATTTTAGTATATTCTTAGAAAAACTTAAAAAATATTTTTTTTGAAAAATAATCAAAGTTCACAGCACATTTTTGTCATTAACAAAGTATGCAACACTTTCTTGCAAAAGTGTGATAATATTGAGCACCTTTTTGCCAGTTTCACTATTATAAATCCCTCTGAATTCTTGCAACTCGACATGTTATGGTGATATCACCTCGGGGAATATTTCAGATTACGTGTGTCATTGTCAGATGTGTACATGAACTTTTGGGTGCTTGTGATGATTGCGAAACTCTGAGTTCTTGCAACTTGATGTGTTAATGTCTCAATTCCTTTGAAATTCTGCAAACATGTGTAAGTCTTTGAAGCTAAGTTAGCTTATGAAGAAATGTGATTTTAGATGTGTTTTTCTTCTGATCCTTCTTGCCAAATTTCTTACAGTAGATGATTATGCCTATTGAGAGTCATTTGGTTTTGACTTGTGTTTGTATTGCTGCTCTAAAGATTTTTTGCAAAAGAAAGTTTCTTTTACAAAAAACTATGATCTTTTAGACATTGTGTGTAGGCCAGAGAGATCCATATATCAGATTTGTAGCATAGTTTAAAAAAAAAACCATATCCACTAGCTATATATAGCCTCTTTCTTTGACCATTGATGCTAAGCTCCACAGTTGAAAGTTTAAGCCATTGATGCATTCATTGTATTATGCAAGTTAAGAACACAATTAATTATGAGTTATAGAAATGGTAGGAAAATAAGTTGAGGCTTGACAGTGTTGGTGAGTTGATAGCATATATGGTGGTCCGTATAAAACAAAATTATGGGAGGAGAAATCTAATACCATATTTAGTTAATTAAGTTATGAGTGTTAAAGTTTGACCCACTTAAAATGTCTCGATCAAGACGAAATATATTACATGAGATTAGGTATGAAGTTACCGGTTTTATTAATTCTTATACCGACGGTATTGCTGGAAAAAAACGTGGAATTATGCATGAGGGGCAACATACATGTTGCCCATAGAAGTATGGGTAAAAGATTGATTGAACTCTAATATCATGATAAAACCCGGTTCACATAAAATATCAAGATGATAGATGTAACCGGCAAGATGTTTATCAAATGATGTCGGGATTCACATTTTTTAATTGACTCACTAAAAACTCAAGCTAATTGATAGAAGCACTATGATGTTTATTAAGGGATGACGGGTTTCACATCTTTACGATATGGGATGCTAATAATAGTTCTTATATATTACTAGATAAGTGCTTGTGTCACATATTGAAAAAATGTGATTAAATAAACTAATTCAAATAAAGTGTATGAATCTCCACTGACCTTTTAGGTGGGTCGGAGTTTGGTCCATCTATCACCCACACCCAGTGCTCTAAAACTCCCCTAGAACTCGATAAACTGAGTAAACTTTAGTTTTGGACCTATTTTTAGGCAAGGAATAATCAAATTATACTTGTTTTTCTAAGACTGAAATGCAAAATGTGGCAGTGTACTATTTAAATTATGTAAAAAGTAACTGGATACTTTTGTTTTTGCAAGAAATGGCGACGAACTTACTCTTTTTTTAAAGCAAAACCTGCATATATGAAATTAAGTTTTTTCAAAATAAAAATATATTTTCTCAACTTGAGTTCACCCATTTTTTTTCTTTTCTTGCACGTCATCGATGTTATTTCGTGAAATTTCAAATCTAAACGAGTTTAGAATCAGGAGAAAAACATTTTCGGGGTTGTTTTTCTGCTGTGTTTGCTTTTTTTTCCTTGCTGTTTGGCCTTGTGTTCCTCTCTTTTAATGCAATAAATCTTTTTCCTTGCTGATAAAAAAAAGAATCAAGAGAAAAACCAATGAGTTCAAGTTGGAAAAAATTACTGCCTCCCCTCAAGAACTTAAATAAGAAATTTTTGAACTTTCCCCTGTCAATATGAGTTTTTTAAAAGACAAGATCTTCTCTTTATTGCCTGCTTGGCTGCTTTGGTGTGATAGAGAGAGATGGTTGAAGTTGATGCATATGCTTGTACTTGGAGGTCCACCTTAAAAATCCATGTTATTAATCTGAAACTGCACGTTTTTAGTTGACCAATTACATCATCAGTACATGAACATCAACCATATTATATAATATATTTTTTCTCCTTTCACTAATGACAAATTGACAATGAGATCAGATGGAGGAGATTTCCTGGAAATTGAGGCATGGATTTGGGATATGCCTCTTTTCTTCTTCCTCTTTATGATTATTCAATTTTATCAACTTGTCTTGAGCTGGCCCCACTCCTTTTGGACTATGATGTACCCTTCTCTCATATATATATATATACATACACATATATGGTTGAAACTTGAATGTGTCTTTAACAGCTCCATTTCTCTGAGTAGCTTTGATTCTGTTTACTTAGTGAAAAAATGGGAAGAGCTCCATGTTGTGAGAAGATGGGGTTGAAGAAAGGTCCATGGACTGCTGAAGAAGATCAGATACTTATCAATTACATTAATCTCTATGGCCATGGCAATTGGAGGGCTCTTCCTAAACAAGCAGGTACTTATATATTTATATATATTTGTTTGTTGGAACATGTCTTGAATCAAGTCTGAATCCGCGTTCACCGGTTTTTAAGAGCAGAGCCCGGTTTGGGAGTTCGGGTTGAGGGTGAAGGGTGAATTTAGTGGTCCCCATTTCATGTCATGTTGAATCGGGAATATTGTGTATCTGTTGGGTTTGGTGTATTTTGCCTCTTTATGGGATGACAACAGGACAATTTTGGGGCAAATTTAGTGATCTCTGTCTCATGCCTTGTGCAAGTTTGAAGATTTTTGTTATCCTTACCGATAGAGTAGTGGCTCTCTTTTTTCCTTTTCAACTATTCGGTGATTATGTATTCTGAAATTCTCAATAGTATCAGTCAACGCATTGTTGGTGAACTGCGTAAAATCTGGTGTTCTTGTATTGCCCAATTTCTGTTTGTTAAAAAATATATATATTTATGCATATTGTCTTTCTCATTATGACATCCTATATCATTTCCCTATTTCAATTCTTGTACTGAATTCAGGAGCTGGTTGTGACAAACATTGTATGTACAATTAAGGAACTATTTTGAATTGTCATTTTTTTTCTTTCTTCTAGGTTTGTTGAGGTGTGGGAAGAGTTGCAGACTCCGGTGGACTAATTACTTACGACCGGACATTAAACGAGGCAACTTTAGCAGAGAGGAAGAAGAAACTATCATCAAGCTACATGAATCCATGGGAAATAGGTATATCTTTTCATGTTCTTATGTTCTCAAAATTGAAATTTAGATATCACTCAAACTCAAGCATATATTACTTCATTTCACTTGAAGGGTTACTTCATTTAACTAATCTCTGATTAATGTCTAATATATTTCAGAACAGTAATTAAAAATCAGTTTTACTAATAGGCGTGCCTCAGTATGCATAAATCTGTATTTTTAAATTTGGATCATAGTGCATTATGTTTATTTGTAGCACCAAATCATGAAAACGATCTCTTTGCTCTGCTCAATGCACCGTGACTCTGAAAAGATTCTATCATAATAACGACACACAACTTAGCAGCCCATATTGCAATTAATTATTCGCCTAATCTCTGATTAGAACACAATCATAGTTAATTAACACGTCTGTGACAGAGCATATCTCAACGTGACCCTTTCGTTTCTTGTCCTTACCGTCGTCGGATTGTTTCAGGTGGTCGGCGATCGCTGCGAGGCTGCCGGGAAGAACCGACAACGAGATCAAGAATGTCTGGCACACCCATCTCAAGAAAAAGCTCAAAACCCAACAAAATCAAAACATAATCGAAACAGAGTCAGTTATGATTCAAGAACAAGAACACGACGTGACCAATTCTCCGATGTGGTCGTCGTCGCAGAATGGGTCCTCCGGGTCGCCGGAACATGTTCCGGAGATGGAAGACAAGTTCTGGTCGGAAGGTGGGTTCTTGTCGGAATTTCAGGTGAGTTCTGTTGGTGAAGGAGAGGGCATGGAGTTTTGGTATGAGCTCTTCGCTACTGCTTCGGCCGGAGAGTTAACGGAATTAACTGAATTACCGGAAATTTGAATTGTAGTTTTTTTTTTCTTTCTTTTTTTGAGGTAGGAATTAGGATTTAGGAAGTGGTGAGCATGAATAATTTTGGTGTCCATTTTTGTTTCCCTTCTCATGGAAAATGAAATAATGATGAGCATTTGGAGCAACATTGTCGTATGTTTGTTTTAGAAAAAGTTATAAGATTCGGGATCGAAGAGAACTCGGACAAGTAAAGAAATAAAAAAAATCTACAAAACTTAAGTATAGATCGAAATGAAAAAACTCATTTTATAATAACTAAATAGTATGTAATTCACTTGAAAAGCAAAAATAACGATATTTTAGTAAATTAAGATACATTTAAACAACCTAATAATAAGTTAAACAAAAACATGAATTATAGAAAAAGTTTTTAAGCATATTCAAAATAAGAAAATAAATTTTGATCATGTTTGACCAAGTTGTCCGAGTGAGAAATCAAAAACCAAACTCTCGAGAAGAATTCATGAGTTTTTGAACACTTACTGCTAGAAGAATACGCTCGATCGTGAAGTTATTTACAACTAATAAGTATATCAAAAAAATTCATATCACCTTAAAGTTGTAGGCGAATTAAAACATGTGATAACTAAAAATGTGCCAAGAATCTAAAGTTTGCGATTAATGAAACTTGAAAGACATTCCACTGAAGACCACGTTGTTGAGAGGGTTTTGGCCAAGTAATTTAGACATTATATTTGTGGCAATGACCCTACTCATAATAAATTCTTTTTCCACGTCAAATGTATTTTTTTGAAAAATGCACTGTTATACTTATCTATTCATACAATCCTTCTTACCCTTTTAGCGAAATTGAATCCTTGATTTTACCACAAGCAGTGTAATGTTTACAATCGTTAAGGTGTCCCATTAGAAAATGAAACATTCACCTATCAAGTTTATTGGTAAATATGCCAGCCTTTAATAGATAAAAGGAAAATAAAAATAACCTATGAGTTGCGAGATCCATTGTTTAAATTTTAATGGGCCAATTGTTTTGAAATCAAGCGACCAGTCTAATTAATTTTTGACTGACTCTCAATTTATTTGATCATTTGATTATTTTTTTCAATTAATACGTGTTTAGTCTTGAAAGCTAGCTCTTAAGAGTGGTAAAACTGAATAATACTCTTTTTCATAATTTTTTATATAAATATTTGAGCAGGACATACTAAATGCCTATTAATTTATATACAATACATTTTCAATAAAAAATTTCGAGTTCGTTCAGTAAAAAGTGAAACTATTAAGATTAGTGGAGCCAGCCAAGATCTTGGCTGCTGTGTTTGGATTTGCTGAAATATTAATATGCACCACATGAATATTATTTTACTTAATGAACTAAAACTTACTATATATATTAGTGGAGGATAATGATTAGCATTTTGAAGCTGGTGGAGGAAACTTATCATCAACCTCCAATAAAATACCATTTTTCATATTAAAAGAGGTTATGAACACATACAAAGCATCACAATAAAAACGAGGAGGATAAATAGTTTTTAATCGGTTAATAATAATGTCCATAATATGTTGATGTGACATAAATAATAATTTTAATAGATTATAACACATTTAGATTAACGATAACAAAAGATAGCGAATCCAATCATAAAATTTGAACGGAATTCTATATTTAGAATCCTCCGCTGCATATTGATGGTGACTTTACCCGATTGAATTGAAAATTCTCATAATTAAGAGACGTGAAGCTAATAAACAGATTAATTAAATACAATTTATTTTTACCGTGATATAAAATTAATAGTCATCATTTCAACGTCGTACCTGAAGATGTTCTATTTAACAACGGTTGTTAGTTATTAGTTGTGCTGTTATTATATATGTGTTTGTTTGTGATTTCTACTTATTAGTGGCTGTAATCTTGCTTATTAGTAGATGTATGAGATTATGTTGATCGCAGGGTTATTTATAGGGGTTTAATGAGTTCTGGATTATGATCACGGAGTCTCTCCAACTATCGTGTTGAAAGTCGTGGCTTGTATAATTCTGTAAAGTTTTATAAACTCTCAATTTTTGAGTGCGATTTATGAGGATTGTCTCACCTACTTTTAAATAAATATGTAATGACTTGTTGATTGAAAACAGAGATATACCATTAGGCCACTTCAAAGGGCTCATTGATGATATTTTATCATTAAAGGCCCAATTATAATTGACGGGCCAGTGATATATAATTAGGGTTTACTAAGCCCACCCAAAACCTTACTATCATTAAGTATTTACATGAAAACAAACAACCAAACGAAGTAAAGTATGTTTAAGAAAATCAAGGACTATAGGTGGTTAATCAAGAATGTATTAACTATGAGATAAATAGTTATTAAAAAGAAATAACATACACCAAGTTCTTTGAATTACACATTAGGTTAGATTAGCGTGTTATTCGTAATGCCAACATTTTCTAATTTGAAATGAAAATATGAATCACTACACTAATTATGTATTTAGGTGACATAAATCTATGTCACTCTTAATATGATATATATCACTGATAGAAATAAAAGAGAGATTTATTATTGATTGTGTTATAAATTACAAGAGACCTCTATTTATAGAGGCAATAGAAATAGAATAGGAAAATCTAATATATGTGAGAAAGGAAATATAAATATAGGAAGCTAAATATATGAAACATAATATAATCTAACAGGCTCCCTCAAACACAATGCAGGAAATAAGAATTGAGTTTGAAGTTAGATAATATTGAGTTGTGGTGAGGGTTGCGTCTGCCGAGGATGTGCGCCGATGTTTGATGCCTGAGGCTTGTTGGCTGATGGCGAGATGACAATGGCTGATGACATAAAAATGATGTCTGATACCCGATGATGCCTGATGTCTGCTGGCTGATGGCGAGATGACAACGACTGATGGCATATAGATGATGCCTGATGCCTGATGCCCAATGATGTCTGATGCCTGCTCCCCAATGATTGTCAGAAAAGCCTGATGGCTGATGGCGAGATAGCAGATGCCCAATGATTGCCATATGCCTGATGGCTGATGGCGAGATAGCAGATGCCCAATGATTGCCATATGCCTGATGGCTAATGACGAGATAGCATATGCCCAATGATTGTCAGATGCCTGATGGCTGATGGCGAAATAACAGCTGCCCAATGATGGCAGGTGCCTGATGGCTGAGATAACAGCTGCCCGATAATCGCTAGATGTCTGATGGCGAGATAACGATGGATGCACTCCTCTCACGCGCGATGTCCGGATTACGGGATTCCGGCTTACAAGATTTTCGACTTACAGGATTCCGATTTACGGGATTTCTGACTTACGGAATGTCCGGATTACAGGATTTTCGACTTACGGGATTTCCGTGCGTGAGGAAGCGAGAGAGCGATAAAGAGGAGTATAAAAGTAGAAAAAAAAAGAGAACACTAAATATTGTTGGCACTTCAAGAAATAATCAAATTGAATCAGTACGTATGCACGTTTATATAAGCACATTGAAATACAAATAATGATGGATAAAACAAAATAAGTGGCTAAAAAAGAAGTAGGGCAGAAGAAGACAGAATAGGACGAGAACAGAACGAGAGACACGCAAAATTAATAAGGTAAAGAGTAAAAGAAGGATCAATTGGTTTGAGAAAGAAAATAACAGAATAAGGGAAAGGAAAAAAAAGAAGTAGAGACAGCGTTTGAACTTGGTAGAGGAGATTTCCTGAAGGTAGCGACGGAGGCTTACGAGATTGTCGAGTTGATTGTTTGCGGAAGCGAGAGGCTAGAGATTGAAATTTGAATTGCCTAGCCCACCCGTCAGAATCACGAATCATCGACGAGTGGGCAAAACGATAAATTCATAGAAATTTGACCAAGGATCGATTATGCCTCTAATACCATGATAGAAATAAAAAAGAGATTTATTATTGATTGTGTTATAAATTATAAGAGACCTCTATTTATAGAGGCAATAGGAATAGAATAGGAAACTCTAATATATGTGAGAAAGGAAATATAAATATAGGAAACTAAATATAGGAAACCTAATATAATCTAACAGTCACTTAAAGTGTTGGGCGACACACATATGTGTCATCTCAATGATATCACATATTTATTGACACTCAAAGTATTACGTGACATTTGTCATATTATTTTACACATTATAAGGGAAAGGTAAACATATAGATTTGTATCTCTCTTCTCAATAAAGGGTGACATATGTCATGCATATTTAGAATAATAGTGTAAAGCATAATACTAAAATAATAGTATAAAAGCAACAAAAAAAAATTGAGAGAGTATAAAAGCAAAATTTTAATGTAACTAAATAAAAAAACAAAGCATCCAAAATGACATATTAAAAGATCTAATAAAATATAGTTTCATAAAAAAAATTATACTGATTATATAAAACATTTTATAAAAATGATAACTTGACATCTTAAATTGTAAATCCGGTAGATGAGGAACCGGGAGAAGATTTGTTCATCACTTCACACTTGTCCATGAACATTATAACATGCCTATCAAGCTCCAGACCATACTTTTGCATAATCTCATTATCTCTCTTTTGTCGTTCTTCTGCGAGGTATAATTTCTCCTTGATCATTGCATTGACATGCTACTCAATTATAATGTGAATATCTTAATATGTGATCATGAGATCTTTAGTTCCCATATAAATTAATGAGTCGACTCGTTTGCCAACAAGATCATCGTACTTGCTCATCCAAATGGGCCCTAAGTGCATATTTAACGATAATATTGACACCTACACACCTTCTTAATCATAAATGAAAACATTATATTTAACTTGAATAAATTTTTGGGATTTTACCCAAAAATCATACTCATTCTATTTTTTTAACTCCAACTTAAAGTTTGAACTCATGTTTTCTTAAGAGTGTCTTAAACCGTTGAACTGTCTCATTGGGAACATAAAAATAAGTAATTAAAAATAAATATATATATATATATATATATATTATTCGTCTAGTTTAGTTAGGTGAACAATTGCATATTTATTGAAAATACATTCATATGTGCTTGATAAAATAAGCCAAAAGTAATAAATATAAAGAGAGTACTAATATAAACAATTGATGAAAGAATAACATAGCATGCTTCAGTTGAATTGGTAAAGGCTTGAAATTTGTAAGAAGACCTTCTAACGCGAGTCCTAATTCTATTAAAAACATATCTAATATACCTACTAGTTATAACTTTCTCAATCTAAAAAACCCCCAAATCCTCGTTCTTTGTTGGGTCCCGGAGGTGCGTTCGGTCTCCGGCGACGCTCTTCGGTGACCTATCCTTATTTATGGCCAGTTTTGTGAGCTACACGGTGGTGGGGGCCCCTGTCGATTTGATGCTCGTTGATGGTCTGCACGACAGAAGCTGCATCGCGTTCATGCCACGTATCAGCTTCCCCGGTCTAATTTCTCAATTAGACCGGATCGGGATGGTTTTGCTGATTGTAGTCGGTTCGATATTGGTTTTCACCAATTAGACTGATTCTTTTAGGATTTTTGGTTTTCCACCGTTTTTGCGATATAAATTTCCCGTCCGCTCATGCTTGTTTGCATTTTTTTACTCGTTTATAAATTTATTGTTGATTAAAAATAACTAAAGAATTTCAGGTGAAAAAAAATCAATACAAAATGATAGGTTCAATTTTGCTCCCTTTAACCATACATGCTTGATATGCACAACAATAACTGCAAATTACATTATGGGATAATATTTACAAACTAACGGTAACTTAAAATTAGGCAGAAACAAGAAAAAGGCAACTTCTACTACAAGTAACCTCTAGCCAACTTCTCCTGAAGTTCCATCTCCGCCCTAAACCTAGCAATAAAAACCTCCGCACGCTGGTCAATCCCGGCCATCGATTCCCGCTCGTGATCCTCGTCCATCTCCGGATCATCAAGAGCCTTCTTAGTACAATTCTTGGTGCACTCCACCGGATCGGGAACCGGAGCTTCCCTGAAGAGCCTGTCGATGTAGACGAGCGCTGGTTTCTTGCGTCGCAAGGCAAAGAAAATGGCGCGGTGACGGGGCGGGAGACCGATCCCTTTCTTGCGTTGCACGGATAGCCGTTGCTTATTGGCTCTTGATTTGAGGTTTTTGTGCTTCTTGAAGGGATTGGGTGATTTGTGGAGTCTGGTTTGGAGCTTGGAGGTGAAGCTCCTCCATGCCTTTCGGGCCGGAGGGAGTCTAAGGCTAAGGCAAGACATGTTTGAGAGAGAGAGAGAGAAAAGATGTAATGTGTATGAGAAAATGGGTGTTTATGTTATATAATGAATTTGAAGTATGTAATTAATTTGGATTTGGTGGAATATGGAACATAGCAGCTTAGGTCTTACGCTGGAATATGCGAACCAGCCATGTTTTGATGTGATGTTTTGCTTGTAGCTTTGGTTATGCTTTAGAATCTTTCCTACGTTTGTAAAAGTAAAAGGTATATGGGAAATGGAAATGAATGAGGGAATTGGGGATGATAAAAGAAAACTGAAACACCATGGCGGCTCAACAATTATTAGGGCCTAAAATAAAAATTATAAATGGGGCCTTTTATATCTTATATAAAAAGAGATTATATTTCAAAGCCCTATGGCATATGAAGAGCACGTGCAATATAGAACCAAACTCTGATACAATATCAGAAGCTCAACCCATTTAAAAACTCAAGCGGATAGGTGGAGAGTCGGATGTTATACAAAGTGGTGAATAGATTCACATCTTTTAAAATGTGAGACTCCAACAATGTGTGATGCTCAATTTATAATTTCTTGAGGTTTCATTAATCAAACGTAGAACGCTTGCGTTTTCATGATTGCTTTTTTCCAACTGAAAACATTGGCAACATGAATCAATTACATGTAACAGAAGAATGAACGTTAACAAAGTCTCACAACACCAACAGTCATAGATTTTAGGCTCAGTCAAAGCCATAATTAAAGTCTATGAAAATTGTATATATTTTTCTAATTACACAAACTAAACAAATTAATATTTAACCTCAAGCTACAGTAAGAATAAATAGCTTGGGTGTCAAATATTCAATCTTAAATTACAGCTACTACTGAAATTTCAAGCACATAGGTTGGTAATTGAGGAAAGATCATCAAGTTTCATGAAACCTGTGCAAAAGTAACTAGAGTCATAAAAAGCAAAGATGGTATAAATACATATAGTCTTCAATACCAGAGGGTGTTTTTACTTGGCCTATTCTTGTTACTATATATACATATATCAAACAGTTACTGGCTATTGCCACAGAGTATAGTAAGTAATAAGGATCGCATTTTCATCAGCTTATTTTGGAAGGAGCTCTGTCGACTTCTTCGCATCACACATAACATGTCCTCCGCTTATCACCTTCAGTCGGATGGCCAGACCTAGGTCGTAAACAGGGAACTCGAGACCTACTTACGTTGCATGTGCAACGACTGCCCAAAACTGTGGTCGAAATGGTTGTCCTTGGCTGAATGGTGGTACAATTCCACATTTCACACATCTATTCAGACCACCTTCTCTCACGAATTTCTGATCGAAGCTTGACCTAAACGAGTCGGTTTAGGTTTTTGTGTGAAAGTAGACTTGAGTTTTGAATTTCAGGTAGGTTATTAACCCCTAATTTCTCTCCACCGCTTGTTTTAGGAAAAGAGGTGGAGTTATGGTGATTCTTGCTAATAATGGTGGTGGTGGTGGTGGTAGTGGTAGTGGTAGTGGTAGTCTTATGCTTCATCGTAGTCGTCACTAAATTCACTTTTATAATACCTATCCAACTCGCACACATACTCAACTTCCTCGAGAATCCGCATTTCCAATCTTGTGCTACAAACGGGAACTCAGGCTTGTGGTGTTCCTTTTGGCCCCATGTGATTGAATGCTTGGCAATGAGCTGACCATCTCTGTCAAAGGCCGCCGCTCCTACTCCTCCCCCTATTTTGAAAATCTTATAGTTGCAATTCTGTACAAAGTAGCTATCATAATTGTGCACCAGCCGTGGCATGCCTTGAATGCTCTCAGAGCTTCTTTGGGATCAATTGACATGCAAATCACCTCAAACTTCACTAGACAGCGTATTTTCACAAACTTCATCAGCGTATTTTCGCCTCGTCTATTTGTTCAAAATACTTGGTTTTCAGCATGGATAAAAATTCACTTGACTTGTATTCTGATATGCTAGAGAGGAAAACAAAAATTACCCTCTTTCCCGACAGATGGGAAACATCAAGCAGATGGCCTGGAAGCAGTCCAAAGCGACATTCTGTTGAAGGAAAGAGTAACCGGAAATTCAACCTGTCTTTCTGTATAATGTACTGTCTCAACAAGAGATTCACGGGTAAAAGGGTAGCCTTGAATCCCATAATGTTGAATAATTTCAGAACCAGAAAATTTAAAAGGGACTTGTTGGGCATCACCACCGCCGCGTGCATCAATAATAACAAGGCAACTTCCTCTCCAAGAGTACTCCATATCGTCCCATCCAAAAAGGCGATGCAATTTCCTGCAGCTTGGGTCCTTGAAAGGCAGTGTCAACCAAGGGATATTTTGATAACGCTGCATTACCGACACATCTGGAGCCTTGATACCGCGGGCTTTGAAGAAATTGTAGTGGAAGTTGATCTGCACAATCTCAAAAGGAAGACCACGCATTTTCGCCTCTTGATAAACCTTTTGGAGCATTTCCACGTGAGGTAGGCATGGGAAGTTTTGACAGAAATACAAGCCTATCACCTTGCCTCTGAGAGAGGAGACGAGTACCTAGAAAGAAGATTGATGAAATACATTTAATTCAATGAATAAAGAAAGTTAGGAGGAGTAGGAGGAGAATGTACCTTGTCGCCAGTGCTCGAGAGCAGATAATCACGACCAGGGGATACCAAGAGCTGCTCCCACTTGCTAATAAGGGACTTCCTGGAGTCAGGGACAGATCCCATAAGGTGCATGTACGATTGGTGGAGAGAGGAAAAAGCTCGGGTCCGCCAAAGAGCTTGAAAAGATCTGGACATAAGGATCGCGTTGCCACAACAGTGGTGTCCGGACCAATGATCACCCAATAAGGAAGATAAATGTGTAAATGTCAGGGCATCAACCGAAAAGGTCTCAACAACACGATTCCCACAAGCTTCAATGTCAGAGAAAGGGACGGTAGGCCAAGGCAGTGTTTTTAATTTGTGATGGAAGATGGCTTCTCTGGATGGAAAGCATAACCGAGGATTTTTAATTTTAAACTCGGCTTTGGTGATATGATCAATGTAAACAGACACAGACACAAACTCGATATCGGCAAGAGGCACAAGCTCACGGTAAGCCTCTAGCATAGCCAGGTCATCATCTGGGCTCAGACAGAGCTCATAAATTGGGGCAATGTATAAAACTATAGTCTTGCCCTTTAGATCATCGATCCTAACCTGTCAGGACATAACAAATTGATGCCCTATAAAACCCTAACCCTATAACATAACATAACATAACAATTTAATTTAATCAATTAAAAACAAAATTATACGTTGATCATTGTTTGTAATAAGAAAGTCCCTATGAGGAGTGGAGAGGAGTTCGTGATATCAACAGTATATCCAGTGTCATCCACACCGTGCCGCATTGTCTTCCATTTTTTTTTCTCACTCTTTTGGCTCTAAGTCTCCATCACTGACTCATTCTGTGTGTGATTGTGAATTGTGATGCGTGCATTGAGGAACAAGAATTCCATTAAAAAAAACCCAAATTCGAAGAGCGTGCAATTCGGAACTAAGAATTCGAAAATATACAGAAACAGTGACCCAATAACAACAACATCACCAAAAATCACATAAAAAGCAACAAATCAACCCAGACTTAACGACCTCACACTGAGCCGGACATCAACAAGCAACAAGCAACAAGAACACAAGCCAAATCTATTGTGATTGATGCAAATTAGGAAAGAAATCATACTTGATTTCTCGATTAATTGCATTGACCATCATGATTTATTTGTTACCTTATTTGTGCATATCTTTAATTCTATCTTTATGGTGTAATATGGCTTCCTAAATTAGCCTCTTGTAATCTTGTATAAATAGACACATTCTCATGAAATAAAATCAACACAAACAATTCTGTTTTTCTACATGGTATCAGAGGAAATCATCTATACCATTTCATCTTAAAATCTATTTCGTTCAAAAATTAAAATGGTGGAAACAGTAGGGGGGAAAAGTGATGGAACAGTCGTTCACACAACAGTAACGACCATGCAACCATCAAATCCATATCTTCTACATTCATCAGATCACCCGGCGTTATCCTTCGCGTCAGAATCATTGAATGATTCCGGTGAGAATTACTACACTTGGAGACATCAAGTGATGAACGCACTAGAATGCAAGCATAAAATGGGGTTTGTGAATGGAACCCTACCTGAGCCTACAATCAATGATCCAAACCATCAAAGTTGGATACAGTGCAATGCCATGGTGAAATCCTGGATGGTGAACTCGTTGTGTAAGGAGTTGAGAGACGGAGCGATCCACGCGACTACGGCCCGAGAAATCTGGGTGGACCTGGAACAACGCTTCACGCAAGGGGTGGCTCCAAGGGTGTACACACTCAGACGCACCATAGCTCTACTCCAGCAAGAGAGGCAAGCAGTCTCTGTGTATTACGGTAAGTTAAAGAAAGCTTGGTCAGAGCTACAAGGACTTCGCCCACTACCGATGTGCTTTTGCGGGAAATGCACATGTGATGTTAATGGACGGAACAGGGCCATGAGGGACGAAGAGAGAGTTTGCGACTTTCTCATGGGGCTCAACGAGGAGTTCGGGACTGTGCGCTCTCACATCCTGAGCATGGATCCAGTGCCAGGGATTGGTCGTGCCTATTCAGTGGCAGCACAAGACGAGATGCAGAGAGGCGCGATGACCAGACGAGATGCCCCGTTCGAATCTGTGGCGCTGGTGAGCCACCAGAGCGGTGGAGGCGGTCGACACGCAGACGAGGAGAGGCGTGACCGGAGCTCCCAACACTGCAGCCACTGTGGCAAATCAGGGCACGAAATTGAGTCGTGCTTCGCCCTTGTCGGATATCCGGCTCACTGGAAGGTCCCCGGCGGCGGCATCGGAGGCTCGCGAGGAGGTAGAGGCCACGGGCGAGGAGGCAAGCCGGCGAATCGAGGAGCAAGAATTGCAGCCATGGCTGTTGGAGATTTTCGGCCGAACCAGCAAGGCCCAATTGCAACCTCCCATCAATCCATGGTCCATTTTGCAAATGAACTAACACATGCCCAGCGAGCCTATTTATTAAATTTGTTGTCCAGGCACGCCAGTGACTCAACTCCATTTGCTGGTGCATCCATCAATCCCGTGAACAACAATTTTTTTGGTAACATTCACACACCTTGGGTTATTGACTCGGGGGCCACAAATCACATTACACGTGACAAGAGTACATTATTAAATATTTTAGCCAACTCGAATTTATCACCCGTCGAGATGCCAAATGGTGATCATGCCCCCGTCATCGCTACTGGAGAAATAAAATTTGACAAAAATTTGGGACTTAAAGAAGTATTATTGGTTCCACGATTTTTCTTCAACCTTATGTCGGTCAGTCAGATTACTCGAGATCTTGAATGTGCACTAATCTTTTATTCGACTTGTTGTGTGATTCAGGACTTACAATCGAGGATGTTGATTGGGACGGGTAGGATGCGAAACGGACTCTACTATTTGGAACCAACGACGACAGGAAAGGCTTTGATGGCTCATGGGCGAGATAGTATTCAGTTATGGCATCGACGCTTGGGGCATATTCCGGTCAATCGGTTGTCTCTAATTCCTAGTTTACCGCTTTCTACGAATAAACACGGATTATCGGTGTGTGATGCATGTTGTAGGGCAAGACACACTCGTTCAGTTTTTCCAATCCGAACGAATAAGACTACACATATATTTGAGTTAATACATTGTGATATATGGGGATCGTATCACACCCCTTCGTTGTTTGGATGCCATTATTTTTTGTCTATTGTGAATGACTTTAGTAGGGCAACATGGGTATTTTTAATGAAAAACAAATCTGAAACGAGAACTCATCTCCTCCAATTCTTCCATTGGGTGCACAGACAGTTTAAGAAACAAGTTAAATGCCTACACACGGACGGGGGGCGCGAATTTCAGCACCATGACCTACTAACACACTATAGCACCACCGGAATGGAGTTGCAGACAAGTTGTGTTGGTACACCCCAACAAAATGGGGTCGTGGAGAGAAAACACCGTCACCTGCTCGAAGTCGCCCAAGCACTTCGTTTCCAATCAAGACTCTCAAAGAAATTTTGGGGAGAATGTGTTCTCACCGCAGCATACCTGATTAATAGGATACCTCTCCAAATCATACAGAACAAGACACCATTTGAAGTATTGTTCGGAAAGCAACCCATTTATGACAACTTGAGAAGTTTCGGGTGTCTATGTTATACACATAACCAAACTCGAGATAAGTTTGACGCTCGATCATCTCCAGGAATTTTTGTGGGCTATCCAAAAGGGCAAAAGGGGTATCGCGTCTACGATTTGGAATCATCCACAATCGTGACATCACGTGATGTCCAATTCTGGGAAAACGTGTATCCTGGAGATCGATGCATGGCCCCTAACACCGAATCACCAGGTTGGGTTATTGACACATTCGTTCACAATAATGACAATGATAATATACACCCTGCTCCTAATACATCCACCCCGGATCAAAACCTTGAAGATCCTGAGCCAGACAACTCCAATATCATACTACAAGCCCAGGAGCCGTCAGAGCCAGTTCTTGGGAAGCGGATTCGCACTATGTCAAAGCGACTCAGTGGCTATGAATACACTTTACCACCTTCGATTTCAGCATCTGAGTCCGTTTCACTCCCTACACCGTCTTCAGCAAACTCGACGGTATATCCTCTCACTCAAACTATTTCGTATAAAAGATTTTCACCAGCTCACCGTGCATTTTTAGCGGCCATTTCCTCCATGGATGAGCCTAGAACTTTTCTCCAGGCAATGAAACATGACCATTGGAGGGACGCCATGAAGCAAGAGATTGCTGCTTTAGAGGCTAATCAGACATGGGAATTAGTCACCTTACCACCTGGAAAAAGGGCCATTGACTCTAAATGGGTTTACAAGATCAAGTATATCCCGGATGGCTCCGTTGAACGTTTTAAGGCACGCCTTGTTGCTAAAGGCTACACACAAATTGAAGGGATAGACTTCACAGACACATTCGCTCCAGTTGCTAAAATGGTTACTGTCCGTTGTCTTTTAGCTATTGCTGCTGTCAAAAATTGGCCGTTGCACCAACTAGATGTAAACAACGCATTTTTACATGGAGACCTGAATGAGGAGGTTTACATGAAGGTACCAAAGGGGTTCGCTAAACAGGGGGAGTCTCGAGTATGTCGATTGCAAAAGTCGTTGTATGGCCTGCAACAGGCATCTCGCAATTGGTACCACAAATTCACTGAATCCATCAAGTCTCTTGGGTACAAGCCTTCAACAGCAGATCATTCCTTATTCACCCTCACAAAAGGTACATCATTCGTAGCAGTCCTTATTTATGTGGATGACGTGATCGTCACAGGATCGGACCCCATACGCATACAAGAAATTAAGGAGCACTTGGATGCGCAATTCAAAATAAAAGACTTAGGAACATTGAAGTACTTCTTGGGACTGGAAGTTGCACGATCATCAACGGGGATTGTTCTCACCCAAAGAAAATACACCCTTGACATCTTGGCTGACAGTGGTTTTACAGGATGTAAGCCAGCATCCTTTCCTCTTCCGCAGCAACACAGACTCTCGGCCAACACAGGGGATGACTGCCCTGATCCAGGTCAATATCGCAGGCTCGTGGGGAGGCTATTATATTTAACCATTACACGCCCCGACATTAGCTATGCCGTCCACATACTTAGCCAATTTATGCAACACCCCAAACAACCGCATCTAGATGCCGCTCATCATGTACTCCGCTATCTCAAGAGTAGTCCAGGACAGGGAATACTGCTACCAACCTCCAACTCACTTTCTATAGTTGCATATTGTGACGCTGACTGGGCTGGTTGCCCAGACACTCGACGATCCACTACTGGGTTCATTATCTACCTAGGTTCCTCTCCGGTTTCATGGCGGTCAAAGAAACAAAGTGTGGTCTCATGCTCCTCCGCTGAAGCAGAATATAGAGCAATGGCCGCCACTAGCAGAGAAATTGTTTGGCTTCGACAACTCCTGCAAGATCTTCATGTCCCGCAAAAGCAACAAGTTCCCCTCTTTTGTGACAATCGCTCAGCCATCCACATTGCTTCGAATCCGGTCTTCCACGAGCGCACCAAACATATAGAAATTGATTGTCACTTTGTTCACCAACAATTACAAGCCAAAGTATTAGAACCTCGAGCGGTCACCAGCAAACACCAACTTGCAGACATCTTCACCAAGGGACTCGGACGAGACCGCTTCCATGAACTTCTTGTCAAGTTGGGCATTGCAGACATCCATGCTCCAACTTGAGGGGGAGTATTGTGATTGATGCAAATTAGGAAAGAAATCATACTTGATTTCTCGATTAATTGCATTGACCATCATGATTTATTTGTTACCTTATTTGTGCATATCTTTAATTCTGTCTTTATGGTGTAATATGGTTTCCTAAATTAGCGAAATTTATCGGGAAATTCATTGAGCTTCTGGTTCGGCGAAAAGGAAATGGATCGGTGACGAAGAAAGCTACTGGAAATCGATTTGATCTTCGTCTTCGCGAGTGTGTGTAAGGTACGGACGCTATTTCCTGAAGCCGATTTCGTCTGCGCGCTATTGTAGACGGAGAATGTTCGCGTGTATCTATCGATGAGACGTCCTTTCTTCTTCCCGCTAAATTCTCTATTAGACCATTTTTTCCTTCCTTGGTTTTGGAGACACGACTAGAAGGGTTATTATGGTCTGGGTTTAGAAAATGGATAGAGGATCTCCTGAAATAGACAAAATCTCACTAAACATTTCCTAAAATTATTGTTCTCACTAGCACCTCTTAAAATAGGTAAAAATCTCAGTTGGTATTTTCCGTTTGATTCCTTCAAAGTCTGTCAAAAATTAGGTTTAAAAAGACAAAAATGCCTCTTAATGTGTTTCAAATTTTCAAATCATGCCCCTTTTAACTCTCTCTCCTCCTCCACCACGTCCTCCGAGGACTTCACCATCCTCCCCACCGCCGCCGCACACCTCCCTCCATCCCCACTTATCACTGCCCTCCCATCCGTCACCCTCACCATCTCACTCATCAGCCCCAACCCCATCCTCTCCGACACTAACTCCATCAACCCCGCCTCCGCCAATTCGCTCTTCATCGCCCCGTTTACCGCTGACACCAATATCAGGCACGACATCGCCGCCTCGTCCACCTTCGGATCAAAGCTCGACCAGAGCGCCTCCACGAGCACCGCCACCATGCCTCTCTAAAATCTCTCAAAATTGATGTAATTGTCGCCACAGAGCGGTCATAATCGGTAGGAACTTGCGGCTTTCACCGCAGGTGGCGGCGAACTCGGCAATTCTGGAGAGCGAGCGCCGCCAATCTTCGCTCCTAGCGCCGACGTCTCCGTCGAGACATCACGGAGATGGTGTCTTCCGTCGGCCATTCATACTCCAAATCCGCCGGCCTTATGTCCCAGTTCATGACCTACAAGGGTCTCTGGCCCTTGCCCCGACGATTCGAGCCTTGCCCAGAAGCTAACTTCGCACGAATGTGAGCCTCTCTCGAGAAGGTGATGGTTCGCCAAGATTGTCCCCAAGGTGGATCACCGACCTTTTCATGATTCTCTCTAAGAACTTTTTAGTGATAAGGTCGTGAGTTGGAGGACGCGGTGGAGGAGGAAGTGTAGAAATTGGAAGAGTTGAAGGAGAGAGAAAGTGAAAGAGGAGGAGAGAAGATTAAAAGTGGTATGATTTGAAAATTTAAAACACATTAAGAGACATTTTGTCTTTCTAAACCTATTTTTTGACAGTCTTGGACGGAACCAAACAGAAAACACCAACTGAGATATTTACCTATTTTAAGGGGGTGCTAGTGAGAACAATAATTTTAAGGGGGTATTGAGTGAGATTTGATCTATTTTAGGGGGTGCTATATGAAATTATCCATTTAGAAAACTATATCCTGAAATTTGGTTTGGTTCGTTTTGATCGTGTAGATTTTTAGTTCGGTTTGATTTTGTATGAACCAAGTTTCGTGAATTCTCACATTTTAGACCGTTGTGACTTGTCGACTTTTTATCGAATTTTCTTTGGACCGATTTTTATGAAGTTCTCACATTTTAGGTTGATATTATCATGTATTTTGTTAGACAAGTATTTTTAGACCCAATTAAAAAAATGTGTCCAAATTGATCGATGTTTAGTTTGGTTTGATTGTTTATCAGTTCTCATTTTATAAATCGAATCTATAGAGTTATATTCGTTCGGTTTTAAATTGATAAGAGTTTGATTAGTTCAGTTTTAAACCAAATCAAGTTGGTTCTATACGGTTCAATTATTTTTGGGTAGCTCTAATTATAAAAGATCACATGTGGCTTCTCAGTTTTAAACGGACGAAATTGATTGACTTTTAATCAGTTTTTTGACATGATGTATAAACTTGAAAATCATTTTTATAGTGAAAAATAATAATCAACCTCAAGTCTCAACCGTTGAATTAAAAATATGCATGGTTAAAATTAAATTTTAGTTGTTCGAGTCGCACTCCTTTTGTTGAGAAGTTATGAGTGTGAAGCCTACTAAGAGCGGAATGGAGAGAGTTTATAGATAGATTAGGGACATCATGTAATTTTTTTGAAGCTAAGAAACTTCATTAACATCCACTAGCATTAAATCGAACCGTCTCAACAAACAACGGCAGGACAATCCCCTCCCTATGATTCTAATATTTATGATCTAAAACAAATTTAGTTAACTCATATGTTGTTGAGTTACACAACGTAGGAGCGAAATTAATCAAAACTTGAAAAGATAAACTAATAGTATTACTACAATCTTCCAAAATCCCCCAACTAGTTAAGCAATCTCTTACCTGTGACACCCTCCACTATTCGTAGAGGGTCTCGGCTTGCTTAAACTTCAATAAGTGGGAACCAGCGGTTTTGGTTGGTTGGTAGGTCAGTACTGGGAGGGAACCAGAGTTATCTGGCGTCGGTGGGTAGACTCATGAAAGCATACCGAACTAGGGGGCCTCGGCTTGCTTAAGATTCAATACGCCACTTGGGTGTCATATTGGGATTTCTGGTGTCGATGGGTTGATCTGGTTAAACTCAATGAGTTGGGAGAATTTGAATTTCGCGATACCCATATTGATCGCAGGGTTGATCGAGAAAGTTGGTTTAAGGCGGTCTGCAGCAAGATGAACGGTGTTGCGTACTACCCATTATTAGAACATGTGTTCTTTGTTTTGCGTGTAATCAAATGGCTCACGAATTGGTCATGTTTGCTTTAACTAACAATAGTTGCGATTATGGTGATGTGTCTGTCTCACCAACTGTAGTTTTAATTGTCCGACTTGATGCCAAATTAATTATTATTTAATTAATAAAATTCACTTTTACCTTAAAAACAACTGAATATATAACTTATACAATAAAAATGTATTTTTCACAGGAACAACTTATCTATAAAATATTGAGTTGCTACACTAAAGAAAGTATAGCCATATTCTATGGTTCGGAGAGAGCGAGTGCCAACTATTTGAATTAATTATATTACAATTTCATTTATAGTTTCGAAGAATCAAATATTTACTGAATAATTCAATTTTCAAGTTTAAATTTCATTTTTGATGATTAATTCACTCGTTAATTAGTTTTTAGAGATATGCTGAATATTTTAAGTTAGTTTTATTTAAATATTACATCGTTTTCTCTAACTACTCTTCAATTTACTTCACCCAAATATCGTACTGAGCATCAAACTTTGGTCTAAACTTTAAAGTCAGTGCCAATCAGTAAACCACGCTCAAACTGATAATATTTTGAGTTAGTTATTTTACTCATACGTACTGTATTATATTTATGGTTTTAATAACTTAAGTTTTCTGTTTTCATTTATGTTGGGATAACAATTGACTTAAAATGGAAATGTAGCTTTTCCATAAAAGTATAATACTTTTTTTCTTCGACAATTTAAAACTTTGATCCATATAATAAATATTTAATATAAATTGCCCTAAAAAGTAGATCAACACGCACTTTCCAATTTATATTATGTCAAATCAAGTAACGGTCTAATTCATATAATTTGTACGATCCACATTCAACGTATAAGATGTGAATGAACTTCACTTGAAAAATATTTGTTTAGCTAGAAGAATGATTTTACAAAAGTTAATGTAAGTTTGAATTCTTCAAATATATTACTTATGATTAAAATTTATAATTTAATTATTATAAATATAATATACAATTAGATAAATAAAAAATAAGATGACTTATAAATTAATCTCTAATTTAATTTGTTTCATGAAATAATAAGTTCACCGTCAAATTTGCATGGACTCAAACTTAGAAAAAATGTTAAGCATTAGTTAGATGGGAATGACATTTTAAAGATTAATTGGATTAAGCAATTAATCGAGGATTAACCATAAATTAGTTGAACAAATCGAGAATTTTGAGAACACTGGTCCTTAAGGATGCCCAAAAATGGCCAAACTCACCCAAAAAATAACTGAACAAAAAAGATCAAATCAAAACCCTATTGATTCGGTTCTGATTTACACAATTAGAACCGATTAAAAATCAAAATGAACCGAAAATTGATTGATTTGGACACTGGCTTATTTTAGGCCATCAATATTTATTCGTTGAGTTTAAAATGTGAGAAATTTATGAAAATTAGTTTGAAGAAAATCGAACCAAACACCGGTAAAAGGGATGGCAATGGGGCGGGTTCAGGGCGGATTTCATGATTCCATCCCCGTCCCGATTTCAAGCACATTGCCCCATCCCCGCCACATTCTCCGATTTTTACCCATTTCCCCCGCCCCGACGGGAATGGGGAATCCCCAATCCCCAAAATTTCTCCGAATCAATTGTAATTTTTAGCATGAGAGCATGACTCAAAATTGTAAAAATTACTTATATAAAAATAAATCAAAATCAAAACAATATAAATCATGATTACAAAATCTTATAGGCAAAAAAAAGTAGAGCCGCTAAAATTGACAAAATATTAAGGATTAATAATCATGAAAAATATGTGAAAACAACTCCAACCAATAAGGTGCTAATATTTATAAGTGAAAACAAATCCAACAAACAAGTAAATAAAAAAATTCTAACAAACAAGCATAAATGGTTTAGATTTTCTATAATGTATTTTAATATGATATTTTTATAGCAATATTTAATATTTTTAAATATATATTGGGTCGGATCGGGTTTGGTACTGTTTCCCCCATCTCCGACCCCGACCCGATCAAATCCCCAATTTGATACCCCGTTACCCGCCTCGTTCCCCGAAATTGTTGCCCCGTCCCAAACCCAAATGGGTCGGGACCATCGGATCCCCGCAGGTACGAATTTTTTTACCATCCTTAAGTATATCAAACTACCTAAAATGTGATAATTTCATAAATTTCGGTTCAATTTAAACCTAATCAAACCAAATCATACCGACGGTTCTAAACCGAACTGTCAAATTTGGTCGGTTTGATTTTGGTTTCGAGCCGGTTCGGTTTTAACCAAACCGTGTCCTGACCAGAAAAAAAGAGTTAATATTTTATTTTTATTTTTATTAATTTCTACGAATTAAGAGCACAATTAATATTTGGGGGTTTAAGGAAAAAGGGAAAAAATTCACAACCCGCACAAGAGAAGAAGAAGAACACTGAATCGACAATGGCTTCCATGACGACTCGATTTAGATACCTCGCGCTCAAGGTTAAATACACCTGCGATTACTGTGTCAAGCAGCTCAAGGTTAATTTCTCTATTTTCCGGCTAAATCAGTGCTTGTGTTTATCGTTCGTCCTCTTCTATCGATTGAACGAGAAAAATCGGTGATTTAGTTGTGGGTTTCGTTGCTTTTGGGTTTTTCGGTTGAATTTTCGTATTGGGTATTTTTAATTTTGTTAATTTGGTCGCATTTTAGCTGGAAAATCTAGTTCATGGTATAACTTATAAGGTTGAAATTGCTTCTGGTTTGCTCATGATGTTTGTGTTGAAATTGCTGGTATTTAGTTGGTTCGTGGATTAGATAGTTTATATTTGCAACCCTAAGAATTTCAGGTTTTTCAGGGTAGATAATGCAGAAATAGCAAAAAAGGGTTTTTTTTTGCAAGTGTCTATGAGAAAGTCATTGTTAATTGCTTAGCTACGGTTCCTAGTGTTTTGAAACATGTATTATTTTCATTTCTAGGAGCTATAAAGAATCATATAAATCACTTAACGGAATATCACCCGAACAAGTCCAACGAGTTTATGTGGAAAAAAGAAACTAGCATGCCCTTTTATGGGGAATCACATAGTCCTAAGATTTCAACGAATACTAAGCTTATAAAATGAGTTAATTATGTTTGAAATGACTGAAAAAGAGATACGGTTAAATACATCTATATGGTGTTATGACTTGTGAGTTCACCCAATGAAAATAATTAAGGACTTTGATTAATCATTTAGTAGGTATCAAGTGATTAGTTGGTTTGCGGCGTTTGTTTGAACTTTATTCCCTAGTATAGCTAGATGGTGCTGCCAGAGTTTAACATGTTGGAATGAAGAAAATAAATATGAACTCAAGATGGGTGTGATGGGACAATAATGTTAGTCAACTAGAGGATATGGATTGATGCTAGCCTTTCCGTCAATATTCTCCATTTTTTACGAAGATGAGATGTTTGTGCACTTGTTAGTCAAAACAACCTGAACATTTTGAAACAAAAATGATTTGCAGTAGCCATATTTTCTTGAGGTTCTTGAAATTTGTTCAGAGTATAATATGAATTTCTATGGGCTTAATTGGCTCTAACACGTTTTGAAAATGGATTCACCACATTTGACATCCAAGTCCAGCGATGTCTTTTCAATTGTTTTATCTGTATGAAAGCTTTAATCACGCTGCATATTTACCGTTAACGGGGTATGCGTTATCTATTGGATCTCCCGACATAATCTTCAATGTTATGCAGAGTGATGCAGGAATCCAAAGTAATAAGGAAATAACCGATGTATTATGGAAGTCATTCAATGACAAGTTGACATTCTTACTCTGGAACAAAGGAGAGGAGATGTTCCCTACCCTCGGAGCAAAAGGGTCTCTTCTTGTTCGGAAGTTACCGGCCGCAGATCCGAGGTGCACTTATTTGTCTTGATAAACATTTATTTCTCATTAAATTTGTTCTTGTGAGGTTGTAACAACAAATATTATAGGGTATATACATTTATTGTTATGCCAAGATTGGCCCGTGATAACTATTTAAAATTCAGCTTATATTTTACTGGTTGATTGTTATTTTTGTTTAACAACGTTGTTTCAAATGGGTATGCAAATAACATGTGTTGGCATTTGTATAATATAAAGGGAAAATTGCAAAAAAATCACACTTAGTTTTTCTTGTTTAGTGATTCACCACCTTTAAGTAAAAGATATGCCAATTCAAGAAGTCTAGTTTTAGGATGCAACTTAATACAAGAAGTCTAAATTACTCCTATATATTTGCAAATAATAATATTTGTAGGATACAAATGTTGATGTTTCGTTAAAATTGTAAATGAAATTCAAAATAAGTATTTCTTATTGATTTGTACTGCAATTTATAAGGGGTAATTAATATTAATGAAATTAAATTAATGAAATATTAACATTTGCATCCTCAAAATATTGATTTGTACTGCACTTTATAAGTGGTAATTAATATGGACTACACATATTAACTGCATCCTAAATATTGGTTATTGTGGTGAATTGGCACTCTTTTTTTTTCTTTTAAGGGGGTTGTATATTGCAAAAAGGTGAAAAGTTAAGGGTGATTTTTTGCAATTTCCCCTAAAAGATTGGAGTTCTGCTAAAGGATTCATGTTTGCCGGCCCAAAATTATTTAGAAAATGGCTTGGTTGTTGTTGTTGCTGCTGTTTTGTTGCTATCCAACAGATCATATTAAAGTTTTGATTTTAATGCCAAACAAGCTTAGTATGAAACTATAGGCTATACCCTTTTTCTTTTTTTCCTATGCTCCTTTTCCTAATTGAATGATTTTTTAACGGCAGACGTGTTTTTATTGGAGATGTTGTGGTGTTTAAGAACCCCGAAGACTCTGATGACTATCTGGTCAGAAGACTGGCTGCTGTTGAAGGGTATGAAATGGTGTCCAATGACGAAAATGACGAACCTTTTGTCCTCGAAAAGGATGAATGCTGGGTGTTGGCTGATAATGAAACTTTAAAGCCAAAGGTATGCTTTAGTTCTGTCCCAGAATGGCCCGTCATTTTATTCTTACAAATGGTTATGATGTCTCTCGACAACTTTGGGGTTGAATTAGCACGTATTTGATACCTTTTCTAGCATTACTTTTGACTATGGAGAGTGGAGACAATTACACGTGTTCCCTCTCATTAAGTCTATAGCGTCTGAAAGTGAAGCATACTGGTTATAAAAACTACTTCCCTCTATTTCTTCCTGAGAATTTAGAAGTACCGTTTATCAAGGTTCTGAAAAACGCTAGGCGCTAGTCGGGCGTTAATGGACTCCGGGGATTGATCGGGGATTAATTGATGATTGATCGGGGATTAATTGATGATTGATCGGGGATTAATTGGTTTTGAATTTCTCTATTTATTTTTATGTTTATTAAATAAGTTATTATATATGCACAATTAACTTATGAATTGTAATATATCAAAATAACTATTTTAAATATTTAGAATATGAAAGTGTAAATTTTAATATTTGTTACATTCATGTCCTTCAAAAACAATAAAAGTACCAACAAAAGTATCTATTAGTATAGATTATTTTAGTTTTTGGCATTTTATATTATTATTTGTTTAAAAAAATCAATTTTGAAAAAAATAGCTTAAATCCGCCTAATTCCGTCTAGCCCACTTGATCCACCTGATTATGTGAAATAGGGTCGGTGTTCTAAATATCCCCGCCTAGGCGGCCGCCTGGCCCGATCTTTAGAACACTGCCGTTTATACAGCAAGTCCCTACATATACACACATATTGGTTATGGTTGGATGGCCATTGAGTCTAATATGTTGTGACTCTATACATATAAGTTTCACTCTTTCATTGTTGTTTTGTTGACTCTCTTGACACCAGGAAGCCAAGGACAGTCGAATATTTGGTCCAGTTCCCATGACGAGCATAATCGGGAGAGTCATATATTGCCTTCGCAACGCTGTGGATCACGGCCCCGTGCTCAACAGGTTAGTTGTTCACTTACAATAACCAAGTTGTTTTGTAGGTTATTCCAAAAGAACTGGCCGTGTAATGTCTCACTTTTGCAAAATCGTTGTGTACTATGTTTTGTGCAAATACTTATTGCAATATCGTCTTTTTGCGTTTTTAACAGGCACCGCTAAAAGTGAATTGAAAAGACAAAAAATACCCTTCATATTGAAAAAAAAGAATCGAACTTACATGTGAAAATGATAAGACATTTATAGCATTGAAGAATTACTTGTGGAAACTTCAACAAATACTTTGATTTTTATTATTTTTTATTCCAGGGACGTTGTCATTTTGAAAATGTTTGAGGTCACATGACTTGCACATGACCCATTTTCTGTCTATTTTTACGGAGTTTGACAAACTGTGCAAAAATTGAATAGTTCTAAGGCCAGTTTTTTGCACATATGCCTTTTTCTAATCGTATTTCTGAGGAATAGTCTTTGAGGTAATATCATTATCATTATTGTTGTTACGTTCCTTGGATCAGTCCTATCAGCACGGCAAATGACTCTCCGGTGCTGCAAGTTGAACTCGACGTAGACGAGTTGGCAAAGAATCACAAAGGATAAAACTGCGCCTGCACAAAGACGAAAATTTGAGTTGTTCGGATTACATCTGTAGCGTTCTTGTTGTGTGATATATGCCAATGTCCCTCATTGTCCTGGGGAAATAATTGTCGGAAAATATTTGAAACGATCTTTTGTTACGGGACAGTGTTGTTTTTTATACCTCTGGCTGAGGTTGTGGTCGGATTATTGAGTCTGTTTCCGACCAGAAGAGAACTGTTTAGCTGAATCAAAAATTTCTTACTTATTGATTACATTACACTCTGAAACTGGTGTTGTAGATATTGTTGTGTTGTTGATGATTAGTCTTGAATTTGTCTTCATATTATTCAGGTTTTCTTCATTAGCAAGAAAACTTGTTCTGCAACCATTGGTTTCGGATTTAGGGATAACAACGAGATGAGTTTGAGACAAATTTAATTATTCTATCGAATTGGGGATATTGGGTCCATGTCGGGTTTGGAGGATTCATCTGTCCTATTCTGTTAGATTGTGGATATTGTGGGCCTGTTGGGTCACGAAATTCTTTAATCAAGGAGACACCCCAATGGTTGAGCTTAGGGTTGTTCATCGGGTCGGGTCGAGTAGACCCGATTGGTTTTGAACCCGAGCCCTAACCCTAAATCAAAACCCCCAATTTGTTCCCAAATTCAAAATTAAAATCAGAATTAAACCCCCAAAATTAACCCCAATTCAAACCTAAAAGCCTCAAATTAAAACATAAACCAAAATAAATCCCAAATTTGACCCCAATTCGTAATCCTATCTCCCAAATTCGTAACCCTAACCCCCAGATTATGAATTCAAAACCTAAACAACCCAAAATTGTAAGAGGGAAGAAGAAGAAGAAGCATGAACCCTAAAACGTTCATATCTTACTGATGTTATTGTGTGATGGTCGACTCTCCACTCTCCAAGACCCCAACTCCAACGGATCGATTCTTAACGGTAACTCAAGAATCGATCCGTTGTGAGACGAAGTAAATGGAGATGCGAATGAGGCATGGACGTGCGGGTTGGATGTGCGACTGTGAGAACGAGAGAGAAGACCGATTCGAATTCGATGCTCGAGTCTCACCGCGAGAGGCTTTCGCTCTAGGTTTATGAGGAGGTAGAGACGAGATTCGTGAATACTGAGAAGAAAGAGGCTGAGAGATTTTGATTATGAGGAGGTGAGAGGAGTGGTAAAGTTGAAGGTGTGCCACGTCGAAGGAAAAATTGACGGCTGAGATGATCTTCTTTCGATCGAGATCGATGATTTAGAGGCGGCCACGTCGCTTGGTCACTCTCTTCTCTAATATGCATGTTTGACATCCCACATCGAAAAGGGAAGAACTTCACAACTCCTGTATAAATGTTTACTCATCATCTATAGACAAAACCAAGTCTAGGCTGGGCTAGGCTAGGCTTGGTTTGTTAACCTCTATGTCGGATGAGTCGAGTTACTCGGTGGTTTTGTAAATTAAACCTGAGGCCCGACTCACTTGTAGTCGGGTTGGGTCCCTACCCGACCCGATTTTTTGATGGTTTGTCGGGCCTCGGGTCAATCGGGTTTAGATCGGGTTGGGTCGTCGGGTACCGAGTCAAAATGGATAGCTCTAGTTGAACTTCATAATGTTTGTGGTGAGGTAAAGAGCCTTCAAGTCGGTGATTTTTACATTATCTCTTTTTTGTGTGCTTAAAATCACAATTTTCGTCACAAGATAGTTAGACGTGAGGTTAAAAGTCAAAATTAACAATGTAAAATATCTATTTTCAAAATAAATAAAAAATTGTTTCAAATGTAGAGTGTGAGATCATCGTGATGTCACGCCTTATCAAATTTGTTGAACTATATCAAAGGCACAATCTATCGTTGAGCTCATATTTGAAACGAATAAACTCATCGCCTTCCTCCACAAGAACAACAGGGTGATCTCCCAGCTTTAAGAGTGCCCAAACTATTGCACAATCATGAAATCGAGAAAATAATTGAGAAAGTTATCTCATCTACCATCAATTTTGTGCCAATGACCTTGCTAAGCATGTCTTCCCCATCACATGGGATTGCGACTTCTCAAATTAAACCATAAACTGAAAAATCGATCAAAATCGGATGAAATCAGCCCGGTATCAATTTCAATTTATCAAAATTAGTGACATTTAGTTCAATTTTCGGTTTTAATTATACATAATCGCGGTTAAGTGGTTCAATTTTATTACCGACAAATTTCCTGCTAGTCTGCGTGTCTTGGTTGTTGATGATAATTCTACTTGTTTACTTATTTTGGAGAAGATGCTTCGTAACTGCTACCTCCTTTTTACTCATTCTTTTTTTATGTTTCAATTTTACTCTAATTGTGTTTAATTTGTAGTTTTGAGTTGTGTGTTGTTGATTGTTCTACTTCTGTTTCATTGTATTGATCTTTGGAGATGACAACATCGGTTCGGTTCGGTTTAACTAAAAAGCTAGCCAACAAAATCAATAGGTTAATTTTTGATTTGACACAATTACGGTCCAGTTTCGGTCCTCAAATTTGGTAACCGAATTCTAGCGTCTCAGTTTTTGGATTGGGGATCTGGTTCGATTAGCCTAGTTTGAATATCCCTACCATCACCCCTTCGTCGCTTTCGCTTCTCATAGCTCGCTGACGAGTATCTCAATCTACTTCTCATCACCATAAACGAGCCCGTTATGTCTCATTTGAAAGCATATGGTGATTCTCTATAGGTGTGTATATTATCTAATGCCAACACATATTATGCACTTGAGGAACGACTCGACACTTCCACTTTATTGGTATCGTTGAAAAGGAATTTCAAATTTGTGTGAAAAAAATGATACCATTGTTGGACAAAATTGATGAAAATGGCAAAATTGACATATGTGTTAACTAGCGAATGAGTCAACTTGAGGCATGATTTTGGAACATTTCGACTCGACCTAGAATGATGTGAAACACGTTTACATAATCTAGGATATAAGAACTTTCCAACAGTATATCACGAGCTCTAAACGGACAAGAGGTGAATGAGAAATTGAACTTCGAACATGACCACTTAAAATGGTGTTGCTAAGAACTTGTGTTACTTGCACTTGTTGGTGTTTCTTAAAAGTCCCACATTGGAAGTGGATGAACTCTTCACATGATTTATATACCATCACACTTCCATGAACTTGTAAGAAATACAAGAAGTAAAACTCTCTCACACGCAAGGGGGGTGCAAATAACTGGGCCAACGAGCGGGCTCCAGGCGCCTGCATGACGTGCGGGTCGCGAATGCTGTAGAAAATTGGTGGGGCGGAAAAACGTAGTCAAATATTTCGAGATTTTGTGTCTTTCTCCCCAAGCAAGAAATTCGTAATAGTTTCTTTCCTTTTCCTCGTTTAGGTTTTGACCTTCCTTGAGCCTATAAATACATATCTTCGTTACAGACGAAAACTCACCTACCAGACTACCTCTCTTTAGTTCATTCTTCTCTGATTCTCTCTGCATCGCAGTTTCTTTCCTTTTCCTCGTGTAGGTTTTGACCTTACCTGAGCCTATAAATACATATCTTCGTTATAGACGAAAACTCACCTACCAGACTACCTCTCTCTAGTTCATTCTTCTCTGATTCTCTCTGCATCGCGGTTTTGAGTTCGACTACGATCGTCGTTGTATCTTAGAAGCAATTTGCCCATACGGGGTCAATATTGTCTTAAGGAAAGCAGATTACAGTGCCTCAACGATAATCTTTTCTTCCTCCTTCCGTCTAATACCAAATCACAAGTCAACTGCTACTTATCTGTATTTCTGTTAAGATGTTGGATTAATAAATTATTATATTTCATATGTTCGTCTATCTTCGTTATATTGTGTGTTTGATGTATGCTTTTATTTCTCAATTTGCGTTTATGAAATAACACTTATCTAACAACCATGTCATTAAATTTTAACATTTTATCTCATTACTATTATTAAGGAAAATTTAGGTTTTAAAGTTTCTCTATTCATTTTAGCTAACAATCTAAAAATAATTAAGTTAACTACAGTTATTATTGTCAAAGTTTTGTTTACTATAGTTTTTTGCAAAAAGAAAAATATATATAAAATTGATTGTAGTAATTATTCATATTTTTTGTTTATCGTGATTTTATGCCCTCAATTTTGCACCAACGACCTTGTTAAGTGTGTGTCTTATGCATCTCTACCCTCGCCAACAATCACCTTTACTTACTTCTCATCACAGCCAAAGATTTTTTTTATCTCATTTAAGAGCAAATCGTGATTTTGTATATGCGGGGAGAACATCGGACGATAATATTTTTTGTGCACTTGAGGACCGATGTGACATTTTTCACTTCATTAGTCTTGTTAGAGAGGAATTCCAAATTTGTGCAAAGAAGACAACAACATCCTACTAAATTTTAACTTATTTTAATATTATCATCGAAGAATTTTAGCTTTTTAAAAAAAATAGTCATTATACTCACATGATAACAAATTGTTATTTTTTTTTGCTAATTTTATGTAAATTAGTACCCTCATTTGGTCCTTGTATAATCGACCATACTCTCATCCAAATTTACAATTTGTTAGTTGCTTACACTGACGCGAGGTCGTAATGCGTTGAGTGGTGCACTCACGCCATTGACTATATATATATTAGAGCAACTTTGGAATGTAAGAGTTTGTTTTTAAGTGGTCATTTGATAGAGTCGCTCACTTCCTAGTACATAATGCTCTGTTGCGTTCTGATTGAAAATTGAGATTATAGTATATCCTCCCGATTTCTTTCGAGTTAATGTATTTAAACATTTAATTAAAAGTTAAATCCAAATTCAATTCGCTTATTTAAATAGTAAATTCACATCTATCTCACCCAAATCAAATATTTATTTAATGTTCTAACTAGTGTTATAAGAAATGTTAAACACTAATGAAACGAAAATGATCTTTCGAAATTGATCAAAGATAAATAGAGAGTTAATTGATTTTGCATCGGTTCGATTTAAAATTAAACCGTGAACAACTGTGCATAAAGGTGCTAAAAATAACTCAATTGGTCAAATTAAAATCGAACCAATATTTCTTTTCAATTTGTCTACTTAGTGAAATTATGTTCATAATAACAAATCGAAATAGTTGATAATTTTATTTTATTTTTGTAATTTCTACTATTTAGTAGCACAATTAATATTTTGGGGGTTTAAGAACATCGGCAATGACGAATCGGTTCGGATACTTCCTGCGCAGGGTTGATTACGCCTGCGATTGCTGCCTCAATCAGCTCAAGGTCAATTTCTCTATTTTCCTCGTCCCCTTCCATCGCTTGAAGGAGAAAAATCTGTGATTTAGTGGTGGGTTTCGTTGTTTTGGGTTTTTTGTTCGAATTTTCGTATTGGGTGTTTTTTAATTTTGTTAAATCTGTCGCATTTTAGCTGGAAAATCTAGTTTATGGTATTTAGGCTGCTTCTGGTTTGTTTATGTTGAAGTTTCTGGCATTGTGTTGTTTCATGGATTAGATATAGTTTGTATTTGCAACCCTAAGAATTTCAGATTTTACAAGTGTATATGAGAATGTCATTGTCATTTGCTTGGCTATGGTTCCTAGTGCTTCGAAACATCATTTCTAGGAGCTATAATAGTCGTATGATTCCCTTAATGGAAAAAAACTAGCATGCCCTTTTCCGAGGAATCATATAGTCCTAAGGTTTCGTCGAATACTAAGTTATCAAATGAATTGTAATTATTATTGAGACGACCATAAAAGAGATATGGTTAAATATGTGGTCTAAACTCAAGAATATCTTCATAGCTTTGTGGTGTTATGAGTTTTCCTGATGAAAATGGTTAAGAACTTTGAATGTCTAATTTATTGAGGTTCTTGAAAATTGTTCAGTGTATAAGATGAATTTCTATGGGTTTAATTGGCTCCAACACGTTTTGAAAATGGATTCACCATGTTTGACGTTCAACAATATGTTTTAATTTCAGTGTGTTTACTTGTATGGAAGCTTTAATCGTGCTGCATATTCATGGTTAACGGGGTATGCGCTATCTATTGGATCTCCCGACATAATCTTCAATGTTATGCAGAGTGGGGCAATCAAAGGTGAGAAGGAAAAAATTGATGTATTATGGAAGTCATTCAACGAGAAGTTGACATTCTTACTCTGGAACAAAGGAGAGGAGATGTTCCCTACCCTCGGAGCAAAAAAGTCTCTTCTTGTTCGGAAGTTACCGGCCGTAAATCCGAGGTGCACTTATTTCTCTTCATAAGCATTTCATTCTCATTAAGTTTGTTCTTGTGTATATACATTTAGTGTTAACTATTTAAAAATTCAGCATAGATTATACTGGTTGATTGTTATTTTTGTTTAACAACTTTGTTCCAATGGGTATGCAAATAACATGTGTTGGCTTTTGTAAAATATAAAGGGAAAATTGCTACAACAAAAAAATTCACCCTTAGTTTTTCTTGTTTAGCGATTCACCACCTTTACGTAAAAGATGTGCCACTTCACCCTCTAAACTAATTTTAGGATGCAAACTAATATGAATAATCTAGTCTAAACTCTAAATTACTCCTATACATTTGCAAATAATAATATTGTTGATATTTTGTTAAAATTGTAATTGAAATTCAAAATAAATATAATTTTATTTCATTAAATTAATGAAATATTAACATTTGCATCTTAAAAATATAAATTTGTTTTGCTATTTGTAAGGGGTAATATGGACTACTCATATCAACTTGCATCCTAAATATTGGTTATTGTGGTGAATTGGCACATTTATTTTACTTAAGGGGGGCTGTATATTGCAAAAAGGCGAAAAGTTAAGGGTGTCTCTTTGCAATTTCCCCTAAAAGAAATAGAACGTAGGAGTTTTGCTAAAGGATTCATGTTAGCCGACCCAAAATTATTTAGAAAATGTCTTTGTTGTTGTTTTTGCCGTTTTGTTGCATCCTGGTTGCTATCCAACAGATCGTATTGAAAATTTGATTTTGATGCCTAACAAGCTTGGTATGGAATTATGAGCTATTCCCTTCCTCCTTTTTTCTGTCCAACACAATTCTTTTTTTCTTTCTAATTGAATGATTATTTCACTGGCAGCAATGTTTTTATTGGAGATGTTGTGGTGTTTAAGAACCCCGGAGACACAGATGACTATCTGGTCAGAAGATTGGCCGCTATTGAAGGGTATGAAATGGCGTCCAATGACGAAAAAGACGAACCTTTTGTCCTTGAGAAGGACGAATGTTGGGTGTTGGCTGATAATGAAACTTTAAAGCCAAAGGTATTTTTCACTTCTGTCCTTGAATGGTCCGTCATTTTATTCTTACAAATGGTTATGATGTTTCTTGACAACTTTGGGGGGTTGAATTAGCGAGTTTTTGATAGAGTCCCTGAACTACCTAAGAGAGGACACATGGCAAATTCAGGAAGAAGTAATATGCAGCTGGATTTTTAGGAGCACAACTTCATGCAGTTAACCATTTCCTTATATTAGCTTTGCATTATCTAATTAGTTTGGCATTATCTGTATCCATCCACATAGGTAGGGACAATTATCCCACTACTCCTACTATTAGTTTAGCATCTGATGTATTTAAGCCTCTCTACTTATCAAATAAGGATATCGAATACATCCGCAAAAATCTTCTCTAGAGATTGTGAGTTCTCTCTTAACTCGAGCTCTTGTTCTTTGTAAGTCCATAATAGGGCATAGGAAGAACCACTCATCTCGATCTCATAAGGGGATTGAGCGAGATTTCTCGCTTCAAGGACCGATAACCCGATCTCAGACTCGGGACCGTATCAGATTTCCACGTATTTGATACTTTTTCTAGCATTCCTATTGATCATAGAGACAATTACATGTTTTCCCTCTAGTGTTGTATCAGTCGCTAGACTCTAGTCGGGCGGACAGACCCTCCGGGGATTAATCAGGAACTATTAATCCTGATTTGTATTTCTTTAATTTTTATCAAATAAATTAATATACATATAAGTATAAATATGAATTATGCTATATAAAAGTAATACAAATAGATATTTAAGATACAAAATTGTAAATATATTGATATTTGTAACATTTATATACGTAAAAATATGAATATATCAATAAAAGTACCAGTTAGTATAAGTAATTTTAGTTTTAAATAATTTTTATTTTCTAAATTAAATATTTTATAAAAATTGTTTTGCCTAAAACACCAGGATTTGCTTTGACCTTCCTAAAACCGCCTAGCCGACTTAAACTGCCCAATTACATAAAATCGGATCAGTATTGTGAAAATCTCCACCTAGCCTGATATTTACAACACTGACTTCTGAAAGTGAAGCAAATTGGTCATAAAAAAAAGAAAATGTCACTTACCTCCCTCGTTTCACGAATATGTTTTGACAGGTCCCCGAAGTATACGACTTTCTCACTTAAGCCCAACAACGTTAGTTTTTTGAAAATTATGTCAACTTTTTTTCCAAAAATGATGAAAATGCCCTTGTATTTAAAAAAATTACTTAAAAATTATTTTTTCAAAAATATATTAATCTATACAATCAATAATAAAAACTGATTTTAGTATTAAAAAAAATTATTTTTAAAAATTATAAAACATAAAATCGATGTTTAAAAACCGTTTTTCATTTTCAATATTTTTTTTTCTGTTAAAAAATATTTTTAAAAAAGTAATATTATAATCAATTATTATTTATTTTATAAAAAAATATGTTTCAAGAAAATGTTTTTAGAATTTTTTTATTGCAATGACATTTTCGTCATTTTGACCAAAATCTAACACCGTTGGGCCTCAGTGAGAAAATCGTATACTTAGAGAACCTGTCAGAACGTATTCGTGAAAATCGAGTATACTACGTGTGAGGTAAGTGACATTTTCCCTAAAAAGAACTTACCTCTATTTCTTACCAAGAAATTAGAAATTTTTTATACAACAAGCCCAACATATACACACACATTTGGTTATGGTTGGATGGTCAAATGTGTTGCTTGTGGCTTTATCGTATAATTTTTTTTACCGGCTAAACTTATAATTTTCACTCTCATTTTCTTTTGTTGTTGACTTTCTTGATGCCAGGAAGCCAAGGACAGTCGGATATTTGGCCCGGTTCCCATGACGAGCATAATCGGGAGAGTCATATATTGTCTTCGCAACGTTGTGGATCACGGACCCGTGGTTAACAGGTTGGTTGTTCAATTACAATGTTGCCTTTTTCGCACTGTTAATGACACCGCTAAAAGTGAATTGAAAAGATAAAAATTCCCTTCAAAATAAAATAATTAAAATTACATGTCAAAATAATAAAACATTTAGCATCGAAGAATTACTCGTGAAATCTTCAAAAACTACTCATGACTTGTACTTACACATGACCCATTTTGTATATGTTTTTACGGAGTTTGACAAATTGTGCAAAAAATTGAAAAGTTTGTAGGGCATATTTTTGCAATTATCCCCTTCATTTTAATCGTGTTGCTGAGGAAGAGTCTTTTGAGGTAATAATACAATATTCGTTATTGTTGTTATGTTCCTTGGATCAGTCCTGTCAGCACGGAAAAAGACTCTCCGGTGCTGCAATTTGAACTCGACGTAGACAAGATGGCAAAGAATCACAAAGGATAAGTAAAACTCCGCCTGCACGAAGACGGAGGTTTGAGCTGTTCAGATTATAACCATAGCATTCTTGCCGTATGATATAATTGCCGGAAAATATTTGAATTGACCCTTAGTCACGGGACAATGTTGTGTTTTTGTTATACCTCTGACTGAGGCTGTGGTCGGATTATTGAGTCTGTTTCCGACCGGAAGAGAACTGTGAATAAACAATTTCTTGATTATTGATTACACTACACTCTGAAATTGGTGTTGTAGATATGATTGTGTTGTTGACGATTAGTCTTGAATTTTTCTTTGTATTATTCAGGGTTTTTCAGTAGCAATAAAATCTTGTTCTGCAACCATTGGTTCCGGAATGGGGATGGCAACCGAACGGGTTTGGGATAGATTTAATGATCATGTCGAACTGGGGACATTGGGTCTTTGTCGGGTTTGGGGATTCACGTCCTCTATCATGTCGGATTTTGTATACACAAATTCTCTAATGGGCATTGAAATACACAAATTTGCGAGTTTGGATCTAACGAAAGAGTGGACTGAGTGATAATAAAAATTAAAAATACCTTGAAAGGCCTGTTGAGAATTTTGTCCGTCTCACTCTACTGTATTTTGTTTGAGTAAGATTTAAGTTAGTGTCGAAAATTTGAGTGACTTATACTCGAAATACCAATATGAGACTCAAATATGATCTAATTACGTAAACGTACGTACACTTGATGTAGTTTTGTGCGTTACGGATTTAAACAAAATTTTAGGTGTACTTATTTTAGGTGTACTTATGTGCCAAAAAAGAATATAGATATACTTATATGCAAACAGTGGTGTACCTAATTGCGATTATCCTTTTAAATTTAATAGGAAAAATTACGCGAAGTTACGATTAATTATAAAATTTGGGTATATAATTACGATAATTAAAAAAATATTATTAATCAAGGAAACACTCCAACGGTGGTGTGTGGAGGTTTTTTTTAATTATCATTCAAACACGAGCATCGGCGAGAGCCCGCCGCCGAACCATCATCGCGCATCTCCTCCCTTGCCGAAATCCCAAAATTCATTCGAATTGTCGCTCAGAACTTAAAATCTCTCTTTGTTCCACCCGGCGAGAGGCAGACAGAGAAACCGTCGCCTCCCCTCCTCGCTCATGTTCTGGCCCTTGTTTGAAAAACCTTAAATGCTTAAAATTTCATTTATAGTTTTGGAGAATAAAATAGTTTGTGAGTTCCAATACCTCTTGCACAGGGCTCATTACTCCTTCAGTTACTGCCTCAACCAGCCCCAGGTCAATTTCCCTATTTTCATCTGCTAAATATGTGATTTAGTTGTTTTTGTTTGAATATTCTAGTTTATGGTATTCTGATATTTAGGCTGCTTCTGGTTTGCTCATGGATTAGATAGTTTATTTATGCAACCTTAAGAATTTACGTGTATATAATCTCACGTAGCTACACCTAGTTTGACGGTGATAGAAATAAGAGAGAGATTTATTATTAATGTGTGTATTGTGAATTACAAGAGACCTCTATTTATAGAGGTAATAGGAATAGAATAGGAAACCCTAATACATGTGAGAAAAGGAAATATAAATATAGGAAACTAAAGATAGGAAACCTAATATAATCTAACAGACGGGTTTCTCAGCTAATGTATTCTTTTTTGTGAGATGCGTTGAGTTTGAATATTCTCACGTAACTACATTCGATTGAATTTTCAGTGTAAAATGATCAATCTACTCCTACTTAACTTTCAAAAAAAAATTTCAAAACTTGACATTGATCTCACATAGGGTAGTACGTCATCTCCAAGGTCGATGACGTCCTCATTTGTGCCCGTTGCAGCTCCATTTGGTTGATATGACCTCTCTTTTCTCTGCTAATAGTCACTACGATTTTGGTTTTCGATTTGAAATGATGAACCCAATAAGTTTCTAGGTTTCGTTTTGTTGAACATATATTTCTATTTTATTTGTTTTGTTGAACTCAATGGGTTTCTAGGTTTAAAATTTAGTTACAATTTTGAACAATCCTAATGGTCAACAGTACCTAATTGTTGATAAATAAACAATTAAAATTATTGTTAAGAATTATAACTGAAGTTAATTTTACTCAATCATGACAAAAAACTAAGATTTGGTTGCAATTTAGGAGGTCTGATAAACCAACGAGGTGGGAGAAAGTGAAGAATTAAGATTTGAAATTTTGATGATAAAAATTTTCCTAAATCCGTCTAGATTTGTTCACTGCCATTATTTTTCATTAGTAACGGCGTAAGCAAATACGCCGTTACAATTTATAACGGCGTACAAATTGCCGTTAGACGATACACCGTTACAAAAGCATCGTTACGAATTGTAACGGCGTACACATGACGCCGCTACACCAACACGACGTCGTTTTGGCGATCCGTTAACGGTGTAATCGTCGTTGACGTCGTTAACTTTGTAACAGCGTATTATTTGACAAAATACGCCGTTACTAATTTGACGGTGCCGTTTACACGGCTTGACACCGTCAAGTTAGTAACGACATATTTTGTCAAATAATACTCCGTTACAAAGTATTAAAACAATATTTTAAAGTCCACTTCGTAACGGCGTACTCCATAGAATACACCGTTACAATTTTTTTTATTAAAAAATAAAAACCGAATAAAATTATATATTAAATATTATATTTAATATATAATTTTTATTCGGTTTTTATTTTTTTCATATTAAAATTCAAATTAAAATCCAAATGAATTAAATTACAATTGTTTAAATAAAAATTACATGAATTAAACTACGACGGTGGAGGACCAAAGTTGGAGAACATGTTCGGGTCGTAGGGGGGCAGAGAAGGATTGGCTGCTCGCATCTGCTCGTACATCCATTGAAAACTTCTTCGTTGAGCTTCCATGTTTCTTTCTTGAGCTTCGAACTTCTCATTTTGCGCGGCAATCTGCTCCGTCGTCTGGCTGAGCCTAGTTTGCATATCTTCGAACTCTTCTGGAGACACACCGCTGGAGGACTGACCACGTTTTCTAGGTTTGGCCTGTACCTAGTAATCATCTCCAAATCCCCAAATTTTGCGTCCTCGGGGGAATTGGGCATCTAATCGTCCCGCGGCAAGCTTCAGGTCGTGACAATACTGATTCGCTAACATCATTACTTCAGTCTCCTCCGCTTCGGTCATCCTTCTTAAGTTTTCGTGCTGGTCTGTATTGGTCGGGTCCTGCCTCCAATCCAGCAACGCCCTCTTAAGGTATATCTGTATCAAAATAAAATAAAAAATTAATGAAAAAAATAATAAAGCAGAAAAAAAATAAAAAATAAATTATTAATATAACCTATAAAAGAACTTACGCGTTTCGGCTTGTTGTCCTCTTCCTGTAACAGTTGCGTCTCAGAAGCATCCTGTTCCGGTTCCCGATTAACCAAAAGTCAAGTCTCAATCTTGGAGAAGATATTTGTTTTTCCTGACTCTTCTCTCTCCGTCCAAAGAGTCCGATATGATTTCCGGCCGGATCGATGGTTAATCTTGTTGCCGCTCAAGCGAATTTCACTCATATGTTGTCCAATACTACCTACACCCTACACATTGAAATGATCACAGAATTAGAATTAGATAAATGTTTCATACAATCGCGTATGAAAGTAAGAAAATACCTCGTTATCGTCAAAGTGTTTGACTAGCCACCGCCATTGTGCTTTTTTCCCTCTAAATATGTTGGGAATGCCATTACGGTTCAGATAGTCAGGTGAGACGTAGAGTTTGTATCATACCTTCATATTTGATTTCCGCTCTTTATAAGCGGACCACGCCGTCTCGCGAATCCACTTCTTGAGTGGATCTGAATCTGCGGGCAATTCATAGTAGCGCTGTCATAAATAAATTGCAATGTAAATATTCAAGTTATTTAAATCTGGGCCTTCATTATCTTTTTCGCAGCTGCGTAGCTAGATGGAAACGAATTAAGTTGTGGTAACATACGACATTGCTCTTTCACGACCTGGGTAAAAGCCGCGTCTGACATCCCGATGCTCTGTTTGATACACAACATCCTTAACATCGCTTCCAAAGATGTATCCTCACTAGTGACAACGCTTTGTGGTTTTATACAACGGCTGTTGTGACTCCGTCACCAACCGGTTGTACGCCGTCATCTTCGCTTTAGCAAGTCCGGCCTCGACTTCGGTCACCAAACTTATCTCCAATTGTGGGTCCTCGTCCTCGTCCTCGTACTCATCCTCATCGTTCTCGCATTCATCTTCGCCAATCCTTACATCTCTAGATGGATCTACATTATTCACGTACTGAACCGGATCGACGTACTCTGGAGTGTGTGTCGACGTCGAACAAGGGGGATTATGCGAACTTGACGGGAAACTCATATCTATATTTCGGCTCGAACTAGGCCGACTCGAACTAGGCCCTCTAGCTTCGCCGTGATGGATCCACACATTGTACGATGTAAGGAAACCTTTTTTCAATACATGATCGCAAATGATGTCCATATCGTGCCAAGAATAATTACAACATCTAGTGCACGGACACTTGCAAGTCTCACGCCATCTGTTTGCGCGTTCCGTCTCGCAAATTTGACAAAACTGCTTAATCCGTTCATCCACTCCTCACTCATCTTACGGGATGATCCATTCTATATATTATACAAATAACTACGGTTAATAATCAATTAGAATTCACTATATATATCAACTATAACAACAATTAAAGTATTTAATTATTATCATTATAACAACAAAATTAATGGAATAATCTACGTGCACTATTTAACCTAAATTAATAAAATACATTACATAATGCATTATTAATACAAAAAAAATGTACGTACCTGCTAATATGGAGAATGATGATATGAACCGTAGTATTTTGGGAGAGAGTTGTCGAAAAATGGAAATGATATTACGGAAATGCCCTTGTCGGGAAATATAAAGTTTGAGAGAATTGGGAGAAAAATGTGGGGAGAATGGGAGGAGGTTCTGTGAACATTTATACATTAATTTTGTAACGGCGTATGTAGGTAAATACGCTGTTACTAATAAACGGTAACACAACGGCAGAACGGTAATATAACGGTAACATAACGGGAAGATCTTGTAACGGCGTATTTACCTACATACGCCATTACAAATTATAAAAAGTAACGGCGTACGCAATATTATACGCCGTTACTATAGAAAAATCTGATAGTGGTCCTGACCCGCCTAGCCTACTTAAACCACTTGATTTCATAAAAATCGGATTGATATTGTGAAAAATCCCATCCGGCTCGATATTTACAACACTAGTTCTCTCTCTTTAAATCTTCAACGTCTAAGAGTGAAGCAAATTGACTATAAGAAAAGTACTGTTTATACGACAAGCCCTAAGTCCCTAACATATACACACATGTTTGGTAATGGTTAAATTGTCATTGTACGCATAAAAAAATTTATCGGATAAACGTATAATTTTCCCTCTTTCATTGTATCGTATAATAACCATATATATTGTTAATTTAACAATTAGGATTATTTTTTAGTTTTCACCGCAAAAACATATTTCACATGAGTAACCTCTTTATTCAGACACAAACTGATAAGGATTTCTTTAAGCTCCATGACCGCTTAAAGAAACAAACTCTTACATTGGAGAGTTGATCTAATAAAACTACATCAAATGAGGTGTACTTATTTACATAAAGATTAGCAGAAAACTCACTATTTGTTATTATGCGAGTATATAGACTATGTTTTTTTAAATAAGCTAAATTTATTTAATAATAATAATAGTAAATTAAAAAAAATAAGAGGTAAAAGTTTAATATGAAATTTAGTAGATGGCATGAGTTTGAAAATTTTAAAAGTCGAAGAGGAGCATCTTAATATTTGTGTAATGAGAATGAACAAAATGAGAAAAGACAAACTTCATTGATATTTTATGAGACGTTTTGAAGTTAGTTGTAGTTAAGTGATAATCGTGTCAATTTAGCCCTACTAAAACGAGAGTATCTCGAAATTTAAAATTCATAACCACTTTTTGCAATTTAACAATTATTTTAATGTGAAAATGACATATCACTATACATTCAAGTGTAAAATGTCTTTCAATAATTATGATTTGAAATCAGTTTGGTATGGCCGATTCAAATTAAAAATTGATTTATTTTTATTTAATAAATAATCGTTACAAAATTATTAATAATATACTTAAACTTTTGAATGACATAATTCTCTCATACAGACTCCGTTTCGAGCTCATAGTATATCAAATCGAAAATAATTAAATTTTTTGTTCATATATTATTAATAATTAATAGGTTATATAAAAAAATTAATAAGGTTTTTAAGAATTATATCCAAAACAATGTTTACGGGAGATTTATAAAGTAATCTTGATTTGCTGATAAAAAAATCAACAACACAAATAAAATAAACCCACAGATCAAAACTTAGCACATAAAAGTAACATAGGATAAAGAAACGGAAAAGAAACAAAATTATCTAATGACATTATTTTGAAAATCTGAATGATACTTAAGGGTACTTTAGCCAGTTCTCGTTTAAAATTAATTAAAAATTTAACGGATTGTAGTTGAGTGGGAAAAACAAAGTTAATGTACATCCGAGTGGAAAATAAAAAAGAAAAATCCATTAACAGTAGTTAGTTGAGGGAAGGGATAGCTTAATCGTAGTTTCGTTAGATTATTCCAAACTAAAATAACAAAATGTTATCCAAACCATTTATAGCCCTAAAATAATAATAATAAACCTATTGGCCATTATACCCCTAATAGGATAAATAGGCACTCAACAAAGAGATGAGAAGAGAAAAATAAGCTCATTCGAAGCCAAACCGCCGTGTAGTGTTGCTCCTGAGCTACCCACTGTCTCGAACAATGCACCTTATCGCCAAAAATGTTCCTGGTACTTCCTCTCCTTCTCTCGCCTCCGATTTATACTCTGTTTTCTGTACGCCGCGTGTTTGGTTTCCCGGAAAAATGAGGTCCCGCGCGCTGTCCAAGTCGATGTATTGGGTTAGTTTCTTTTGAGAGAATTGTGGGTTAGTGGCTGTTTCATGGAATTTATCACTTGCAGGTGAAGAATTAGGGTTTTTTGTTGGACACTGGACTTGGGTTCTCTGGTTTCTGGTGTTTTATCTTGTTTGGTGAAATGGGTCATGAGTGTCTGGTTTAATTTTTCTGGGTTTTTGAGTTTGTGTTGAGAAATTGATAGTTTGTACTGTTGCCTCCTTGGAGTTGGATTTTTGGCGTGTGATACTTGTGGATAATATATTTTAGTTGATTTGATTTGATTCCAAGCAGAAATGAAATTGTGACTAAAGGTTGCTACATAAATTTTTGTATACTCAAGCTTGGTTTGCTTATAATTATCTGTGTATACTTGTATGTTTTTGTTTTGCTTTATTTGTTAATATGTGTAGTACATGTTGTTAAATGGTCACTGAGGTCTGATGTGCTTGTTAATGCTAGCAAATTGAGGATGTTAATTACGATCTTGTTAGCTAATAGCGTAGTTCTTGTTGAACACGCTTGCATAAGAGGTGGAGAGGTGTGTTTCGGCTTCTCCCGTTTTACCTTTTGTTGATTTACACACGAAGTTGTGTTTTAAAAGCAAATCAATTAAAAAATAGCATTGGTAAATCAAATCAGCAAATCAAAGTAAGGATAGGGGTTAACCTTTGGTTAACTTAAGTTAGATTTCCGGCTTTATTGCCCGAGAAACTCAAGGCAATCGAGTCATGTTTTATTAAAATGACTTGGCTTATAAAATTAAATGTTAACTAGAAATGAGTTGGATGCTTCGGTAGTTAACCGGTTAAGTGCCTTTGAGTTTCACAGTTATATATTATGCCCTTTGGCCATCCTTTGTATAACTGATTAATCATGTTTTTGGCTTTACTATGATTCTCGAGTTCTTGTTACCTCTCTATGATATTGCGGTGACAGTTTATTTCCAGTAAGACCTAACTCGTAAGGCCTTCAAAGGAGGGATTGGAACTTTTTAGGGAAAATTGCAAAAAGGTGCCCTATGGTATGACACTTTTGCAAAAGGGTGATGTGTTGGTTGTTAATGGAAAAAAGATGTTGCATTTTTTGATTTATTTATTTTTTGCAAAATGGGTATATATTTTTTATATATAAAATAGTGAAATTACCCTTGAAAAAATATTTTATGTTTTTATGTTTTTATCTTTTAACTAATATTTGTATGATCAAATTTTGTAATTATACCATTTTAAAGTTAAAATTATTTTTAAAAATTATGTTATAAAAGTCTTTAGTTCTTAATTTCAGGTGCAATTTCGTCATTTTTATAAAAATACACACATTTTGCAAATAAAGTGCAAACAACACAACACCCTTTTGCAAAAATGTCATATAATAGGGTACATTTTTGCAATTTTCTCAACTTCTTATATTATTTATGTACGAGATAATGTTCAAAATTAGATGCAATCATTTCGTTCACTCCTCTAAACCAATCCTTCCTCGCTGTTTTTCAGGGTATGGAGCTCTCGACAGAAGATGTCCTCTTCCTTGTTCAGGGGTTTCTGGAAGAGCGCTCACCGCATTTCCCGGCTGGTCTCACGGCGACTTCAGAATGTGCCCTCAGTTAAAGATCGCGGCGATTCTACACTCTCCCAGAGGAGCGCCTTTTGCGTGCAAGGCAAAATCGAGCGACGACGGAAAAAACCAAGATCCTCCGAAGACCAAGCGCGGCGCCTCCCGAAGCAAGAAGGTTAACAACAACGAAAAGAGCGACAGCTTTGCAGCGGACGGTGTAGAATCTCAGGTACCGGAGGAGCACAAAGTACTCGAGACGTTCCAGTCTATCCACTCCATGCTCGGAGGAAAAGGCGATATCACCGGAGAAAAGAAGACCAAATCCCCGCAACAGCAGGGTAAGGTAAAAGAGAGCGACGCCATCGAATCCCTCCTCGGTATTTTACGGAAGCACGCTAAGAGCAAGGACAGCAGCGCGAAAATCACGGCCAAATCAGCAATGAATGGAGCAGCCATCAACGGGACCTCAAAATCCTCCTCGTCCAGGCCCTTGTCGAAATTTTCCCGTAAATCTCCCATAAACAATGTCAACATTGATACATTATCCGACTCCGAGGAAGAAGAAACTGACATGGACTCGGATTTGGAGTCCGAGCTAGAGTCTGAAACCAAGGCATTGTTTTCGGGTGGGGACGTTTTCGACGACTCTCCAGAGGAAGAAGGTGGGAACGGCGAAGAAGAAGAAGAAGAAGAAGAGAAACAACAGGAGGATCTGACGACGCTGAAGTTGACGGAACTGAAGGAGCTGGCGAAAGCACGAGGGATCAAGAAATTTTCGAGGATGAAGAAAGGCGAGCTGATCGAATTGTTGACGAATTGATCTGAATCGACGGCACAAGCCCGAAAAAACAGGTAGAGGAAACAAGTAATCAATCACTGCTACAATTTTCTGGTGTTTCTGCTTGTGAAAAATGAGACTTTCTTGTCATTTTGGTTTAAGAAGAATTAGGACTTTATTAGTTGTAGTGAAGCCTCATGCATTTTTTCTCCTTCTGTTGAGGAAAAAAATGCTATGATCTGGTTTTTGCCATTGTCGTGATGCTGGAACATTGTCTTGTCATTTTGGTTTTAAGCTTTAAGGAGTAGTTGTAGTGAACTGGTATGAAGTATTATGCATTATTTTTCTCTCCTGTTATATGAAAATATTGTGTAATGTAGGTTTTGCCACTGACCACTGTTACGATGTTCTTTTGAATCGGTGACTGTCTTGCTATTTGAATTTTGCTTGCAAGACGTGTACAATACATGCTGCAGTTTTGCATATGTTTGTGCTGCCTTACATGTATAAAACTGTTATTGGCTTTTAGAGGTTGTAAAATTCTCTGATTTGTCCAACTAGTTTTTTTTTTTTGGTCTCCGACTGATATTTTATAATTTTCGATTTATTTTCCGATTAGTTCTCAAAAGGTTTTCTCTCCTCAATTAGTGTCTAGTGTGTTTTTAGAATACTGGTTTTTAGGGAGGGTTGTAAATGAGATGAATCAAGAAATTTATTCATGTTTGGCTTATGTTTGGACAAATTTATATAATTAAGTTCAGAAAAACTAGTCAAGTTTGAATTCAGCTCGATTCGATTATGTTTGTTTAGTTACTCATGTATACATGTTTTTCAAATAAATAATAATAATTCAATAATATTAAATAAAAATATAATTAATTAAATACTAATGAGTCGGCTTGCAAACCTTCCTTGACAAGTTAGGCTCAAATTTTATTATAACAAACAGTTGAACTCGAATTTGATTATAACAAACGTAAATTAAATTCGAATAGTTCCTATATAGTTTAATTCGTTTACACATGTATTCCCAATTATTATGATATGAATTAATATAAATAAAGTTTTTTTTTAGAAACACCACTTCATTAAACATAATCCCAAGCAATCATGCCATGAAACTGAGGAGGACAGACCTCTGCCCCATAATTCAATTACAACCGGACAAAACTGTCGTAGTTAGGAAGGATAGACCCCTCACCCAAAGGCCTCATTGTTTCGACCCACCAAATTTGAAAACCCCAAGTAGAAGCTTGAGTTTCGATCCTCTCTCTAAATCAGAACCACAATCCAACATTTCAGTTGTCGTTAGATTTTATTGAAGACTTTTAGGAGTTTATCTGACACATGTTGCCCAGACACGGCCTTGTAAGCAGTCAATACCTGCCACATTCACAAAAAAAACATATGCTAATGCTCAGGGCCGTACGCGAAATGGAAATCTCATGCAACAAAATGCATAAGATAACTAAATAGAAAAAAAAAAAGTTGGTTCGGTTTAAAACTGAATCAAACCAAAACTCTATCGGTTCAGTTTTTAGTTTATAAAATGAAAACTGATAGAAAAACTGAACCGAAAACCTATAAATTTGGACACGTGATTCCTTTTTTAAATCATCGATCTTTATTAATTGAGTTTAAAAATATCGGGCCATAAAAACAAGTCAAATGATAAGTAAAAATCGGCTAAAGATGTGAGAATTTCATGAAAATCAGTTCAAAGAAAATTCAACCGAAAACACGTAAGTTAAAACAGTCTAAAATGAAAATTTTATAAAATTCGGTTCATAACAAACCGGACTGACTAAAATACAACCGAGAACAAGCGATCAGAAAATCCAGAAGAGGTCCATCACAACCTCATGTGTACGCGTCGTAGCATAGCAGAAACATCACCGTTAATTTATCACTCAAAAAAAGAATATTTATTTATTTCTGGAAATTTAATGGAACCTTCTTCTAAGAATTGAGAAAGAGACCAGACCAGCCAATTTTTTTCTTCTCTGCTAAGTCTCTGAATCGAGTCCTGCTTCAATTCCCATTTCACAGATATAAATCCCCAAAAGGGTTTTGTTTTTCGAGAATCAATCCTTGAAAATTTCTCTTCTTTCACCGGATTTTCCAGACCTAAGCGGTGTTTGGCTTCCGAGAAAATCTTATTGAAAAAAATGGGCCAAAGCCTCGATACAATGAGCCAACAACAGTCTAAAGGAGAGCTTCTCTATGAGATGGTGAGCTCGGGAAACGTGGAAGCCATTAAAGCTCTGTGCAGGGAAGGTGCAACACTCGAGGTAGTTTTTACATAATTGGAATTGATTTTGTTTTTTTTTATGGAAATTTATGGGATTTAGTTCAAGTAATTAGTATAAGATATAGCCACAGAACAAATCAGATTCTGAAAATTTATGTGCCCATTTTGCACTGATTCACTATTTGCAGTGTTTTGATGGAAGAGAGAAAAAAATGATGGGATTGTCTAGAAATGGAGAAGAAAGTATCAGTTTAACAGTTCAAGTAGTTGAATTGTATATGGGGCTTAGTGTCTGATCAAGCAATTTGGCATGTAATAGGATAATAAGAATAATTGCAATTTAATTCATAGACAATGTAAGTTTAGCTGAATTGATAAAAGCGAAAATGGCAAAACCTGCTGTATAATATGTGTGAACTTTGATTTTTTTGTGCAAAATGTGTGTATTTGTACAACGATGACGAAATTGCCCTTAAAATAGAGAATTATTTTTTGAAAAAAATAAAAATTTATAGATTTTCTGAAAAATATGTTTTAACTAAAATTCATATAATTTAATTTTGTAGTTTAATTGTTTATTTATATTACTTTTGACGAAAAAGATATTTTGTAAAAATCTTAATTTTAGGAGCAATTTATCATTTTTGTACAAATATATACATTTTGCACAAAAAATCAAAGTTCTCGACGTCCTTTTGCCATTAACAACGTACACAACATTCTCTTGCAAAAGTGTGAAAGTATACAACACCCTTTTGCCATTTTCCCTTGATAAAACCCCATCAAACATCTCTTCTATATTGCGAGTTTTGCTTTTAATCCTCTCTAAAACCCACGTTTGTAGTTGCTTTAGTTGGGCTGGCTTGTTGGTTCATTGATAATTGGGTTGTGGTGTTTTTATATAATGTCCTATTGACGCGTCTTTGTGAAAGAAGTTTTATCGGAGTTGTGTTTTCATGCAGTGGATCGACAGAGAAGGAAAGACTCCCCTCATTGCAGCGTGCACGAGTCTCGAACGATATGAAGTTGCCAAAGCACTGATTGAATTGGGCGCCAATATTAATTCTTACCATCCCGGTGAGTTAACATATTGCGCACTATGCAGCCGATTTTTATGTTTTTACAGCAATTCTTAGGGCATGAAAGTCACACATTCTGTATTTTGAAGCATTTGATATAATTTCTTTTATAATTTTATCACATATTTTATTGATGAATTGAGAATAAGATATGTTAAACTGAATCAACCTCGAATTTCTAGGGCGTCAAGGAGGTACTCCTTTACATCACGCGGCAAAAAGAGGACTGGAGCGCACAGTTAAATTACTTCTGTCTCATGGAGGTATATCATTGTTTATATGACCCTGTAATGTTTGATCTCGGGCTGATCTATGTAAACTTTGCTGTATTGTGTTCAGCGATTTAAACGAGTAATTTTCTCCTTTCTAAAATTACTATTTCAGCAAATGCATTAGTGAGAAATGATGACTGCCATACCCCGCTCGAAGTTGCCAGAATAAAGGGCTTTACCAAAGTGGTTCGAGTGATTGAGGTATGCTTGACCATTGTGTAAATAGTGATTGTTAATAAAATGCTATAGAGTTATTATATCGCTGTTTTTGCAATAATTTTCACTCTTCACTCTTGTTGTTTTATAGAATCACATTTGTCATTTCTCTGGCTGGCTGCGGGAGTTTTACGGTCCAGGTTTCCTTGAAGCGTTACAATTCTTAACAAGAAAAGTGTATGTGCAATGTCTTTATTATTCATTTCCTATGCATTATTTTGATGCTATATATATATATATATATATATATGTATATATAAGAAATCGGCAAAACTCATTTTGTATTAAATAAATAGTATATATATTTATATATAATTCATATGAAAGACAAAAGTAACTATATTTTAGTAAAATAAAACACTTCCAAACAACTTAATAACTTAAAACAAAAGCACAAATTATGGATCAGTTTCAAAGCTTATGTAAAAATAAAAAATAAAAATTGACCGAGTTGACCAAGTGAGAACTCAGTAAAACTGAACCACCGTGAACGAGCTCTAAAACTTTTACCAAGATCTCAGAGAGTCTTAGAATACATATATTATCATTTGTTGCTGCATATGCGTGTACTGTAACTGATTCAAAAGCTTATTAGATACAAATTGAATTGTTATTTTTCGTCGCTACGTGCCATCTTAACTGCTGCCACTATCTTTCTGTTTTATATATGCTGACCAAAGTTCATTTTCTTGCAGCTGGGTTGTTGTCATACCTTCTGGCTCCTATAATCCCGCAAAGCCTCTAAAACTGCAACTCGCAATATATTCTACTCCCCAGGTAAAATGGAGCTCAGATTGGTCAAATATCAGCGAACACTGTGCTGTCCTCGGTTATAATTACTTGCCTTTTATGTTTACATTTTGTCACGTTTATATTTGGCAATTTACTTTACATTTTGTCACGTTTATATTTGGCAATTTACTTTACATTTTGTCACGTTTATATTTGGCAATTGACACGCTCAACCTCTGATATGTGCTACTCTCGATTATAGGATGCCCAGCCTCGTTCTGTTATTATTCTCTGGAAGGCGAAAATTGAAGAACCCAAATTTCAACAATCAGACCCTGCTCTGTTGATAACTGAGCAATCAACCGGTAAGATGTGTATTGGAGACTAGGGAAAATTGCAAAAAAGTGCTATATAAGCAAGGTCCCGAGATCGAATCTTAATACATGTATTAGCTTTGAATTTAAATTCAGTACTTGTTAGCTCAAACCTTAGAGAGTTTGCGCGTTGAGCAAAAGAAACACAAAATTGAAATAGGACACTTATTTTGGGATATTCGTTTCTTGGCTGTAATATTTCCTTGATCACATATTTGTTTTCACCAGGAACAAGATACAAGCTTGCCTCGGCCAATGAAGGCGACAAAAATCAACTCCAGATATTATACAATGCGTGCCGAGGAATCCCGCAGGTGAAGTATTATCAGCCTATACATCTACTCTTTTCAGGCTTTCATTATTGTTCTGTTGAGAAAAATATGATTTGTGCTTCATTAGGGATTAACACTAGCCTTCATAGATTGATCTTGAATTGAGTAATTTTGAATATTATACTTCGTCAATCTAATTCTTTCTACACAACATTTTTATATTTGAGAAACATACCCGTTCATCATAAACAATATTAGGTCATACCTCCCCAAGGTAGCCAAATTCAATTCCAGTGACTGCACCTCCAAAAAAATCAAAATGACATAATTGCCCTAAAATAAATTTTTTAAAATTTTTTACATGTAATTCTTTGAGGAAAAAAAAAATATATATATATATATATAAGCTAAATCAAAAATACTTTTTTGTCTTTACGTGTGATATTTTAATTTGAAGGGTATTTTCGTCTTTTCAATGTATTTTTAACGTTGCGGAAAAGTAAGTTATCCTTGCGAAAAAGTATGATACTAAACAACCAGTTTTTGATATCATCTCATACTTTCATAATCGAGATACGCTACCTTTCGTAATTATTTCAGGTCGTGCCTCCCCAAGGAAGCCAAAATCCGATTCCACCAACTGCACCCGAAACCGCCGCCGAAGCTGTAGAGTTAGCAATGGCGCTAAGTGCCTCCATTCAGTCCGCGCTGGAGGATAGACCTCCGCCTCCTTCAAACCCACACCTGAACGGTTGGGGCGAGGTTACAGACCAAACCAGCCACAACGGGTGGGCCCTGGCCTCGACCCGCCCGCAATCAGAGGCAAGCAGCAGCGGATGGATCGACGAACCGGCTCAAGAAGACTACAACGGTTGGGGAGTACCCGACTCCATACCAATCACAACTTCAACACAAAACTCACAAACCCAAAACAGCAATTCGGTCGGTGCATCCATTTCCTCGTCTCCTTCAGCTCCACCGATACAGAATCTCCACGAAGGGCCGATTCACTACCCGTCTGTTGATTTCAACCCGGTGGAGCTGCCCGGGGTTTTGGACCCAAGAGACGAAGGCGGGTCTTCTTTGTCGTGTATAATATGCTGGGAAGCGCCCGTAGAAGGCGCTTGCATTCCCTGCGGTCACATGGCGGGTTGCATGGGTTGTCTGAACGAAATAAAGGCGAAGAACGGGCTGTGTCCTGTCTGCAGAGCGAAGATGGATAGAGTTATCAAGCTCTATGCTGTGTAAAATGAGCTACATCTGAGTTGTGATGAGTTCATGAAGCCTTTTCTGGGTTTTACATATTGTTTCTGGTTGGTTCATAAGGTTGTGATTTGTGTGTAGAGTTCACAAAATCTGTGTACTTTGAATGAATATAGAAGTTGGTATTGGTTCATGAAACTGTCTCATGCTTTTTTCTCAAATATTATTTGGAGAAATGTTTGTAAATAATGCCAGAAGCTTATATTCTGGTGATATGAGAATGAGTTGTACATGTTTTGTTCGAACTTCATATATTGTTTGGATTTTATATCAGGACAATTGTAAAAACATACACTTTTTGTAAAGAGTCGTCGTGTACTACCTATATAGAGCTCGAGCGGCTTGTTAAAAACTAGAATTATTTGTATACCAAAATTATAAACAATGTAAAAAGAAAAATATGCCTAAGAAAGAGATTCTCCTATTTTTGCATGGATTACGTTTTTTAAAGTTGATTTTACTCTTCCTATAGTAAACTAAACTAAAAAGTCAAGGAAACTATTTTTTCTAAATTACATTATTTGTGAAAAAAATCCAAAAAAGCAGAGCCTTGGAAAACCAAGACAAATAATGCAGGCAAGTGCAACACCACTCTTGACACCAATCACAATTTTACATCACAAAATGAAGGTTTTGGTTTTTACATCACCAAAAAATCTGTCATACATGAGTTTTCTACAACATCGTCATTTTCAAATTAGCAAAACCTAAGAAATTGATATAAGCTAATGATTAACTGTACAGAGATTTAAGCTAATGCCCAAAGTCGTCAAAAACTATGCGCCTGCAATGATAATCAGTACGCAAACAATAGAACGGATCATTCACTCGTTCTTGAGTGGTTCCTTGACAGGGAAGTTATCTTCGGGTTGCTTCAGCCAAAAGTAGTTCGCAGCTTCGATCCACTGAGGATTGACCAAGAACTTCTTCTCCTTTATCGCCCACCGGGACTTGTCGGTTGATGGTTCTGTTGAGACGACGTGGGTCACTGATGGGTCAATCTCCGTGGAGCAAGTAGCTCCCAATTGATCCGCCATCTTCCAGAGATGGTGGTCGCTGGCCTGGAACTGGGTCGGGAAGACATGGCTGAAGACGATTTTGCAATCCTTCAGCACTTCCTTCTTGACCGTTTTCAACACCTGCCAGAGAGTTTATGATTATACATAATCGATTTTCAAATGCTAGCATTCGTATATGAATTCGATACGCTTGAATAAAACATGGGAAAATGACAAAAAGGTGTTGTGTTTGAATATTTTTTTGCAAAATGTGTGTATTTTTACAAAAATGATGAAATTGTCCCTGAAATTAAGAATTATATTTTTTGAAATTTTTTTTTAACTTTTAATTTCAGGGGTAATTTCGTCCTTTTCATAACATACACACATTTTGCAAACAACATAGCACCTTTTTGCCATTACCAAACAACACATCACTCTCTTGCAAAAGTGTTCTATTATAGGGCATCTTTTTGCCATTTTCCCATCAAACATCTTACATGCCTCACATCCCATCCCGGTTAACAGTTACAAAATATACCTCAATTTTCAAACTATAGCATTCATGCATGAACTAAGGGATAATTGCAACAAAAAAAATGGTGTGTACCATGACACTTTTGTAAGGTGTTGTGATTTTTTTTGCAATATATATATTAAAAACGACAAAATTACCCCTGTAATTAACAATTAAAATGAAAAACATTTAGTTGAAAATTGTTTTATATTTTTTTTCAACATCATACTTGAAAAAAATAAAGATCAATGTTTTGCTTTTTAAATTTTTGTTCCAGGGGCAGAGTTCCATTATCTTTAAAAATAATACACGAGTAAAATAAAAAAATTATCACGTGAATTAAATACACATCATCGTAAGATGAGAAAAATATGGCAAACATCTTACCTTCCTCACATCTCGATCAACAAGCTCTTCCTTCAGCTCCTACAAGAAAGTTCACAGAGCATAAAATTATGCATGTAAAAGTCAATACAGTAAAAATAAAATAGAAATTTAAACAGAGGTATAAGAGATAAGCATACGTTGAAGAATATATCATGTATCCGCTTAAGAACTTTCAGAACACTTGCGAGCGCTCCATCAGGCTCACTTTCATCACTCTTCAACTGCGACAGAGACTTGCACTTGAAGCCAAATTGGCGGCAGCTTGATGCAAAAAAGTGATATCTTTCCATTAATATCAGATTGTCCTTGTGCTTTGTCCAAGCCTGCAAATGGTGAATAAAAACCATACATAACTTCCGTAAGTATTGAAATGATTAGATACCTCGCCCCGGGCAGGTCCGAAGATCGTGTAATTTAAGCAAACATGCATTATAGTTGGTGATCAAAAATTGACAGCACAAATCGAAAGACAATTTCACAAATTATGCACATTCTTCAAAAGACAGTATAGATTGAAACCTAATGATCACGGGGGAAACTATTAAAGTTTGTTCAGCTAAAAGGCACAATCAGAGTTACCATAATGAAACTTGACAATGCTCTGTTTTCTAACATACACCTCAGCTTGTCCTAAATTACAAAAAAATCCTAGTAAATAAGGATGGCAACAGGGCGGGTTTGGGGCAGATGTAGTGATTTCCACCCCCTATCATGTCGGATCGGGGATACCTGATCCCCGTCGAGTTCGGGGTATTTTGTCTCTCTATAGGACGGCAATGGGGTGGGTTTGGAGCGGATTTAGTGATCACCATCGCCCACCTCGTCGGATCGGGGATGTCAGGTCCCTAGCAAGTTCAGAGATTTTTGTCATACCAACTTGTAGACTTCAGCTCAACATATTCAACCTCAATTGTATGAAGGCATTCCAGGATGAGTGTATGGAAGTATATCATTTATTTTACTGGTATATGTATTGCTATATACCTATATTAGTCATTCTGGTAAGATGATTCGTGACCAGCTTATCACCTCAAACTTTGAGTGGAAAAAATCTCAAACATGCAGGCGATGTTGACAAATTAAAATACTAGGCGGTAGTACGGTTTTTGCAAAGTACTTCTAAATCACTTCTGAACTATGCATGGTACATGATTGAATGGATTGATGACGAGGTTAAATATAATACTGGAGAATAATAAAAAAAATAGAGCAAATGACTCAACATAAGAAGCATTTCATTGTGATCTTTGATTTCACAGTCTCATATTAATAATGTTATATTTGCTTTCAGAGATATCACATTTCTAATTAAGTTGAAACTCACTACCCTACAGTGCAATCTTAGCCAAATAAAACTTATCTCATATGACAATACTAACCTTCTAGGATTATATTAATTAATTATGAATAGACCTGTCAATAAATCAAATTATGAAATCACTATTTGCATATATGTAGATATCTAAAAAGTTTACTTACATGTTCTGTATCATCTAGAATCAGCACAGCACCTTCTGGGCCAGGAACCACATCGAGACCCTTCTGGTGTCTAAGGGTACCGTCATCTCGGGAAATCACTTTAGAATTGAAATATTTTGTACTTGGATCCAGAAGCTTCGCCATTTCTTTTGCATAAGGACGATCCCCCATGGTATATATGTACATCTCAAACATCTCACTTGCTTCTTTCAGAAACTTGTGAACAAAGGGCCTTAACTTGGTCATCATATGCATATGGCTCAACATAAAGAGATTTCCATTTGAAACATCTGTCCATTATTGGTTTTTAGCAACAAAAGTAAGTATAAAGTTGCTTGCAGCCAATGGAAAATATGTTACTATATCAAGGAGTACATTTCTCTCCGGCAGTCAAATTCATTTCTTTGCCTCCTTCAACTATCCAATTTTCTTTGTTTTAAAAAATTTATTAATGTAGTTACACTCTATTGAAATTTGGAACAATATTAGAAAGAAAAAAGCAATGGGATTTGAATCACATAAAGAAAAGTTCATATGTGTCTTGAAGTCAAGTAAATAAGTTAAGCATGTAAATCCTTCTCAAGTGCAGATACAAACAAAAGTAATTTCAGCATTATTCAAATCTCATCAAGCTGTACATGCCAGTTTATATACATAATAACCCTTTTTATCAGCTGTTTATATAGAAAATTTGGGAAGTAACCACTAATTACAAAAGAAATATAACATTAAAATGTCTATGAAACATACCTTGAAGAGAATCTGTCTGACTCTTCAAATATTCCTCTTCGGGTGTCATATGGCCAATCAAAGTTGAATTAAGCAGAGTGTGGTCTAGATCAAGGACCAAATACAGCTTCCTATGACGAGACAAATTCTTCAAGTCTGTGTTACGCAATCGAACAACTTCATCACTAGCAAGCCTTAAACCCTGCAAACACAGATGTTCTGCACATATAGTCAAATCTGCTAGCAAAATCGCACAAGCACAAAATTTAAGATTAACAATCAACAGTCCAACAGATAATTATTTGAAAATTTTTGTACCTTGTGTATGTATGCAAATGATACACCAGATTCCTCAACTACAGTTTGTCCACAGTGTATACACATATTTCCAAAAGTTCCTGGATGTGTGCATTTAATGACCTCTGTGGATACTTCTGCACGCAATATATCAAATGTAACACCATCCACCCCAAAATAGAGGAAAGAAAAACTTAACCAGCAAGCACTCTTTTGCTTCATGTATAAATGGTTTGTAGGACATAAGGGTACAAACTAAACTACAAAGTCCAAAAATATATCAAATGTAATATTGTTCTCGTGTTAGTATAGTTTTGTTTATAAGAAGTTACCAGTTTATCAATGCAAAAAATAGAAAGGTACGAAGCTGAAATAAATTAGATCTTATTACCTAAGTCTTGTTCTGCCGAGCCATGCGAAGTTGACCCCTGAGGTTCTCCCGTGTCTTCTAACTTCTCCACCTTGCGTCTTTTTACTCTGCAGATGAATTCATAAACTGGACTCAAGAAATTTCATCTAGAAACCAGTTTAATATACAAAATATACACAAACAATACAGATATAATCCCAATTCAACATCTTACTGAATAATCAGTCTATATATTCAACCGAGGTCTCTCTATCCCTATGTCTGGCAACGTTACTCGTAACAGAGACCCAGAAAAAGGTAAAAAACTAGATGATTACCCAGTTATTTCAACATCAGAGTCAGCCTCGTCGTCGTCGTCATCATCATCTTCTTCTTTTTCCTCTTCTTCCTCTTCCTCTTCCTCTTCTTCCACCGAAGAGCCATTAGACTTTGAATCCAATTCTGCATCAAGAAATGCAGCAAAGTCGTCGCTGCTACTAGAGGAATGCACCGGGGAATCTGTCACGAGACTCATCTGGCACAGTACCCGTGCAACAAAGCCAACATGACAGATCGTTAGCATAAAGAGCTTATCAATACGAATGTGTTGTTCCTCTACACCAATGACAGAGAAACAAACTAATAGCTAGCAGCACAATGCCAATAATTACTAAAAACAATTCGCCCCAAAAATTCCAACCAAAAAAATCAACCGCATATTTATATGTTTGTTACTCCAATTGAACCAGACTCCCTCAAATGATTAAATCATCACATGGAAATAAAAGTCTCTCTCAAGCATATTGAAGCTATCTTCATTCTGCAACCTTGAAATCTTACAATATCTTCACATAAATTCAAATTCCCAGCCACCAAACAGACCCAAATCGAAAATTACACATGCACACACAATAATAGAAATTGAAGTCATTTTCAAGCATATCGAAGCTATCTTCATTCTGCAACCTTAGAAGCTTACAGCCAATAATTGCTTAAAATAATTCACCCAAAAGCTCCAAACTAAATCTTCAACCATATATTTGTTAATCCAATTGAACCAAACTCCCTCGAATTAAATCATCACATGGAAATGAAAGTCTCTTTCAAGCATAAGGAAGCTACCTTCATTCTGCAACCTTTAAACCTTATAATATCTTCACATAGATTCAAATTCTCAGCTACCAAACAGACCCAAATCAATAAATACAAATGCACACACAATAATAGAAATTGAAGTCATTTTCAAACATATTGAAGCTATCTTCATCCTTCAACCTTAAAAGCTCACAACATCTTCCATAGATTCAAATTCCCAACCATCAAGCAAACCCAGATCGGACAATACACATGCACACACATATATGAAAATCAATCAAAAACCCTTTTCAATAAATCAAATGGGCATTTCAATCCCGAAAAACCTCAAAGAGAACTTGATTAGAGAATACCAAGCCCTCACTCCACCGAACAAAACCCAAAAACCCTAATTCGCAGTGAGATGGTACCGACCCACAACACGAATCCGAGCAAATTCCAGAATAAACCGACGAATTGTGGCAGAGGAAGAGGGAAATGTAGAGAGTACCTGATTGGGTGGGCTAGGAAGTGAAGCTTCTCCTCCAAGCTCTGCAATGGTGTCGTCGCTGTTTCGTTTCGCGGGTCACTCTGGAACTGTTCGCGTGAAGGAGACCTTATGGTGGGCTGGGTCGCACCTGATTTTTAAACCATGCCTTTCGATGAGTTTTATCAGCTATTTCGCGCTGCACGGAGCCTACGGTGGGTGGGCACGGTTCTGGAACCGGACCCGGAACCGGACCCGACCCTCGGTTCCCTACTTATGAGAACCAAGCCTGGAACGACCACGTAAGAAACGTCGATTTCGGTTCCGATTCTACTTTGTTGGAACCAATTAGTTTTTAATCTTCAATCCATGCTCGACTTATGCATAGAATTAGATGATGTGAGTCTGATTTATTGAAAAAACACACTAAATTCACAATTGTAAGAAATACGAAAGCTGAATGTTAAAATTAAATTTGTACAACCTAATCGAAATATATAATTTGAAAACTAAGAAATAAATGATACATAATATTTTATATCGACAAGTTTGGTTTTGAATCAATTTATCATGATTTGTATGTTGTTAGAACTGATTGAACCGTATTAACAAATTCTTTAAAAATCATAACCAAAACCGATCCATTACTCATGGTTCTCAAATTTTCTAGTCGCGGTTAAGGGCCAATTCTGGGTCTAAAAGCTCACCTCTAGCATAGTCTGTCCATCAACTTTTACTTATCATTATATAATATGTAAGTAGCGTAGTAAAGATATTCTACTTGTTTAATTAGTTTTCTATAATTTTCTATTAATTTATTAAATTTGTTCATTTTTTATTAGTCCGTAAAAGATTTTATGCCCGACTAGCTACTAGCATTTCTTTACAACATAGTGTGGCACAACTTGATCAAACAAGTATTGATATATATATTTAAACGAGTTATATTTATTTATTATTTGTAGCGTATTTTGTTTTCAAATTTTTTTTTGAATAAAACGTGTTTTGGATCTTTAATCAAAGCTTATGTGATTAAATATTATAATAGTAATAATTGATAAGCCAACTTATTATTTAAATATCAATTTTACTGTGAATAATCAGTTTCGAGTTTAGGTTTTTTTTTTACGTTGTTTGGGTTTCTGTAGAGTTGAAACAATAATAATATTTAACTTATTGTTCATTTAATTTATATTATTTAATTTTACTAATTATTCTAGCAATTAAATTAACATTTTGTATTATTGATTTAATTAATTAATTTTAGTACGAAATGTTGTCACCCTTTCAATGATTTCTATACTCACTGGTGGGTTCGAATGTCATAAGAACTTAATTAATTAGAAGAGAAGTTTTTCTAACTCAGTTGGTTAGAGCACCCGTTTTCAACAACTTCAATTATACTTTTGTCATCAAGAACCTTGGAGACTTCAATATTTTTTGGGCATTAAGGTGGTTTGTACACAGTCAACTATTACATTATCTCAAAAAAGTTTGTACACAGTCAACTATTACATTATCTCAAAAAAGATACGTTATCTCAAAAAAGATATAAAGGTAATTTCAAAAAATACTCCTTAAAATTGCTCAAATCTCACGTATTACTCTCTAAGTATTACTCTCTAAAACCAATCGTCTAACTATCACCCCATTATTTGTTCATCTCATTTCTTTTTTGCCTGTTTAGTTCCGTCTATTTTAGACCATGTGCATGTTACATGTGGTGTCAAAACTTAAATAATACATAAAGTACCATTTCACATAGAGTTAGAAATTATAGAGGAATTGGCTAAACGTAATTCATTTCTTCTCTGACTCCACATTGTCAAACTCCAAAACGTCGCCGGATCCACACCCTCCTCCACCGATGCCTCCTCTTCTCCGAGACTCAATTTTTGGTGAAGTGTTTGAGTCAATCGACTCGACTCTTCACTTAACCAAACAAACTAATGGCAAAACAGACAATTGTATACACTTAACGACGAATTGGACGGAACTGAACGAACATAACATAAGTAAGATAAAGGCATAAGTTAGGGGGTGGAGGTGAGACAATTGGTTTTAAAGGGTATTATGTGAGATTTAAGTAATTTTAGGAGGTATTTTCTGGAATTATCCCAAAGATATACTTGCGACTTACTTACAAGAGAAAACATGGAGAGGTCTCGGGGACAATTGAGGCAACTCGCTACCGCAATATCGTTCGTGCACTTCAATATCTAACTCTTACGCGTTTTGATATTTCTCTCAGTATTTTTTAGTGCACCCACAACTTATCATTCGATGTCTCAAGCACACAAGGTACCTGACCACATTTTACAAAATTAGAATAACTCGACGTTTTATGAATTGATGTAGTAAAGTGAATAACCGAAAATGTACCAAGTATGTTCCCAGCAAAACAAAACAAAAAAATGAGGTCACAGGTTCAGTAAATAGTTGACCAACTGTACAGTGATTTAAGCTACTGATCGAAGCGGTCAAAACCGAATTAGTTGACCAATTGTACAGGGTCAATCTCCGGGGAGCGAGTAGCTCCCAACTGATCCGCCTTCTTCCAAAGAAGGTGATTGCTGGCCCGGGAGGCATGGCTGAAGAGGGCTTTACAATCCGTCAACGCTTCCTTCCTGCTTGTTTTCAACACCTGCCAGGGAGTTCACGATTGTATATCAACAATTTTCAAATGCTAGCAGTCATATATGAGCTAAATGTGTATCATCACAAGACAGAATATATTGTACATAATCTCGGTTGACAAGTTACAGAATATACATAATCGGTTTCCAAATGCTAGCATTCATATATGAATCATATACACCTGCCCGCTATGGCTAGCTCAGTTGGTCAGGGCGAATTTAATCTTGTTTGAGATCCAGAGGTCGAATCCTAATGGGTCATTTGCTTGGGAGCAGGTGGGATAGAAATAGGGGTGCCCAAAAACCGAACCGAAAATCAATCTATTTGGACATGTGGCTCATTTTAAGTCATCGATCTTTATTAATTAGGCCTAAATATATTGGGCCAACAAAAAATAAGTCAAATAATAACTCGAAATCGGCCCAAAATGTGAGAATTTCATGAAAATCGGTTCAAAGAAAATCCCACATAAAACCGACAAGTCAAAACAGTCTACAATGTGAGAACTTCATGAAATTCGGTTCATAGCAAACCAAACCAAACTGAAAAAAAACGACATGCTCAAAACCAAACCGAACCAAACTCCATCAATTTGGCTTTATCGTTTCAGTTGAAAACCAAACCGTGAACAGCCCTAGATAGAAAGGGATGGCAAAATGCCTGTCAAGGGACGGGGACCCCATGCCCCTCCCCGATCGGAAACGGGGCGGAAAATAAAATAATATTTTATATTACGTTTTTATTTAAAAATATATATATTCAACACTATTTCAGATTGAGGGCAGGGAAAACAAAAGAATAAGCGGGGATGTGGAATGAGGACGGAGATTGGGGCGGAGAAAGCCCGCCCCGTTGCCATCCCCAAGTAGTTTTTCTATAATTTCATGTAATCCTAAAATACATTTTGTTTATCAGATGTAATCCCATAATAATGGGTAACTTCATAAAAATATATATGAAATAAACACACATAATACTACATGTTAAGTTGAATAAAACATCTTACCTTCCTCACATCTCGGTCAACAAGTTTTTCCTTCAGCTCCTACAAGAAGAAAAGCATAAAATTACGCACGTAAAAGTCAAATGTAGTAAAAATAAATACAAAAATTCAACATTGAGGCATAGGAGATAAGCATCCATACATTGAAGAATATATTGTGTATTCGCCTAAGAAATTTGAGAACACTTGCAAGCGCTCCATCGGGCTCACTTTCATCACTCTTCAACTGCGACAGAGACTTGCAATTTAAACCAAATTGGCGGCAGCTTGATGCAAAAAAGTGATATCTTTCCATCACAATCAAATTGTCTTTGTGTTTTGTCCAAGCCTGTAAATCACGAATACATAACTTCCATAAGTATTGGAATAATTAGATAGCTCAGTCCGTGCAGGACCAAAGATCATGCAATTTAATCAAACATACACTATAATTGGTAACTATGCTTTAACAAGATTAGATGTAGCTTTAGTGAATACATAGCCTTTATCGCTCATTCACTCGTCTTTGCCAACCATAATCTTTTGATGGGAAGCGGCATAATGAAACAAACAGATACATGAAAGCACAATTGAGCATTAAGACTATGAAGTGTAAACACAAATGACAGCACAAACCAATAGACAGCGTCATAAAATATGCAAATTCTTCAAAAGATGGTATAATTTGAAATCCATTTGTTTCGGCTAAAAAGCATGATAAACAAATGATTAGTGACCAGCTTAACACAGCAAACCTTGAGTGAAAAAAAATCTAAAACCTGTAGGCAAGGTTGACGAATTAAAAATACTAGACGGCAGCACGGGATTTACCAAAGTACTTCTAAATCACCTGTTAACTTATGAAATCCTTATTTTCCTGCATCAACTCAATTATTACTTAAAAGTACTCTGTATTGTACACAATTGAATAGATTAGTAATGACGTTGAATCCAGCATTGGAGACATTCCATTGTGATCTTTGATTTCACATAGCCTCATATTTACAACGTTGCATTTGCTTTCAGAGATCTTAAATTTCTAATTGCGTTGAAACTCACTACCCCCTATAGCGTAATCCCAGCCAAATAAAATTGTATCTCATTTGAGTTATATTATTTCATTATGAAAAGAACTATCAATAAACAATAAATAAAACCACTATTCATATACGTAGATAAATATGTAGAAAGTTTACTTACTTGTTCTGTATCATCTAAGATCAGTACAGCACCTTCTGGGCCCGGAACCACATCAAGACCCTTCTGGTGTTTAAGGGTGCCGTCATCTCGGGAGATCACTTTAGAATTGAAATATTTTCTACTAGGATCCAGGAGCTTCGCCATTTCTTTTGCATAAGCACGATCCCCCATGGTATATATGTACATCTCAAACATCTCACTTGCTTCTTCCAAAAACTTGTGAACAAAGGGCCTCAACTTAGTCATCATAGGCATATTGCCCAGCATAAAGAGGCTTCCATTTGAAGCATCTGTCCATTATTGGTTTTAGTATATCGTCAAGAAAGTGTAAAATTGCATGCAGCCAATGGAAAACTTCAAAACATGTTAATATATCAAGGACTACATCTCTCTCCAGCAGCAATTTTCTGCCTCCTTCATATATCTTATTTTCTTTGTTTTAGGCAATTTTCTTACCATAGTTACCAGCAGCAATGGGATTTGATTCACATCAAGAAAAGTTTGTATATGCCCTTTGTTCAAGTTACTAAGTTAAACGCGTAAATTCTTCTCAAGTATGGATAGGAAAGTAATTTCAGTATTATTCAAATCTCATCAAGATCTAATCTACCCGCCAGTTTATATATAACTAGGGCTGTAAACAAGCCGAGTCTTTGACGAGCCGCTCGAGCTTGATTCATTAAATATTCAATTCGAGCTCGTTACAATCGAGCTCAAGCCGAACTTGAGCTCAAGTTTGGGCTCGTTTAATTTGTAACTAATCATATATTTTTATCAACACACTTTTAACTTATAATAAATATTATTAATGAAATTAGATGAGCCAAATCGAGTCAGACCGATCTTGAGCTGACTCGTTTAGTATTTAATGAATTATAAAAAAGTATTTAATATTAATTTCAACTTTAAATGAATATTTGTATTGAAAATTAAGCGAACCGAGCTTCAGCCAATCTCCAGCTTAGTTGCATAAGCTCGTTCGACCCGAGCCGAACACTTTTATCACGAGCCGAGCCCTGCCAAAATGAAGCTCGATTCGGCTCGTTTACACCTCATATAACCCTTGGGAAATAACCACTAATTACAAAAGCATATAGTATTAAAATGTTTATGAAACATACCTGCAAGAGAATCTGTCTGCCTCTTCAAATATTCCTCTTCGGGTATCATATGGCCAATGTAAGTAGAATTAAGCAGAGTATGATCTAGATCAAGGACCAAATACAGCTTCTTATGACGAGACAAATTCTCCAAGTCTGTTTTTCGCAATCGATCAACTTCATCACTGGCAAGCCTTAACCCCTGCAAACACAGATGTTCTGCACATATAGTCAAATCTGCTAGCAAACACGCTCATACACAAACTGGACTCAAGGATTGTCACACTCATACTACAGTTCAACAGATAAATCATTTGATAGAAATTGTACCTTATGTATGTATGCAAATGATACACCAGATTCCTCATCTACAGTTTGTCCACAATGTATGCACATATTCCCAAAAGTTCCTGGATGTGCGCATTTAATGATCTTTGTGGATACTTCTGCACAGAATATATCAAATGTAATGCCATTGACCCCAAAATAGAGGAAAGAAAAAGTTTACTGGGAAGCATTATTTTGCTTCGTGTATAAATGGTCATTATGCTTTATGTAATACCCTTCATTTTTATGTTTGCATTGCTTCAGCTTATGAGAAGTTACTAGTTTAAAAATGCAGAGACGAGAAGGGTACAAAGCTCAAATAATTTAGATCTTATTACCTAAGTTTTGTTCTACTGAGCCATGTGAAGTTGATCCATCAAGTTTTTCTGGGTTTTCTAACTTCTCCACCTTGCGCCTTTTTACTCTGCAGGTGAATTCACAAACTGGAGTCTAACAATTTCATATAAGAAACAACTTTAATACAGGAATTATACAGAATACAATACAGATATAATCCGCGAATCAACGTCTTACTGAATAATCAGTCTATGCTATGACAAGCTCCAAATCCACAAAAATATATCCAACTGACATCTCTCTATCCTTATGTCTGATAGGGTTATCGTGACAAATTATTATTATGTGTCAAACAAGGGGTTCGCCAAAATTCTATGTCATAGTTTATGAAGCTCCACTAATAAATACGCTCTTCAAATACCAACAAACAATTACAATGTCTTTAAATAAAATTTGCATTTAATGAACAAATATTAAATAAGCACAAGTCCCCTGCGAATTTTATATTGCCACCATATAATAATGGTAGACCCGGACTATGCTAAAACTGGAGGATCTAAACCATCAACATCTACACACCTAAATCAGGTAAATTCAAGTACGGTTCAAAATCTAAAAAAGATATGGATAGAACGAGACGCTGAAAGTCCAAAGTGTCTGATCAAACAACTATACAAACAAAGAAGGGCTTCCGTTCAGATAATAAACCGTGATAGCAGATTGAGAACTTAAGAAATAGACAATAAAAGTGTATGTGTGTAAATGTACAGCTGTACGCCACAATCCCCTCCTTGAGATTAATCCCCCACTCACCATCTAAATTTGTCTTTCATCACAGCCAAGGATGAATCGTGAATGCAGTTATGTAACTGTGATTTTCAATTGTTCATCCTCACATAGACTTAGAAAAAGGTAACGAACTAGATGATTACCTGGTTATTTCAACATCAGAGTCAGCCTTGTCGTCATCACCACCATCTTCTACTTCAGGTGAAGAACCATTTGACTTTGAATCCAATTCTGCATCAAGAAACGCAGCAGAGTCGTCGCTGCTGCTGCTACTAGACGAATGCACCTTTGAATCCAACTCTGCATCAAGAAACGCAGCAAAGTCGTCGCCGCTGCTACTACTAGAGGAATGCGATGGGGAATCTGTCATGAGACTCATCTGACACACCATCCATGCAACAGAGCAACATAACATATTGTTAGCATAAAGTAAAAAGAGGATATCAATACAAGGGTGTTGCTCTTTTCGCCAATGAAATAGAAACAGACTAATAGCTAGCATCACATGCCAAGAACTACTTAAAACAATTCACCTCAAAACTCCAAACTAAAACATTAATCATGTATTCATATCATTATATGTTTGTTACTCCAATTGAACCAGTCTCCTTCAAATGATTACTTTCATAACATTGCAATGGGAGTCTCGATAAATCAAGTTCCCAACCATCAAACAGACCCAGATCAATCAGAGACCCATTTCCATAAATCAAATGGGTATTTGAATTTTAGTTACCAAGCAATCACGAAATCTCCATGAAAAATCTCTCAGCAAACTTGATTAGGGCATGCTAAGCTCTCATTCCACCGAACAAAATCAAAAACCCTAATTCACAGTGAGATGGTACCGACCCACACAACACGTATCCGAGCAAAAACCGTAATAAACGACGACGATTTGGTTGCAGAGAATAGAGGGAAAATGAGAAAGTACCTTGCTGTGCGAGCGACGAAGTGGAGCTTCTTCAGCTCTGCAATGGCGTCGTCGCCGTTTCGTTTCGCGTGTCTCTGTAACTGAAAAATCCGATCGTTGACGAGACGAGACGGTCGCTATTTATATATGAATGTGTTTGTGAGTTTTTTTTTTGTTTTGAAAATTACATTCACTTAAGTAAGAATAATTGCAACTAAGTACTTCTAATTAAACATTTTTGTACATAAGTATATTTATTTATTTTTATTCTCAGTTCACTTAAAATTCAAAGCAAGTCGGTAATTTCGTCGTTGACCAACTTAACGCACATAAGATTGATAGAAAGAGTGCAAATTTTCAAGAATTTGAAAAATCATTGTGTCAGTATATTGATGTGCAACGAGTAATTTACGCTCGAGATCCAAAGCATGAACATATAAAATGCATTAGAGCTTGCTCGAGTCACTACAAGCAAACACCTTGTAGTAGGGGTGTGCATTCAGAACTGCCCCCGAATTGAAAATCAAACCGAGCTCGAAATTGAAAAATCAGAATTGTGGTTATTGGTTTGATTTTGAATTTGAGAGAACCATTCAATTATGGTTTGGTTCTAATCCTCAAAATTCAAAACTAATGGTTAACTGGTAAGAACTAGATCGTTCTGTGTCCAACTCTCGTCCAACTCTCGTCCACCAATGTATATTATTTATCTTTTATTTTTATTCTTCTTGCAAATTTATATTTAGATTTAATTGTTGACATTTACTATTAATATCTAATGAATGAGACAGATATCGATTTATTTGGTTAATAAATCGTATCTCATATAGAGACACGTGATTAACTTGTATTCAAATTAGTTTAGAAAAAGAATTGTAATCCGACAAAATTCTAATTAATATTTAATTTGTTTGTTATTAATTTTTAATTGAGTTTGAAACGTATCAGTATACAACGACAAATCATTGAATTAAAAAAAATCAAAAATTTTAATTGTGTTAGTATACTACAATAAACTTAATTAAGTTTGAAACATATCATATACTATAATATATTAGTGTTTTATTTTTTAACTGAGTTTGAAATGTATTAGTATATTACGATAAATTATTAAATTAAAAAAATTCAGAACTTTCCCTTAAAAAAAATCAAAACTTTTGATTGAGTTTTAGTTGTATTATTATACTACAATAAACTTTATAAACAGAAAATTCAGAATTTTTAAAAAATAGGATGAGTAAAAATATCTTCACAACTTGAGTATTTTTCTTTATATATATTATGATGAAGTAAAGACAACACTAAACATACAATTGTTGTTATCTACAAATTGTAAACTTGAAAGAGAAGATGGCTTCAAGATTACAAAATCAAGATAAAAAAACAACATTAACATATACTCTAAACTGGTCATATAATATAACTTGACTGTGTAAACAAGCTCTCGTAGCTAATTGGTTAGAGAAAGTGTTTAGTAAGCGTGTTGTGTATTGACGAATTTACACTTAAGATCCAATGCATATTTTGGACATGAAATCGCCGAACCGACCCCAAATTGAGAATCAAATCGGACCTTGGTTAATGGTGTTGAGGAGATACAGACCTTGACCTTACATAAGAGTAGCACCAAAATCTCTCATTTCATATTGAGTCTCATCACATCGGGCCGGCTTCCACCAAGCTCATACTTTGACCATGATCCACTCAATCCCACAAAGACCATTTTTCATCATATTTCTCACAATGAAAAAGTCGATCATGATCCTGGTCTTACAAGTCATAGGAGAGTACAAGACCCATTACTAGGAGAATCTACCGAATCAATGCTCTGATACTATTGTCGGGGAGATATGAGACTTGCCAGTGAAGAGCACCCAAGACAGCCCACATGCATATTAGAGTCCACCTTTGACCCAAAAGACTAGCATATCCGGTTTAAGGTCTAATATATGTATAAAATCTTATTATCCCTTGCAATCTTCTGATGTGGGACTTTGAATTTAGATGTGCACCTACTAATCTCTCATTCCACATTGAGTCCCATCACATCGAGTTGACTCCCCGTAAACCCAAACTTTTTAGCTTAGTCTACTCAATCCCACAAGAGCCCTTTTCATCCTATATGACCTCACCATGAGATGAGTCGATCATGGTTTTGGTCTTACCAGCCATAGAAGAGTACCCGACCAGTTTACCAGGAGAGTCTACCGAATCAAGACCAGGGAAGCTCATATACATATTAGAGCTCACATTTAACCCAAAAGACTAGTCTATTTGGTTTAGAATCTAATGTGTATATAAATCTCTCTTATACATAGTATTTTTCTAACGTGAGACTTTGAACTCATATGTGAACCTAGCAAATGGTTATGTTTTGAATTTGATAGATCTATTCAATTTTGGTTCAGTTCTAATTCTCAAAACTCAAAACTTTCAGTTAACGGGTAAAACCAGACTAGTTTGTGTCGCCACATGTCCATCTCTCGTCCAACCACATATATTACTTATAATTTATTTTTATTCTTTTTGCAAAGTTTATATTTTGATTGACTTATAAATTAAATCTTAATATTCAGTGTTCGTTAATATCTTTCATAATTGTAAATTTAATATTTTTGGTTATAAATCGGGTTTAAATTTGTCTAACTGGCTAATAAATTAAGTTTAAATTAAAATTCAAAACCCAACTAATTTTAATTGAATAGAATCAAGAACAAAACTAGAAGATGTTAGAACATTGTTATTCCATAAACGCAAATTGAGAATTCAAGCATATATTAAACATGTAATATAAAGAAGAGACGAACATATGAAATATAAAACTTTTATTGATTGAACATATGAATAAAATTACAGATACGTAGCACTTGACCTGTGATTCGGTATTGGACTGAAAGAGGAAGAAAGGATTATCGTCGAGGCACGGTAATCCGCTTTCTTTAAGACAATATTGGCCCCGTATGGTCAAATTGCTTTCAGGATACAACGACGATCGTAGTCGAACTCATAACTGCGATATAGAGAGAATCAGAGAAGAGTTATCTAAAGAGAGGTCGTCGGGTACGAGAGTTTTCGTTGTGTCTTTATTTCTCTACAAAAGCTATCTATTTATAGGCTTAAGAAAAAGTTGAAACCTAAGAGAAAGGGAAAGAAATAATTACAAATTTCTTTCTTGGGGAGAAAGACAATATCTCGGAATATTATCTTAATTTCCAATTAAGAGATTTTTCCCTTTAATGGCATAATGTGACCACACTTATTTCCAAATAATTATTTTGGAAATATTTTACATTTAGAAAATATCACGGAAATATTTTATTCATGAATATAAATATTCCGAAAATATTTATTTATTTCCACATTGTAAGTTGCAGAATATTATTTCCGATTTCAGGAAAAAATATTTATTCCCAAATTTACTAACTTGGAAAATATTTATTTCCGAATTATATTGGAAAAATATTATTCTCAATTTACAAATTAAAATTATTGATGGAAATTCGTTTTTTTGCCTTAGTGAAAATGTGGCGGACTTTCGGTCCCCAAATTTTCAGCACAACTCATTTCAAGTAGTCATCTTTGAGGTTCAATTTCTCATTCACCTCTTGTCCGTTTAGAGCTCGTGATATACCGTTGGAAAGCTCTCATATCCTAGATTATGTAAACGTGTTTCACATCATTCTAGGCCGAGTCAAAGCGTTCCAAAATCACAGCTCAAGTTGACCCATTCACTTGTTAACACATATGTCAACTTTTGCCATTTTTATCAATTTTGTCCAACAATCCCCCACATGAATGAAATTGAACGTGTAATAATTTCAACGTGGTGATTACTCTCTATAGTCGATATATGCATCGGATAAGTAGGTTACCCCCTTTGAACTTTCCTAGTGAAAGTATACTTATCTTCCTGACAGATGAGTAGACGCGATGTCCTTGAACTCTCTGTCGTTTAGCGTAAGAGATCATATACTTCACACATATATCAACAAACACGGTTGTTAGGTTCTCATGGTTGTGTTCGTTATGGTCATGAACACCTCCTGTATCTGCAAGAGCTTAAGAGAACTAAGCCCCATAAGTTTCTTTTGAAGCGACCCCACTTCACTCTCACATAGGTGATATCTTTTGCTCAAATTCGTGATGCACAAAGTATCATTAAAAGCATAGCTTAACCTGATCCATTTTTATGTCACTATTTGACATCATAGGAATGGTCTCGGGGTTGCCCCCACAGTGACCGCACAAGGTTCATGCAATTAGGTTGTCCCTTTGAACCTAGATCTTGGGATCTCCAGTCAACTAGGTAGGGTTTTCCTTCACATGACGCCTTAATTATATGGGCTTGAGCCTCATTCCTTTTGATGTTTATCAACTTGATCTCCATTTAACCCAACGGTTAGCGGATCCGCAATATTATCATTTGACTTTATTAAGTCAACATAGATAATTCTCGTAGAGATCAGTTGTTTAACGAGGTTATGTCGACGACGCATGTGTCGATCTTTACCGTTACCCCAAGCTCTGTGCACTACAAATAGTTGCTTGGTGATCACAATGCACACATATTTTAGGCACAAGCTTTCGCCATTTAGGAATATCCTCTAGTTACGTAGCTCCTCGGTTTCTTCCACAACTTTATCTAAAGCTTCAAACTCAGATTAACATGTTAATCTGGTTATTATCGTTTGTCGTGAGGATTTCCATGAACCAGCTCCTCCTGCTAGGGTTGAGACATTTCTCCTCTTGTCTTTGACATCCCTTATGTTAGATATCCAACAAGCATAAGAGTATACCTCTAGCACGGCAGGTTCTCTTGCATAGTATAGTCCATAGTTATGGGTTCCTCGTACGTACTTTAGTATTCTTACGATTCCCTTTTCATGGACACACATGTTCAAAGAACTAAACATTCTTTAACTCCATTATCGTGTTCTTCTGTATTTCGAAATCTGTTTGATTCATACACCAAGAACCGATACCACTATGCAAAGCGTATGCAATGAAAATACAGTCCAACGTTTTGGAACTTATTTCATTGCCTCTTGTAAAGGGTTATTACCTTGGCAAGGTACCCCCCACATTTTTAGGCAATTATTGGAATGTTCGTTTCTCTTCCATAATTTCTAAAGTATTTTGTCTAATTTCTTGTTGGGTTACTTTATTTAGAAAGTGACTAACTGACGTACAGTTTCCCCCCACATGTATCGTGACAACCCATTAAAGGTTAAATCAGACGGTTTTTCTTTGCGACGTAAGGAAAAAAGATCTCGTTGGTTTTTGACTTAATAAATTCACACTTAGAATTTAGGGATTCTACATTTGTTAACCTACGCAGCGCTACGTAGTCAACTTGTCAAAGTTTACATGTAATCCATACAATGACTTTTTGAATTAAACATAAGAAGCGTCCCTCTTATTTTATTCATCATTTTGGACTTGCATGAAAGATTCTCATCATTTTCCACATGCATCTCATCCTTTGTCAAAACTCATTCCAGCCTTGCACCATCTTAACGCCTTGTGAGCTTAAGAGGTTGCTGGATACAGTTCTCTTACAAATGTTCGATACGTGAGTGACATTTCGCAGAACTACTTCTTTTCCAAAAAAACATTCATGAAATCGATTAATTAAAATGTTTAATTTCAATTTCATATATCAAGTTTAGACAATTCAACGTTTTCCAATAATGGAAATAATTGTTCTAACTCGATTCCACACATTCTAGATGAATAATTGAAAACATTCAATTTATTCACATGTGTTTTTGCAACGTGTTTTCGTTGATCGTAAAGATCATTCGGTTTTGTCCTTCATGTTCTTGAACATGATGGATCATACCGACCTACAATCAACAAATCCAACATATGTTGATCTCACGTGTTTCACAAAGAAACATATACGTTGTTTAATCTATTTTACATGTCTCGGAGAATTGATTAATTAAAAAAAAATTAAAAAATAATCGTTCATACATAGAATAAACTCTACATGCATCAATTAAAGCATTGATACTGTTCACTATATCCTTTTCGTACTCTCGTCTAGAGTTGGATCATAAGAACTCAATTTATATTTTTCTCGTAAGAAACCATGTTATTCAAAATTAACACTAGAGTCTTTCAATTTTGTTCGTGCGTGTTCGTCTATGAACCGAATCAAATTGACTTAACATCACAGTATATAATAATTAAGACCATATTATTCCAAAAATAATTTGCTTAAGCACTATATACTTGTTGTCATTATACTTGGAAACTGTTCGGTTTGTGTTTCCATTATAAATGGAACGTGTTTCCATTATCGTGAACTTGTTTCTACTGTACAAGTATTAAAGTGAGTTAATGACATAAATATAAGAAATGTTTCTCTTATTTTATTCATAATTTTGAAATTTACTGAAATTACATATAATTTCTAAATCTCAACTAAGAACTTGAATCGATGTCATGATATTCACAATGTTAGCTTCAAGCTTCTTTGCCTTTCTTCAGTATCCTGCATTTGGAAGACATAAGCACTTGCTTGTCCCAATTGAAGCACTTCCCATTAGACTTGGGTTTCTTAGCAACGCCTCCTTAAGGTTTCTTGCTCTTTTGTGGGATCTCTCTAGACCTCCACCATTTTAGCCACATATCGGCTGGCAGCGTTGGTTCAGTTGCTTTCGCGTTTTCGTCAACCATATCTGATACAACGAATAACAAAATTAGATCGAATTAAATAACGTGTTCACATAGAACAAATAATTCAGATCACAAAAATCAGATCTCGCGTTGGTGGAGCGTAGTTCTACCACGCGAGGGTCTGGTTATACCTGTAGATAACGAAGTTCTACTACACATAACGTCTACTCGTAGAGAACAAAGTTCTACTACACAGAACGTTAGGTTTTACTTGTAAAGGAAGGTAGTTCCCCCACACAACCAGCGTGTTCCTGTACGTTGGAACCTGGTTGGAGTTGTCCCTACGTGTTCTATAAATAGAACAGGATCAACTAAGTCAGAGGCTCACAACATTACTCTATGTCAATCGTCTTTACGTGTTTCACTTAGAAACAGATCGATTACATAGAAATATTAATTGAATCGTTCTTACGTGTTCCATAAAAGGAAACATAATCGATTAATCATGCATCGGTCAACGCTAGACCATTATATTCATCAATTGAATAAAGTAGGTCATCATCTTGTTTGACCAATTATGTCAAATCATATCATCTCAATTAATGTGCAATTTCACGCGTCAAATTTACAACACTACATAAGCATCTCGTCCTCATAACTATTTAGTAAATTTGGCATACACACATACATATACTCATATCACACTTAGCATGTATATTCATATATTCATCTATAATATAATAATACGCAAGCATGTGAATATCGCCCTTAGCATATACATAAATATACACATACATCTATATGTTTATAAGCATGCATAATCGGTCTTAGCACACATATATAATCATTAAATTATGGACATGCATATATATATATATATATATATATATATATATATATATATATATATATATATATATATATATATATATATATCAAACCGAGTCATATATGTATATTAAATATATTAATTGAGACATCCATGTACGTATACATTGATCAAAACACCGGTACACACACTTTTATATGTCTATATAAATATATTAGCATCATATTCTTGCAAATATAATAACGAACATATACATATTACAAAGAAGCTACTCATCTTAGCATATAAACATATACAAATTAGCATCTCATATTTGTAATCGTATAAGTGTGTGAGTATATATATTACATATATACAAAAACCATCTAATGCTTGATTATCTAAACACACAAATCAAGTATGGCATACAAATATAAGGGAGAAACAAACTTATCTCTGTACAGGTTTCTTTCTCTTCAAGAGAACACTCTCATTCACTTGTCTCCTTATTTGTGTGTCTTCTCACATGTGATCCGTTGAGATCTTATCAAGATGATTCCAAATAATTATTTATCTGTTCATCGTATATGAATTGCTACACAAAACATATAATCACAATCTCATTAAATAACTCATTAATTCATAACTAATAAACAAATTTATAATAAAGAATTCATCAATTAAATTTCAGCTTGTCACTTTCAGTAGCCTTACTGTATGGAAGGTGTAACGAGGGCTACAAATATCCAAAAATTCTGAAATTAATTTCTTTGGATTCCTCTTTCCGTCCTCTACAACTTTGTAGTTTTGGTCAAAACTTGATTCTGACCATAGGTGCTTCGTTTCGAGCCAAACTTAAACGTCGACAGCGCAGAATTTTCCTGGACAGCTTTTCGAATCTTGGTTCGATGCTCTGAAAATTAAGACTTAGGAAAAATAATAATCAAATCTGATTATTTCAAACCAATAAATCATGAACATTAAGTTAATCTTTTTGATTAACAATAATTTTAAAAAGTTTTGAGTAAACCGTTTTATCGAGTCTGTTTGACCATATGTCAAATCAGATTATTCCGCCAAGTAATCTGTTCGTCAGATTTGAGAGCGTCTAGGGAAAAACTACAAGGAAAATATTGTCTTAAGATTGTTAGAACATTGTTATTCCATAAACGCAAATTGAGAATTCAAGCATATATTAAACATGTAATATAAAGAAGAGACGAACAGATGAAATATAAAACTTTTATTGATTGAACATATGAATAAAATTACAGATACGTAGCACTTGACCTGTGATTCGGTATTGGACTGAAAGAGGAAGAAAGGATTATCGTCGAGGCACGGTAATCCGCTTTCCTTAAGACAATATTGGCCCCGTATGGTCAAATTGCTTCCAGGATACAACGACGATCGTAGTCGAACTCATAACTGCGATATAGAGAGAATCAGAGAAGAGTTATCTAGAGAGAGGTCGTCGGGTACGAGAGTTTTCGTTGTGTCTTTATTTCTCTACAAAAGCTATCTATTTATAGGCTTAAGAAAAAGTTGAAACCTAAGAGAAAGGGAAAGAAATAATTACAAATTTCTTTCTTGGGGAGAAAGACAATATCTCGGAATATTATCTTAATTTCCAATTAAGAGATTTTTCCCTTTAATGGCATAATGTGACCACACTTATTTCCAAATAATTATTTTGGAAATATTTTACATTTAGAAAATATCACGGAAATATTTTATTCATGAATATAAATATTCCGAAAATATTTATTTATTTCCACATTGCAAGTTGCAGAATATTATTTCCGATTTCAGGAAAAAATATTTATTCCCAAATTTACTAACTTGGAAAATATTTATTTCCGAATTATATTGGAAAATATTATTCTCAATTTACAAATTAAAATTATTGATGGAAATTCGTTTTTTTTGCCTTAGTGAAAATGTGGCGGACTTTCGGTCCCCAAATTTTCAGCACAACTCATTTCAAGTGGTCATCTTTGAGGTTCAATTTCTCATTCACCTCTTGTCCGTTTAGAGCTCGTGATATACCGTTGGAAAGCTCTCATATCCTAGATTATGTAAACGTGTTTAACATCATTCTAGGCCGAGTCAAAGCGTTCCAAAATCACTGCTCAAGTTGACCCATTCACTTGTTAACACATATGTCAACTTTTGCCATTTTTATCAATTTTGTCCAACATAAGACACGATCAGAACCTGAATCTTGATTGTTATTACCTACAAATTGTGAACTTGTTAGAGAAAGATGGCAGCAAGATCACTAGACCAAGATAAGGAACAACATTAACATATTCTATAAACTAGCGAGATGATAAATAAATTAGGGGTAATGACAGTTGACTACACCTAACTTCTGTTAAATCTAACTGAATTGGTTTGTTAAAAAGTCTAAAATGTCCTTCATAATTTTGATTTAATTTTAGACCGGTTTAATTGGTTTAAAACCAATATGACCGGTTCAAATTATTTTTTTATTTATTTTATTTAATAAATAATAATTAAATTTTAATAATTAAAAATATTCAAATTTTATTAAAATGAAATGTCTAAAATATCCCTACCTATTCATCAAAATTTTAAAAATTGTCGTTTTTGACTTTCTATTTTTCTTATATTATCTTTGATTTTAATTACTGTACAAAATTTGTGTTTTTTTATTTTATTAAATTGTGTTCTTTAATTTTATTTTTGAGATTTGAAAGAACATTTTCTTGTTTTAACACAAATCAAACACAACAACAAAGTGGTGTGTAATTACAGTAAGTCATCAGCCCTGCAATACATCTCCAATCTGTCCATTTTTCTTGGTTCTCATGGCACCCACAAATCAAAATCAATCTTTAACAATTTCTTTCCAAATACTACCATCATCATCTGAAAAAAATTAAGGAAATACCCAAACCCCCAAAACAACTCAAAACCCCCAAATCGAAGTCATGGAGTAGCACATGTCCATCTCCGGCGACGTCGCTCTCGACAACAGCTCCGCGAGGCTTGTGACGACGGAGCCGTTACTCATCTGGACGGACATCGATGCAGTCCATATGGCCTGACATGGAGACGATGAGCCCGGTGGTCTGGAGCGGGAGGGGACCGTAGGAGCTCCTCCCGGCTCGACGGCTTGCCGGACCACCGAATCGCGTCCTGGGACGACGGCTCGAACCTCTCTCCCGCGAACGTCGATTGGAGCCGGACAGGGGAAGAGATGGGTTGGTCGGACATAGGAGAAGATGGGACGGTCGGTTTGTGAACAGCCAGATCCGCCTCAGCCACTCGAGTCCAACGACCTCCGGCGGCGCTCAAGACCTCTGGCGGCTATGTCTGTTAAGAAGAAGAAGAAGAAGAGACATGTCTGTGAAGAAGAAGAAGAGTTAAAAAGTGGGATTAGGTTTGCGTAGATGTAAGGGAGGTGAGAGAGAGACGAGGGCATAAAAGTAATTTCCTCATTAAATTTTAACTTTATTAATATTTTATTTGGTTTAACTTAAAAGACAATTATACCCTTCACCCATAAGTTTAAATTGATTTTTGAATGAGGGTGAAATAGTCATTTCAATCACCAAAATTTTATTTGAACCAATTAGACCGGTCTGATTTTAAATCAAAACCATTGAGTGCATTTTAGACTTTTTAACAAATCAATTCAGTTAGATTTAACAGAAGTTGGGTTAAATGTCACTTATTTAATCTTTAGGTACCCCAAACGAAAATTTTGAAATTGGGATATTCATTTTGAAATGTGACATAGTTAGGTGTAGCCAACTGTGATTACCCTAATAAATTAATTATTTATATGAGCTCTTGTAGCTTAGTTGGTTAGAGCACCTGCTTAATAAGCGGGAGGTCTTGAGTTCAACTCTCAACAAGAACAAAATAGTACATTGTAAATTTTTTATGCCTGGAATTTTGGACTCGGTTTCAGATCTGCCTGTTCCGTGCCGCCACGTGCCCATCTTTCTCTCGTCTACCAAGTTTACTATTTATTTTTTATTCTATTCTTATCCTTTTTGCAAAATTTACCATTTGCACCGGAGAATTTTATGCTGGCATTTTGGACTCAGATCAATAACTGACCAGTTCGCGCCGTCACGTGCCCACCACTCGTTTATGACGTTTGCTATTTATCTTTTATTTTTATTCTTTTTGCAAAATTTATATTTAGTTTGAACCTTAAATTAAATCTTAACATTAAATGATCTCCAGTATTTTTATAATTGCAAATTTAATATTTTGACTATAAATTGGGCTCAATTTTGTCTAATTGGCTGATAAATCGAGGTTAAATTATAAAAAATACAATCGGTTCAAACTAAGTACAATTGAGAATCAAACCAGAGAACCACAAGCATAACCTGAATCTTGATTGCCGGGACTTACAAATTGTTAAGGCCGATTCAACGATTCTTGAGCTCCAAAACAAAAGCTTTTAATGAAAGTTTTCGTTCCAAACTAAATATAAATATGAACATTTATTTTTAAATTGAGGGTATTTTTAAATTATATTTTTCGAGTGGGGTCAAACCAAGTGCTTTATTTACTTTATAAACGAAGGGACACTGCAACATTACAAGACCAAGATAAGAAATAACATTAACATATGGTATAAACGGGTCATATACGTAATAACTTGACTATGTAAACAAGCTCTCGTGGTTCAGTTGGTTAGAGCACCCGTTTAGTAAGCGGGAGGTCTTGAGTTCGACTCTCAACGAGAGCAAAATCTGTCTACTTTTTGTATAACTCTCTTCGTTAGACATTTGTTATTTGTTGCTCTTTTTGTAGCGACTCTGAAGCAAATATTCTTGTCCATTTCAACAATTGGGTATTTCTCAATTGTTGCTCTTTTCATTTTCCCCATCCAAAATCGATTTTAAAATATTAATTTTTGACAAAATAATATTGTTTTAAATTAAATACGCATTAACCGCAACACATGGTAAATTATTATTTTTTAAAAGAAATCGTGTACATAGAAGGCATCTGCCCCGTCTTTAATATGAATGCGATTTCCCATTCAAAAACTTTGAATTAAGTTTGTAATAATTTGTCATGGAAATTCACTCATCTTGTGTTTAACTCCGTGTACTAAAGGTGTTCACCATATCCAAATTTGAGGACAAATTCTTTTTTCATCTTCCAAATTTAGAGTTCGTTTGATTTTTGAGCTTTAGTTCTTTTACTGTACTACAAATTGAACTGCCCAATAAAATGTACAAAGAAAACACCATCTAGAACAAAAGAAGAGTACCACAATAAGTGAATATTTTTGTTTCGCTTATTACATTATGTATAATTTTGAGTTATCACAGTTACTTTTCATTGCAAATTGACCAAAATACCACTGATTTTGAAATTTTGGAAGACAATCAGGAGTGTTTTGATCATTTCGCAATGAAAACTATCAGTGTTGAGTTAAAATTAAATAGGTAAATGAAAAGGAAGTACACGTAACTGTAGCAAAATGAGATTATCCCTTAATGCAGTGACATGCATAACCATAAAAGTACCTTTGGCTTGTAAGAATAAACAAAATTTCAACTGCAAACACAATTAATTCAGAATCACTAATGATCACTGGCTAGAGCTGACCCTTTTTGGACGAAGAGAATAATGATAATTTTTCAAATCATGAAATGTGAGCGTACAAAAGGATATTCTAATTTGAATGAACTAAAACCGGCATAGAATCGAATTGAAAGGGCAAAATTGGAAGTTCATGCATCGTGCTACCCCGGAATTTCTTACTTTCAGTGCTACTAACGGTAGAGGTTTTCGAGCGAATACTTTACATGTGGTGTAGCATTCACTGGTATCGCGCAATTCTTCTGTCTCTGCAGTCCAATAGATATGAATTCGTCAAAATAATCAATTTTTATAGGTACTAGCTTTAAGAAACCCTAAATCGAAATAGGATAATTGCAAAAACATGTTGTGAACTTATTTATTTTTTCGCAAAATGGGCATTTTTTCCTTTTCAAAATGACGAAACTGCCATTCTAATTAAAAATAGAAACAAGTTTTTGTATAATAAATAAATAGAAACAAAACAAGAGCTGCATCTTCTTCTTCGGCAAGGAGCACCATTCATCTCCTCCGGCAAGGAGCACCATTCATCTCCTCCGGCAAGTTAGACTTAACTCTTTTCAATTATAAGGGCAATTTCATCGTTTTTAAAACAACAAAAAAGTAGGTTCACAACACGTTTTTGCAATTACCATAGTACACGTATACTCGTAAAATTGTCATAGTACCAATGTTCTAAAAAACACTAGGAACTAATTGGGCGAAGAGGGCCTTCTGGAGACTAATTGGGGATTAGTCGGGAATTAATCATAAATTAACATAGGATTATTCGGGGACTAGTTGGGGATTAATCAGAGACCAATCGAACAAGTCAGAGATATTTAGAACAGTGCATAGCACATTGCATGTTTTTGCAATTATCCTATCCATATAAAGCAGTAAACAAAGCTGAAACATGGACAAATATACCTTACAGGAGACGAAGACAACCTTGTTGTCCCCAGCAAAATTGGTCGGTTCACACTCTTTTACCTATTGACGGAGAATTTTCCCTTATACTCCACCGGTAAAGAGTTTGTGTCGAGAGGACTGGTGTCATTTGGCGTCGTTGCTTTGCGTTTGAGTCTGTAGTACGCAGGGAGAGTGATTGGAAGACTTTGTTTTCTCAGTTTCGGCTTTGAGTGCTTTCTTCATCTCAAGCTCCTGCTGCTTGCAGTTGTCTTCGTGTGCTCGGTTAAACATTCTCACAAAGTTCAGCAAAGTAGAGATAACTGTAGCAAAATTTCAGACACGATAGACCAGTCAGCGTCTTAACAACACAAACTACAATTTTATTGTCAAATTTAAGATGAATGTAATGTAATCATGAAACCATCAAAACTTTCAAGGTCGTTACCGTCTACCAGTGTTGTCAAAATTGGCCACGTCGGCAGTCTAGGCGAGGATTTTTACAACACCGACTCAATTTTATGTAATCGGTTGGTTTGAGTTGACTAGGCAGATTCAGGCAATTATTTAAAAAATAATAATTTAGAAATTGAAAATGAAAAATACTTAAAACTAAAATAATTTATACTAATGGGTACTTTTATTGACATATTTATATTTTTCAGTGTATAAATGTAACAAATATTTATACTTTATATCTTAAATATTTATTTTTATATAATATAATTTGTGTTTTAATTGTATATGCATATTAATTTATTTGATAAAAAAATATGTAAAAATAGAAATCCGATTAATCCCTAGAGGTTCTATTTGCCCGAGTAGCGCCTAGCGACTTTTAAAACATTGTCTGTCTACACATACACAAAAAGCAGCCCAATGCTTATCAGCAAAAAGAGTTTATTGATATGAAGAAAAATACATAGAAGTAGAGGGAAAGGTACAAGAAACACGAAAATACAAGACAAGCCCACTATATCACCACAATAAAAGTAACCCATCAAAGTGAGTTTTAGGGCTGTAAACGAGCCGAATCGAGCCTCATTTTGGCAGGGCTCGGTTCGACTCGTGAAAAAAGTGTTCGGCTCGGGCTCGAACGAACTTATGCAACCAAGCTCAAGCTCGGCTCAAAATAAAATAGATAAGCTCGAGCTCGAACTCGGCTTGATTCGGTTCACTTAAGTTTTAATGCAAATATTTAATAAATAATTCATTAAATAATAAATGAGCCAACTTGAGATTGACTCGACTTGATTTGGCTCGTCTAGTTCTATTATAAATATTTATTATAATTTTATAAATATATTAATATAAATATTTATTTAATTAAATATTAAACGAGCCGGCTCGCGAGCCTATCAAGCCTTAAAAGGTTAGACTCGAGCTCGGCTCATTTATTAAAGCGAACCAAACATTGAGCTCGAATTCGGCTTGAGCTCGATTATAACGAGCCCGAGTTGAATATTTAACGAGCCGAGCTCAAGCGGCTCGTTAAAAGCTCGACTCGTTTACAACCCTAAGTTCTACACTCTGGAAAGAGAGGCCGGACTCTGGAGCAGAGGCGCCAAGCTCCAAAGGAGAAAAGCTTGTTGGGCGCTCTGTAGAGTCCCTTCCTCTTTATTTGTGAGTATTTTCATAATTTTTAAGAGTTCGTTTTTATTGTTAATGACTTAATGTATTCGAGTTTCATTTTGTTTTTCTTTGCCCTTTATATTACAAAACAGCAATACTTTTTTAGATTTTGGCATCATATGTTATACCTAAATATATGTTGAACTCACTTGATAAATCAAATATAGTCAGAAGCAAGT